>OZ018328.1:112189253-112375737 GCA_963969495.1 Ceratothoa steindachneri
ATTCGTTATTTTATGTGTGTGGACCCCTAGTAATGTTACATGGCCCCCTAGGGGCCATGTGGCCTACGGTTGAGAACCACTGCCCTAACCTCCTGCATGAGCAAGTTGATGGAGAAATTATTAAATGTTAGATTAGCCATTTTTTCTGGACACCGGAGGCTATGACTTCTGCACAGTGCGGCTTCCTCAAATTTTACCCCACTTCGGATGCTCTGCTCCGACTGGAAAATACCGTAGCGAGGCTTTCCTTCGTAGATAGCACCACACCACGGTGTTTTTCTATCTGGAGAAGGCCTATGATATTGCATGGCGTACGGTATCATGAAGACTCTTGACACAATGGGGTCGAGGGCACGTCCCACAATCATTATATCTTAGTTTTTGCGAAATCGTCGATTCCGCGTACAGCTTGGTGTCCTGCAGCCAAGTGTTCTCAGTGTCACTTCCCTGAGCATCAACGGCGTCACCTCGCTGCTGCCGGAAGATGTTCTCACTACGCTCTTACTGGACGACTTTCGAGATCTTTTGGTGTGGCCCAGATGCCAACTCTGGAGCGTCGACTCCAACAGGCATTGTACTCCCTCTCTTGTTACGTCGGAGTGCACAAGCTTCGGTTTTGCCCCACAAAAACTAAGGTGGTGCACCTCTACCACCATCCACGGCTCCACTCTGACCCAGACTTGTTTCTAAATGGGGTGCTCCTGGAAGTGCTGGACTCGCACCGTTCCCATGGTCTTGTATTTAACCATCGCCTCACGTGGGAGGCTCATATTCGCAGCCTTAGGGTCTCTTGCACCCGCGCCATGGATATTCTTCGTTCCGTGATAGAGCTTCTGCTTTACTACGGATGCGAGTTTTATGCATGTCCATCCGAGCGTGTGCTGCTGAAGGTGGACTTGATCCATCACACCGGCCTTCGCCTAACGACCTGTGCCTTCCACACTTTCCCTATTGAGAGCCTTCTTGTTGATGCTGGGGAAATGCCACTCGCTCTTCGCCGTGCACAGTGTATTTCTCGCCTGTATGCGCGAACCCGGTGCGCCTCCCGCAGTCGCCAACAGCTGTCACTGCATTCACAGTTGATCTCTACGGTGCCTATTTCGCCGAGAGACGCCTGTCATACCCTACGCCCTTTCGGTTTAGGATTAGGAAACTCCTTCGAGAGCTAGGTATTACTCTCGGGCCGGGTGGCGCCCCTGGTTCTACTCAGGGCGCTACGCTGGAGGGTACCACCTTTGGCTATTTGTCGCCATGCCTCTCTTCCCCCGAGCTTCTACAGCGCCGGGAGTATTACGTTCGACCCTTTTGGAGCACACTTCGTGTTACGCTGGAACCGTGCCAGTGTATACGGATTGCTCCAAGTCCCAAGAGGGGGTCGGCTTCCACGCCGTATCCCCTGTTTTAAGTCAACTGGGCTCTTCATTCGCTGCGTCTGTCTTTACGGCCGAGCTGTTGGCAATACATCACTCGGTGCGGGAGATTACGCGACGTGCCCGGTTCTGAGACCGGATTGTGATTTATAGCGACTCACAAAGCGCCCTGAGTGATCTCGGGGCATTGGAATCTCTGCATCCCCTGGTTCGCAATATCCGTGACGCCGCGGATTTGGCAAGCAGGACGGATGTCGAGATCATCTTATGCTGGGTTCCTGGACATGTAGGAATTGCGGGGAATGAGGGCGCCAAAGAGTCTGCGAGGACTCTGCGACCGGACCAGCCTTTCGCTTTTCCTCACACTAACTACATGGCAGGATTACGGGCAGCTTTTCGGCCTTCTTGTCAAAGAAGATGAGAGACGATCGAAGGGAACTTAAAGTTGCGTGCCATTGCGCTGCGACTGTTCCTATGGACCTACCCCCAATCTCGCGAATGCTTCAGGTTGCCTTCTGTCGTCTCCGAATTGGACACACTCGCGGGACGCACCGCCATTTGATGGAGCGCTCGCCAGCGCCCTACTGTGAAGACTGCGTTGTCCCCCAGACTCATCGGCAAATTCTTGTTGAATGTGCCAGTCTGGGCGATCTCCGCGCACGTCACCTGTCCCGGTACCGGGATGGGCGGGGTCGCTACCACATGCCTCTTGTACTCCGGACGAGTTCGTTCACATTGACCGGTGGATTTATAGACTTTTGGGGGGAGGCCAGCCTTCTCCCCTTTATTTAACTAGGTTTTGTTTTTTGTTGTTTTCTTTTGTAGGTTGCATGCTCCTGCGCCGGGGGGAGGCGGACCTCCCCCGACGCCGGAGCTTGCTTCCTAATTGTCGACATTTTCCCTTTTTATTCTTGTTGCGTTTTCATATTCTTATTTTAAAGTAGCCCAGTGTCGTGGTATGACATTACATTATATCAATACAATATTATATCTATCAGGGAGGGACCAATAACTTGAAAGCGAAGCGACAAAAGGGATGGAAAACCACGAGTTCAGACGGGCTGAGTAGCGAGAGAGTGCAACGAGGTCAGGTAAATTATGGACAATGCCAAAGCTCAAGGTTATTTAAAGAGGCATGTATAAAAATATAATTTTATTTACACAAAATTAATGAGAGAATTGATGGGTAAAATTACCTCAGAGAATTAACAGGCAAAATCACATCAGTAAATGAAAGGGGGAATCAACTTAATTGGGTTACTGATGGGGGGGGGGGGCTTACGGATGTCTTCTGTACATGAGGTGTGGCCGTTCGGAACTTCTGAGCAGGAGATTGGAGTGATGACGGTTCTCCAAAAACAAGGGGGTGGTAACTTCGGGTCCAGGGGAGAGTATTTCGGCTACCCGAAATAGGAGGGCTTCGACAGGAGTTGATGGGAGAAGTCTGGAAAATCACTCGGGGCGATCGTTTAGTGGAATTACTTCCTGGCTGGGGCTAATTCCATATGCACAAAATAGTCCAACTGTCACTTTGCTTTGTTGCTAGCACTTGACTTGGAACCATGGGGAATCTTCTGGGGTCTGGGGAGACTTCTCAACTCTGTGTCTCTTCCGGGGAGTCGAGCGTTATTTATGTCCGAGGCTCTCCCCGGAGTTGGGGGTTAGCGGGAAACAGCTCTACTCTCGAAGGGCTTCGAATCTTCTTGCAGAGCTATTTTAGCCCGCATAAAGGTAAATCGTGGGGGACTCGATTCGAGGCTACCGCTTATGGAAGGGGGGGGGGGCAGGCTTACCACTTTAGTCCTAGCCGGGCCTTCTGCTGCACATGGGAGTTCCTTTCTGCTAAAGATCTTCCACGTGGGGATTCCCTCACAACTAGTGCTAGGCTGTCGTTTTGGTGGCGACTTATGCCCAAGTGGGTAGTCGCCAGATACGCTCCTAAAATAAAAAAATCCTCAATCAATT
Organism: Ceratothoa steindachneri; assembly: GCA_963969495.1. Taxonomy (NCBI): domain Eukaryota; kingdom Metazoa; phylum Arthropoda; class Malacostraca; order Isopoda; family Cymothoidae; genus Ceratothoa; species Ceratothoa steindachneri. The sequence goes on from OZ018328.1 coordinate 112,192,589, forward strand.
CAGACTCACAAGATTCAAATTCCCGGAAACTGTGCGTGACACCTCCTGGGCTTCTTAAGCCCCCCATCCCTTCGTAAAGTAGACTACCTCGCCATAAGTTAGACTAGACTCTTTGGGAAATCTGGTCTCTCCAAAGTACGAAGGTTTCCTGGCTCCAAAGCCCGCCAAATGTTTCGAGACAGTAGGAAAACACGTCTTTTGCGATGAGCCAAGCAGCCTCCAGTGAGCCCTTTGTCCCAACATTGCTGTGAGGACCTTCGAGTTAATCCTGGAGGGCATTTACCCCACCCTCCTAGAGTATAAGAGCTTTTGCAACCCAACCTCCTTTGGGTTGGGCCGGGAATGTAGATGCGCTATTTACACCCAAATGTATCCGTCCTCTCATTTGATTTAAATACCTCCTATGTGGTAGTGCAGCTATAGCCAAGTTTGATGCGGCGCGTCGTGGTACTATTGCCGAGTCACTTTCGCCTCCCCGGGGATCTGAACGGTAGTCATCCTCTCTAAGTTGACTACACGATTAATCCCAGAGGATAGCTGCTTACCGACCTGATCGAAGATCTGTAGATCGATTTCAAAAAATGTGGATCAATTCACAAATCACTCCGTGAACCGCTTCATTTTCTTGCCTCGATCAATCTATCTGTTTCCCGGACAACAGCTTGATTGTGGGTAGGAAGTGCTTGATGATTTTAAGTGTAGTGATCATTTTCCTATTCACATATATTTTTCTGCGCCGCTACTGCCTAAGAAGCCACCTTTCTGGTGCTTGGAGTCGGCGGGTGACCTGACTGCCCTCATGGCTTTGGAGTCTCCGCATTTCCTGGTTTGTAGTATATGTGACGCCACGAGCCGAGAGGAGTAGAAATTGTCCTCTGCTGGGTTTTGGACATAAGGGTATTGCCGGAAATGAGGGCGACAAAGATTTCCTGAAGTTTGTTCGATCGAAACAGCGTTTCGCTCTTCCCCATTCTCACTGCACGGCAGATATCAGGTCAGCTCTTCTGGTTGCCTGACATTGGAGATGCCAAGATGGCTGACAGGAAGTAAGATTTCTTGCTAGTGCGCCGACTTCTTTTGCCGTGGTTCGACGGTTTCAGGTCGCCTCCGAATCGGACAAACTCGCTGGACGCAGCGCACTCTGATGGAGCGTCCCCTCAGTTCTCCGACTGCGTGGTCCCCTAGTCGGAGATCGCGCGCGTTACGTGTCCCACCCGGTACGGGGACGAGCCGGCTCACTACCGCTTGTCCCTTGTTTTGGGAACGGATTCGTGCACGATTTTTCTCCTTCATTATATTTAGCTGTTCAGGTGCCGGACGGTGGTGGGATCCCCATCGGTGCCTGACTGCACTTTTCCATTTTTTTCACTCATTTAATTTTCGTGATAGTTTTTTTTAACATTGCTTAAGAAATAGATTGCAATTGATTTCGACGGCTTATCCTAGAACACACTCACAAGAATTAAAACCAAAACAAAACTCACCTCACAATAAAGCACTATTTCAGTATTCAATTTCAAAAGTTTAAGAAAAACAATTAAACCACTTCAATTACATTTACTAGTGAACAAGAAAAAACTGCAGAAATCCCAGGAATATCTCAACGTCGATGCAAATGGAACACCTGAAGCCAGATGGTAACAAAATTAACCTGTTGCACCAAGTCCTAGAATCGACTTTTTTATTTATTTAATTTAAGGTGCTATAAACTGCGAAGGTCATAAGCACCATGGAACAACAAAAAAGTGCATATACAGGTATATACAATTAAGGGGGATTGAAGGATTAAGTATAACCTATTTTACGTACAGAGATAATACTAATAAAACGTATTTGAACTTATCACTTCCTTTAGTCTCTAGACCAGCTAAGGTCACTAGGTCAAATGAGGTCTGATTAAACTAATACGACATGCTGACAAAAAGAATTATCGTGATTTTTAAATACAGCATGATTTTATATGTATATATAAATACTTTCAATTTCAACATTAGAAAATAAAAAAAAAATTGATTTTATGCCTTTGACAGAAGTGGATAATCGGTTTCTGGAATTGTTTGAACTTTTTTGTTCTTGACAAGAGTTAAGAGGCAGTAGGGGGATCACCTTTGAAGAGGTGTTTGCGTGTAAAATGTGTTGTGACCAAATTCACTAGACTTAGAAAAACTTCTCGTTCAGAGGGCAGATTAGGAAATTTATATGAAGAATCCTACAGTTTGTTACATTAATATTTTGGAAAGCCATATTTAGTTTATTCCTTATCATGGATTTGTATGTCTATCTATGCAGTCTGCCAGTATGTTATTGTGCCCAGGAACTCAAAAATAAAATGCATTAAGTATAATAATGGATGTTGAGCTATTATTAGTAGTTTTATTGTTTTACTAGGAAATTATTTGGCGAATTTGAGCTATAAGGTAATAAATGTCATTGGTAATAACTCCTACAAAGACGAGTAGGTGTGGTCTTGATAAAAAATTGGTAGTTGTAGAAGTCATGAAATAGAATTGATGTTGGATGATTATTTGTAGTTGAAGGCTGACTTATTATGAGCTAATACCTAGTAGTTGATGGCGATAATTAAGGGGCATTATATTCCAGCTGCACTTTCTCATTTTTTACTGGGTAGGTCTCAGGGAACTAAAGGCACTCCTAAGTCCTTCATTTTGGATTGTGTTAAACTTAAATGGGTGGCTTTCTGCAGCTATATCATAAATAAAAGAAGTATACTCTATTTTACCTTTATTTTACCCTTTACAAGGGACTAGTTAAGGGTAGTTGTGGGAGTCCAATTTCTCTCTTAAAGCTTCTGATATTTTGTCTTGTACTTTTAACTCTGTTTCTATTGGATAGGAAATTCTTTATAAATATAGCAAGTTGTCCCGGCAGACCAAGGTTGAAAAGTTTAGGCATAAGTCCAAAATGCCAGACAATACATAATATGCCTTGTTTATATCTAAAAATATTGAAACAGTATGAAGATTCCTCAAGAATCCTCCACTGAGTTAAGCTAGTGAGCGTCCGAATAGCAGCCAACAGGTAGTTAAGCCAATTGTTGATAGACAAGATAATCAGATATTTAATTCCAGCCTCCTTGTGAAATATACAAAAGAAATTATGCATTTTAATAAAGAAAAGGGATAGTGTTTTGGTGGGAAAAGTAAAGGTTTTCATTTCCTTTGGGGTTCCCCCCATTAAAATATTTAGATGGTCGTAACCTTTTTAATATTGTTTCTATGTAAATATTGACTTAGACAATTTTAAATAGCTAAAAATTCTCCTTTGAGTGGCTTTTAGTTTAACCTAGGTAAATTCGAGGATGAGATATGAGTTTTTATTATAATTTAGGGGGCTGCCAAACCACCCCAAATTGAGATGTCCATAACTTAGCTTCTAATTAAGATATTGAAAAACGGATTTCAGACATTATTTTAGCCAAAAATCTAGCCATACAACAATTTAAATCAAAATCCAAGATGATGTGGTTTCACCCTTGGCTTTATTCTAATTGTACCTTAGGGGACCTTGATCTTCAGGGTATATTTTAATTAGAAAGGAGATCGTCTGTCTCAAAAAAAATTGATAGAATTAAATTTAGTAAAGCACCGGGCCCTGATGAGATTTTCCTAGGATTTTGAAGAAAGCTAATAGGGCTAAATCGTGTTTGACTAATTTACCTTCTTTTTATAGATAGTTGTATGATGCTGCCGATAGAGATTAGAATTACGACTTTTGAATAAAGTTGAAGTGCATGGGTTCGAAGTAAGTGTTTTTAGGTGGATTCAGTTCAGTTCTGGCTTAGTGACAAGCAGCAAAGAGTAGTATAGATGGGATTAAATCTGAGTTGGGGAATGGTAGCAGTGGAGTTCATCAAGGGGTTGGTGTTGGGGCCGTTATTGTTCTTTATTTATATTAAAGATCTTGACTAAGTAGCGACCTGAGCAGGTTTGCCAATGATACTAAGTTGGTAGGATTATAAGGATGACTGATCCTGAAGTATTACAAAATGAATTGCCCATACTAAACCAATGGGCAGATAAATGGCAATTGCAATTTAACATAAACAAGTGTAGTGTTCCTAGTATAAGTAGGTGTGATCCATTGAATAATTATAAATTGAATAGGATAGTTGTAGGAAGGTCGAATGCAAAAGAGACTGTTTCGTGGTAAGTTAAGTCCTCCGGCCTAGAAAGTAGTGCATAAGTGCTAGGAATAGAGCTAATAGGGTATTGGGAGGATTGGAAGTAATAGGATGCTGATGTGATTCTGAAACTGAACCTGGCATTTGTTAGGCCTCATCTTGACTATGTGGTGCAATTTGGGTCACCATATTAGGATGGATATTGATTTGTTTGAGTCCGTGAAAAGAAGGATGTCTAAGATTTATCCATGGGTTGAGGAGCTTAACTTATGGTTGGAAAGGCTTAGGAAACTAAATCTTAATACATTAGAAAGGAGAAGACTCCGAGGGGACTTGATTGCAGGCTTCAAATGGGTAAAAAGGGACGACTCTACATCTCACTATGTCGGTTGGTCGGTCCCCGTTTTGCTTTTTCTTTGTTTTTGTAATAACACTTAACTATTGAGCCTATTCTAGCGTTATTTGCAATCCTTATATTGTTTTACATTCTCTTTCAAATGATATAATTGACAAGGTTATCTCGGGAATTATTTTGTTTTGGCAATAACATCATAACTATTCGGCCAATTCTAACGAAATTTTGAAAACTATGTTGTTTTATATTCCCTTTCTAATTATATAATTGCCAAGGTCCTCCCAAGGTTAGTCCGGGAATTTTATTTTTGGCAAATTTCTAACGAAATTTGAAACCCTTATGTTTTACATTCTCTTTCAAATTATATAATTGTCAAGGTCCTCCATAGGTTCGTCCGGGAATTATTTAAAGTTGTCAAGGTCGTAGGATCGCAAATCAGAATAAGTGAGAGCACGCAACTTTTTGGTTACCAGACATTGTTAGTGAACAGAAGAGGAACAGGTTGAGGAAGGATATTGATCGAAATTGGTTCATAAATCTAGTGGTAAATGAATAGAATAGGTTCAGAAGTCGTGTGATAAAAGCGTCCTCCGCGGTATTTTAAGAATAGATTGAATAAATTTATGAATTAGGATGCTACGTGGGACTCAATTTTGTGTTGGGAACAGGAGTTACTTCGTATAGGTCTTTTGCAGACTCCTCATTTCCTTATTCTATTAGTCTCTCAAGTATAAGGTTTAGTACCCTAGGTTAAGAAACACTGACTTAAAAGAATATAAGTATGTAGGGAAATCGATATCCCACACTCAACCACGTAAGGGGCGCGGCGATTTGCCATCCTGGCCGCCGTGCTGACGGGATCCAGCGCCCCGTCCGGCCCCAGCTTAGCCTCTCTTCCTTCCTTCAGATAGCCTGTATTCCTATCCTACCTCGTCGCTTTTCATACAACCTCTCCCACAACTTTCTCTGGTCAGCCTCTAATTTCACAGGGTAGAAGCTGACCTTCTTCTCAGCCAATCGTCCCGGATCGGGGCTGAGGGGGGAGGGGACAATGTCCCCTAACCCCTGAGCTCCTGTCTGGGGTGGTTGGCTTTTAACAACCTGCTTCATCCCCACCCATACCTTCCTCACATCCGTTTTACGCCGTGTTCAAGGTGGAGCCGCCATGCCGAAGGACTGCCAGGCCACCAGGCGGGAGGGGTGGTCCCAAATGGCGGCGCCTGGCTCTGCCGGGCCTGTAAGCACCTCTTGCAGTGCGGGCTACTGCAAGAGGTGGTGAGCGATTGCGTCCCGTAAAACAAAGAGGGTCACCATGCCCAATGATGAAACAAAAAAACATCTCCCCTTAATTCCCCCTATAACAACAACGGAGCCGCCCTCGTGCAGCTCCACAGAAAAGATGAAGGTCGTCCCCCCTGTGCTTGCGCAGGGGACCCTCCATACCTCTTTAACCGGAGAGGAGGCTTACTCCTCTCCTACGCCTACGGGTGTAGGGGACTCCCCCTCACCCCCTTCTCTGGAGGTGCTTTCGGGCACCTCCCTATCTCCAGCGGCAGTCCCTCCTATGCTTTCTAAGGGGACTGCCAAGAAAGCCAGCAGGCAGCCCATTGCCGACCGCCCCTCGTACAAGCGGCTCGGTAGGGCAAACCCCCTTAGGGGGGAGAGGGAAGCCAGGCCCCATCGGTCGCTTCCCTTGGAAGACCTGCTGGCAAAAATATTAAACCTTGCCGGGGTCAAGGCCTGTGCCTCCCCACTAAAGACTCATGACGCTGCCAAGGGGACCTGCGATGTCCTGGGAGGGGATGGCCAACTGGAGGCCCCTCCTGTGATAGACATGGTCCTTGAGGAAAACCAGCCTCAGACGGTAGGGCCTTCCATGGGGGGGAATCCGGGCTTGGCGCCAAGCACCGAACCCGAATCCGCCCCTATGCAAGGTCCTCATCAAACGGCTGTGGATTCTCAGGCAGGACAAGGAGGGGAGGGATCTCCTCCGGATGAATCCCCTGCGCCCACCGGGACCTTCTCCATTTCAGAGAAGGACCTGGCTGAGGCCGGTCCATCTGGCCTGGGGGCTTCTACCGGCGGGGGTGAGAAGCGGGTTCATTCCCCGCCCTCCTCTCCTAAAAAGAAGAAAAAGACAAGAAAGACGAAAAAGACTCGGGGCTCCTCTCCATCCGCGGGGGCTGCGGGGACGGATGGGTCTGCTGCCACTTTGGTAGGCGACCAAGCCAAGATCGGCAAATCCGGCCCCTCTACCCCCTCGTGTGCGGAGCTCCTGACTAAGAGTAAGACGAAGAATGCACAGGGCGGAGCCTCGATGACATCGGGGCCCCTCATTCAGAGGTTACCTGGCGTTTTCGAGCCCGCTGGCTTCAAACGCTTCCTCGTTATTCGCTCCACTGATGGCACCATGTTGTCTAAGGGCAACATGATCCATCAGAGGAGAGGATTAGCTAGTGCAATTGGTAGAGAGCCGAAGGTGACCCGTTTCTCGGACGGCAGCCTTCTGGCGAATGCGGCGAATCCCGCCGAGGCGGCCAAGATAAGTGCTCTTCGGACACTTCATGGCACCCCGGTGAGTGTGACGCCGCACTCTACCATGAACTTTGTGAAAGGAGTAGTTTATGCGAGGGAACTCGTTGACTACTCCATTGAGGACTCACCCTAGAGCTGGCCGACCATGGGGCGTTCAAGGTCGAACGTGTGATGAGAAAACAGGGAGGGGCTTCGAGACCCACCCCTACAATCTTCGTCACGTTCGACTGTGACAAGCTCCCTGAGTCGGTGCGTGCCGGTTGGTACCGCTACCGCGTGAAGGCATTCGTGCCACTGCCGCGGCGGTGCTATTACTGTCACCGCTTCGGCCATACGAATCGCTCATGTAGACGTGCAAAGTCGGGGTCACCCAAAGTCTGTGTAAATTGCTCCAAGGTCGCACACGATAAGTCCAAATCGTGTGTGGCCAAGTGTGTCAATTGCGGAGAGCCGCACCCTGCTTCTTCGAAGCAATGTGGTGCATATCTCCTGGAGAAAGAAATCCTGGCCGTTCAGGCCCAGGATAGACTCTCATTCCGCGAGGCTAAGGACTTGGTCCTGGCGCGCCCAGCTCTGCCTGGGACGTCATATGCCTCAGTAGTTCGAAAGGCACCCTCTGCTCCTGGCCCATCCAGGCCAACGAGCACGGTTGTTTCCGCGCCCATTCGGAGCCCTTCTGCGGGCTCTACTACACCCGGGCGCTCCCCTGGTAGAGCTGGCGGCAAAAAGGGTTCACACCCAGCCCCGGCTAAAACCAGGGCTCCCCCCTCTTCCTCCAGCGTGACCGTTTCCCGTAAGGCGAAACGGCCACGCGCCTCCACCGAGTCGTTAGACTCACAGGAGGCAACACCCCTGAAGATGGTCGCTAGGCCATCTTCGGGGGTTCCTAAAGCTGTCCCCCGAAAGGAGGACAGCAACAAAGGAGCTTCGGCTCCTTCGCCCACGCCACGAGGTGGAGCGAGTGGCTCGGAGACGGTGGTTCCTCGAAAAGAGGGCCCCCCCGCCTCCGAAGCCGCAGCGCCCGCCTAAGGTTTCGAGGCGGAGGGAGGAAAAGACTCGCATGGCGAGGTCAACCTCCCCCAATAAGTCCTCGAAGGCGACAGCGCCTCCAGCGCTTTGTCCGGCCAACAGCGCCCGGGGTTCTGCCCCCGGGAAGCGTACGGCCATTCCCGTGAGGGTCTTCAATTCGAGGAGGGCCCCCGCGTCTCCTCCGAGCTAGGCCTGGAGGGCATATTCCTTCAATGGAATTGCCGTGGACTCCGGGCCAACTGGGAGGAGCTGCGGAGGCTCGTCTCGTCCCGTTCCCCGTTAGCTATTTTTTTGCAGGAGACCATGCTAGGCGCGTGCCCACTGCCTGCCCTCCCGGGGTATAAGGGTCTTGCAACCCCACCACCGCGGGACGGCCGGGCTGGGGGATGCGTGGTTTACACCCGGCATGATGTCTCCGTTCTTCCTTTCTCTTTAGATACCTCCTTACAGGCAGTGGCTGTGCAGCTGCACCTGGATAGGAGGTATACTATCATTTCTGCGTACATTCCACCGTCAGCTGACTTCGACGCGGGGGACTTCCGCCGCGTCGTGGCACGGTTGGCGAGGCCCTATCTCTTGCTTGGAGATCTGAACGGCAGGCATCCTCTCTGGGGAGATTACACCATAAATCCCAGGGGACAAGTCCTTGCCGATCTGATCGAAGAGCTTGAGATGGGTGTCCTAAACGTGGATGAGTTTACGCATCACTGTCCGAGAACCGCTTCATTTTCTTGCCTTGACCTATCTTTGTGCTCTTCGGATGCACAGCTTGATTTTGATTGGGGGGTGGTCGATGACCTCCATGGTAGTGATCACTTTCCCATTCAAATATCATTTTCAGGGCAACTGCCGCCTGAGAGACCACCTCGGTGGTGCTTGGCGCGGGCGCGGTGGCCTGCATTTCAGGAAATGACTGAATTCTCTATCTCAGTCGAGGAGTTTAGGTCGGTAGATGAGGCCGTTGAGTTCTTCTCCGGCAACCTTATCGCCGTGGGCCTGACTACTATTCCTAGGACGTCTGGCTGTTTTGCACGCCGACCACTCCCATGGTGGTCGGCCGAGTGTGAGACGGCCCTCAAACAGAAGCGTTATGCCTACATGCGCTATAAGCGCCGCCCGAACGATTTCACTGTCGCTGAATTTCGTCGGGCTAGGGCTAGGTTCCGGTATATTTCGAAGCACGCCCGCCGCTCTTCTTGGCGGGCATACGTGTCTTCACTTAACGGGAAGACCCCTTTAGCTGAGGTGTGGAAGCGAGTCAAAAAGATTCGGGGCAAGTTCTCGCAGGACCCCCCTCCCGTTCTCCAGGAGAATGGGACCGCAATCTCGGACCCCGCGTCCGTGGCGGAATCCTTAGCGACCGCTTTCTCTGCATTCTCTAGCCGTGATGCTGCTCCGCCAGCATTCAATGCACGTCGTGATGTCGCGGAAGGCCGCCGGCTGGACTTTACCTCCAGAGGCGGAGAACCCTTCAACGACAAGTTTACTGTGAGTGAGTTGCGTTCCGCTCTCGCTTCGTGCGCGGACACCGCCCATGGTCCGGACGATGTCCCGTACGCCATGCTTCGACACCTGGGTGAGCGAGGCATGGCCTTTCTGTTAGATCTGTTCAACAGGATCTGGGTGGAAGGTCTTCTCCCAGACTCCTGGCGAATCGCTACTGTGCTCGCCTTTCGCAAGCCGGGGAGATATCACTCTACTCCGACCGGTTTCCGCCCAATCTCTCTAACCTCTTGCGTGTGCAAGTTGATGGAGAAATTGGTAAATGTTAGATTAGCCTATTTCCTGGACAGCGGAGGCCATCTGTCTTCTGCACAGTGCGGCTTCCGTAAGTTTCACTCCACGTCGGATGCTCTGCTCCGACTGGAAAATGCCGTCTGCGAGGCTTTCCTTCGTAGACAGCACTACGCCACGGTGTTTTTTGATCTGGAGAATGCCTATGATACCGCATGGCGATACGGTATCATGGAGACTCTCCACACGATGGGGGCGAGGGGACGCCTCCCAATGTTTATATCTGAATTTTTGCGAGATCGTCGATTCCGCGTACGGGTGGGGGGAGCCCTCTCTGCCCCAAAGGAGCAGGAAGAGGGTGTCCCGCAGGGAAGTGTCCTCAGTGTCACACTCTTTGCCCTGAGCATCAACGGCATCACCTCGGTGATGCCAGAAGATGTTCTCGCTACGCTCTACGTGCACGACCTTTCAATCTCTTTTGGCGCGGCCCAGATGCCAACTCTGGAGCGTCGACTCCAACAGGCATTGAACCGCGTCTCTCGCTATGCCGAAGCGCACAGGTTTCGGTTTTCTTTGGCCAAGACTAAGGTGGTGCACTTCTGCCGCCATCCACGGCTTCACCCTGACCCAGATTTGTTTCTTAATGGGGAACGCCTGGATGTGGTTGAGTCGCACCGTTTCCTTGGTCTTGTATTCGACCGACGCCTCACCTGGGAGGCTCATATTCGCAGCCTTAGGGTCTCTTGTACCCGCGCCATGGACATTCTCCGTTCCGTGACGTTCAGCGCTTGGGGCGCTGATAGGGCTACCGCCTTACTTTTTTATCGATCCTTTGTTCGCTCGAAGCTCGACTACGGATGCGAGTTTTATGCATCCGCAGCCGAGCGTTTATTGCGGAAGGTGGATTCGATCCACCACACCGGCCTTCGCCTTGCTACCGGTGCCTTCCGCACTTTCCCCATTGAGAGCCTGTTGGTCGATGCTGGGGAGATGCCACTCGCTCTGCGCTGCGTGCAGTGCATCACTCGCCTGTATGCGCGAACCCGGCGCCTCCCTCAGTCGCCAACAGCTCTCACTGCATCCGCAGCTGATCTCGATGGTGCCTATGCCGCCGAGAGACGCCAGTCATACCCTAAGCCCTTTGGGTTTAGGGCCAGGAAACTCCTTCGAGAGGTAGATATAGCTCTCGGGCCGGTGGCGCCCCTGGTTCTGCCCAGGACGCCACCCTGGAGGGTACCACATTTGGCTATTTGTCGCCACGCCTCTGCTCCCAAAGCTTGTACTGCGCCGGGAGTATTGCGTTCGACCTTTTTGGAGCACACATCGTGTCACGCTGGTACCGTGCCAGTGTATACGGATGGCTCCAAGTCCCAAGAGGGGGTCGGCTTCCACGCCGTATCCCCTCTGTTTGAAGTCAGCGGGGCTCTACCAGGCGCTGCGTGTCTTCACGGCCGAGCTGGTGGCAATACACCACTCGGTACGGGAGATTACGCGACGTGCCCGGTTCGGAGACCGGATTGTGATCTATAGCGACTCACAAAGCGCCCTGAGTGCTCTCGGGGCATTGGAATCTCCGCATCCCCTGGTTCGCGATATCCGTGACGCCACGGTTTTGGCGAGCCGGGCAGATGTCGAGATTATCTTCTGCTGGGTTCCTGGACATGTAGGAATTGCGGGGAATGAGCGCGCCGATGAGGGCGCCAAAGAGTCCGCGAGGACTCTGCGACCGACCAGCGTTTCGCTCTTCCTCACACCGACTACATGGCAGGAATACGGGCAGCTCTTCGGACTGCTTGGTAAAGAAGATGGGAGACGGTCGAGGGGAACTTAAAGTTGCGTGCCATTGCTCCGCGACTGTTCCCATGGACCTATCCCCCAATGCCGCGGCGGCTTCAGGTTGCTTTCTGTCGTCTCCGAATCGGCCACACTCGTGTGACGCATCGCTACCTGATGGAGTGCTCGCCTGCGCCCTATTGCAACGACTACGTCGTCCCCCAGACTGTTCGGCACATTCTTGTCGAATGTCCCAGTCTGGGTGATCTTCGCGCACGATACCTGTCCCAGTACCGGGATGGGCGGGGTCGCTACCGCCTGTCCCTTGTGCTCGGGACAGATTCGTGCACACTGACTTGTGGACTTGTTGACTTCTTGGGGGAGGCCGGCCTTCTCCCTATTATTTAAGCAAGGTTTGTTTGTTTTGTTTTTTGTTGTTGTTTTCTGTTGTTTTTTTGCATTTTTTGTTTTTTGTTTGTTTTTTTTTTCTTTAGTTGCACGCTCCTGCGCCGGGGGGACCTCTCCCCGACGCACCAGCTTGCTTCCTTTTTCCCTTTTGGGGTGTTGTTGTTTTTTTTTCTCTCTTTAATTTCATTTTAAAGTAGCCTAGAACTAGGCCAGTTTTAATACGGCGACTAATGCCCAAGTAGGCAGTCGCCAGATGAGCTCTTAAAAAAAAAAAAATCCCACCCTCAAAACTGAGGCCCTTTTTGGTAACCGCAACGTCCTGGCATTGTTGGCGGTGTAACCCTATTACTTAGCCCCCTCCCTCTTTCCCCTCGCCCTGAGGATCACCAGAAAGGCCGACCCAAAACACATAATGCACTAATCATCAGATTTTTGACCCCGACGAGCCTAAATTTGGTTAAACCAGCAATATTTCCCCTAAGAGTTGGTATTTAATTTCACTTCATATGCGAAATTAGAGTAGCTTCGGCCTAAAGCCAGAAGGTGCCCTCTAGGGCTAGGTGAAAGACGCTCTGAGAAAAGCGTTAGACGAGGAGACTTAATTCCGCCGTCTTTCTTCCCCTACCACCAATGAGGTGGCGAAGTATATAATCGAATAACTGCAGAAGAACGAGGAAGATCGAGACTGCGAAGTCCGGCGAAGTGCCCGGCAATCCTACGAAAGGAACTCAGAAGAAGCTCATGCTGAGCCAGTTCCTGGTGGTCACACCGAAAGATTTAAGTTAGCTTGTATTGAAAAACAAGTTCAACTAGCTCTCGTCAGAGAATCCCCCTATCCTGGTGTACCACAAAACCCAGAGATAGTCCTCGCCATTGAGGAATACCCTTAAGCACTCCCCTTCGTCAAAGGATTCACTTGACCGCTCATCGCTCGTCAGTGCGAATTATTCCAAGATTAACCCGAAGATTGGAAGAAGCATACTTTTCCTTTTCCGTTGGTGAAATTGTCTACCAAGACAATGTGATTAACGCCATCCGTCGCACGCACCGAATTCATATGTGGCTTTAAAGTTATCCTCTCGCCAGACAGCCATCTGGTTGGCAGTAAAAACGTCCACGCGCCTGCCCGAAAACAACATTCTTGAGGTTACATAAAAATTGAGGACAAGGTCAGTCTCAAACCGGATTCTCGTGTGCGTCTTCAAATGTAAATAAATCCCATTATCTGTTTCTTTGAAGGTCAATTAGCGTTCACTATTAAAGTGAGCTTTGGGTCAACGATTACTGTATATTCAATTGTTTAATTTAGTAAGTCTCACTTAAACTTGTTTAATTCAAAACTGTGTATCTTGTTTGTTAGATTTCAATTTTTGTTCATGGTTTAATTAAAGGTCTAGTTTCTTGAATTATTTAATTCATTCCTCGAAACGCTGAGCATGGCACTAGAAACCCTCAAATATTAAAATTAACGTAATAATAATAATAATAATATAGCACTCTTAGAGAGAAAACTTAATCATGGAGTTTTGAAGTACGTAACAAACATATGTACGTACACCATCACTCGGTCCTTGCTATACCACGACAAAGTAAAATCACTTTCCACCCTATCAACATGTTTGATACTTCTAGTTCTGGGTTTAACATTAAAATTTTATGCTCCTCCACCTTGTCCCTAACTTTTCTATTTGAAGTGCTTTAATATTCAAATTGCTTATTGAAAACTTCTTGCATAATTGACTATTGAAATTGTCTAAATCTACCCCCATTTTGTAGGTAACTCGGATACCTTTGGACGCGAAGGACTTAAATTTGAGTGAATTTAAAAATTTGAATGGAAATTAGCGTATTCCAACGAGAGAACATAGTAGGAATAAAGATGGGGTTGTGAGGCGAACACGCTAATAAGGTAGGCGAAAAATGTGTGGAAATTAAGTGTGCAGTGCAGTCTTCGCCAATAATTTTGTACCTAATAATTGCTTCGAAAGTTGCGTGAGAAACACAATTCAAAATATATTGTTAATTGTCTCTTTTGCTTCAGGTATTAATTTGAATGCTTTATATCGTGAAATTATTTAGTGTCATTAAAGACTGTTTGAGCGTTACAAACTAAAATAGGAAATTTATTCAAACAAAATTGTATACTTCGAAATATGATCAGGGTACTTGTCGTATTTCGAAATTTCTTCCTTGTAGTCCGACGAAACTTTGTGCCAATGTTAATATTTTTCTTTCTTTTCAGGTAATTTCGCCGCCTAATTTTTGCATAACGGGAGCAGAAATTTTTGTTAAGTATTTACTTTGTATTATTTACTTTAATGTCGTGTCGTATATCTGAAACAGTAAATTCAGGGGTTCTGAATAATTTGTCAATAATTAAGTTGAAGGATAGTAGAATTTAATTGAAAAATGTATTAGTTCTCCATCAGATTCCTGGTACCTAGGTTTGAATCTGCTGTAGATTAAGTTTGAAATTTGAAAATGAGTTTGACGATCGAGAGTTTGAAATTGGAAAACAAGGTTGAATGATAGAGTTCGAAATTGGAAGAGGAGTTTGTTGCAGAATTTGACTTGAAATGAATGCTGTGAAGTTACCACACTGATGAAATTTGCCGAATCAGTTAGTTATAAAAACAATTTCAATCAAACATATATTAAAACATTATGAAGGAGACAGGACAGAATTTTGAATGGTGTGGATTGGCAAGCCGATACAAAGTAGGGCTTTAGAATGCAAGGATTAAAGGGGAAGGGATAAAATCTTTATCCTCCTCTGGACTTCAAGAAGCGTTCTGATAGGCTACCTGGCTTTTCACTTGACTGCTTTTCTCACTTGGCTACCTGGTTTTCTCCTAGCTAGAAGGTTGCAAAAGAGAACTAACCCGCCCCACCTTAGTTTTGAGTAGTTTGCGGTTAAAGTTAAGTACTGATAACTATCGAATAAATTGGTGCAATGTATTACTATTATACATCAAATTAAATGTCTAGGCTAGATCTTTCATTCTTTGTTACGGCGATTATGAGGGTGAGTGAAGGGGGGGGGGCTTAAAGGGTTGTTGACTCTCCTCCTTTAGACTGGCTTGAGACAGTTAAGGAACATTGTTTTGTTCCTTAGCGTAGTTACCAACCCTTTTCCCAACCATCCTCCCATCCAAGGGTCACTATGATCGCAGTGTATTCACAACCATGATAGATCAGTCTTAGAGAAGTCCAGAATATCGTCGTCTGGGTCGTCCTGTACCACACACCCCTGGGCCGCTAGCAAGCCCTGTGCAGAGAAGAGGTCCCTGTAGAAGCTGCTGTACTCAGGTGGGACAAACTGCAACAGGTGAGCATTAGCAGCACCAACCACATCGTAGCACTTTCTGGGGCACGTACAAGGAGGCCCTAAGCGAATTGGCGGCCATATGATGCTTGTTGGGACCCTGACTAACATAGGCTTCACCACTGTTACGTTTCAGCTTGGCTATGCTCCTCTTCCACTTTGATCATTAACACGCTTCTTAGGTAGTTCCTGGCTCAAAATATCGTCCTCACTACATCCCCACTACTATCCACAGTAGCTCAGTTATCAATCTTCCCGCTCGAACTCATTATGCACGAGAATCCGGAAAAAAATCATGTTCACTACCGGTGTAAAGGTCGTAAAGAGAGTGCTAAAAGAGCGAGGGAAGAGAGGCAAGCATGCCAGCCACTCGAGACGCGCTCTGATTGGCCTGGAGGGGTATTGCACCATATTCTCCGTTTTCATTGGCCGTGGCACCTTCGCAGCTAAGTTCCCTTTTGCCTTCCGGCTGAAAGTTAGTTTGACCCACATGTTGGATCAAAGCAAACAACTTTGGATGGACCTTAGTACACTCCCTATGATGTTCGCTTTTGCCTTTTCTGACATTACCACAAGATTTTTAAACTTCTGAACAACAGATTCCTGCCTGTAACTCAAATCCGCCATTTTTGTGGGTTAGTTCTCCTTTGAAGTGATAATTTGTTTTGGCTATGTAGTATTGCTATTTGTTTGAATAATACGTTTATGTTTTAGTATTTCTTCTATGTTGGGAAGATGTGTTTTCTGTTGTTTGGATGCGATACCTAAACTAACTCGTATTTCGTGAGTGTATTCCTTTTTATATAAGTCGAATTTAAAAAACAAAAACATTAATTAGGTTAATATGGCTGAGTGCATTGAGTTGAGAGAAAGGTGGATGGCCGAGGGTAAGCATGAATGTGAGTCTTGTGATATTTGTGCTGCATGTGGAATGGAAGGAGTGGGACTGCTTGTATTGTGTTTGGACTGCGAGAATGTATGTTGAAGTTAGAGGAGGGAAGAGAGCGGGATTTGGAAATAATAGCAATGGTGGAGGAGTTAGTCACTGAGCATAGGAGTATCTCAGCACTAGACCAAAGGGGAATTCTGGGGATCATAGATTAGCCCATTTACATTAGCTAAGAGTAGGACTAGTGGAGAGAGTAGTGAGTGGAGGGTGGTTAAGGGAGGAAGGAATCAGGTAGTTAGTGAGGCATCTCCTGTTCCAGATGGAAGTAGGGGTGCCGGTGTTAAGGGGCTGGGGATAGTAGATCTAGGTGGGGTCACCTATTACGTGTAGGAGTAGGAGAAGGGAAGGTTATAGGTGCATGTGAAGCAAATGAACTACATGAACTGGTTGTGGTAGGTGATTCACAGGTTAAGTATTTAGACAAGATTTTTTGTGAATGTGAGGGCAATAAGAGGATGAGGGTTTGTTTGCCAGGTGCACGTGTAGCGTATGTGAGTGAAAGAAGTGAAAGGATATAGGCTGGAGCTGAAAGGGATGCAGTGAATGACATAGGGAAAACTAGGTCGGAGGAGCTAATGTGTAGATATAGGGATTTGTTTGAAAAGTTTGGGAATAGTAGTAGGAGGTGTGTAGTTTCAGGAATTATGCCTTAGCTTAATGTAGGCAGTGAGTGGATCTCATGAGCAGTTGGAATAAATGAGAGAGAGTGAAAGTTTTGTGTCATAGTATGGGACTAGTGTTTTTGCTAAATGGATGGGTTTCACTTGTCACATTGGGTATTAAAGTGTTAAGTGAGACTCGAAGGAAATATAAGTATAGGCTGTGAGGGCAAGTAGGATGAGGGCTTTCTGATAAATTTAAAGAGCAACTGACAGGCGAGTTAATGAACAAAGGACTAGGAAGGTAGAATCTAGTAATGATAAGACCATAAAGAGCGATACATAAAAATATAGGTACTACATAAATAGTAGGAGCATAAGATAGTGGAGGTATTGTGTGATAGCATGGGACTAGTGTTTTTGGATACATGGAGTGAGATTTTTGGAAGGGAGGATTTGTGGCAAACAAATCCTGCCTTCCAAAGGGAGGAGGTAGCAATGATAAGACCATAAAGAGCGATACATCGAAAATTTACTTCACAAAGGGATAAGATGGATTTGTTAAGAGGGTTAGTGAGTGTAGAGAATTTTTATGCTATTTCGATAAGAGTCGTCTCTTGATATGGCAGGAGAGAACTTTAGAACTGGAGTCAGATTGATAGTTATAATATATTTTATATAGATAGGAATAGGAGGAGAGAAGGGGGGCTGATTATTTACATATATTAGAGATGATCTTCAGTGTAGTGAAAACATTATGGCTAGATGTTAAGGAGGCAAAGGATAAACTTTGTCTTAGGATTATTATATAGACCAACAAATCTTGGTAAGGAAGCTCTGTGTCCTCTGTTGTTGGAGATAGAAAGTGCATTTACGTAAGCATGTGTGTATAATGAGTGATTTTAATGATAACTTGTAAGCTCATGTATGTGATCAGGAGGAGGCTAAGGAATATTTTATTATGATGCAGGATAATTTTCTTAGGCAGGTTATAAACCAACCCACTTGGGGGGATAATATATCATTTATTTTTAACAAGTAGGGACGAAGGCATTATCGATACAGAAATTGGAAGAAATTTGGGTTGTAGCGACCATTGCAAAATTAGATTTAAGTTGAAATGGAATGGGGTCATTAGTAGGATAAATAAGGTTAATATCCAAGACTTTATAAAAGCAAATTATAATGGTCCTAGGAGGTACATGGGACTAGCGAGTGATATCAAGTCAATAAATGTGATGTTAGTTGAGGGGGAAGATAATCTCCAGGTAGAGAGGAATGGTGTTGATTAAACAGTTAATCGTTGGACAGAATATGAACATTCCATATAGGGAGATTAGAGCCTGATATATAATGAGCTCACTCGGGATATTAAAAAGTTAATTAGCGCAGCAGAGAGAAATTATGAAATTAAACTGGCAAATAATACAGATCCCAAAGGTTTCTTTAAATTATACAGAACTAAGACTAGAGATAAAATAGGGCCACCTAAAGCTACAGATGGAGAGTTACTAAGTGATAGTGATGCAGTAGTGAGGATGTTAAAAATTTTATTTCACTATTTACACTCGAAGATACTTTAATTGTACCTGATGGGAAGGACCATGATCCTCAGGGTTAGTGATGAGGAGAAATTTGTGTCTATTTTTATTAGGAAGGAGATAGTGTTAAAAGAAATAGAATTAGATTTATTAAAGCCCGGGCCCTGATGAGATTTTTCCTAGGATTTCGAAGGAATGTAAAGATGTGTTATGTGAGTTCCTAGCATGCTTAAGTATTTAGAAAATCCTTAGAGGCTAGCATTGTATCAACAGCATGGAAGTTAATATGATACCTCTAAGCATTTAAAAATGGGGATAAAACAATCATGTCTAATTACCGACTAGTGAGTTTGAGATCAGTGGTGGGAAAAATGATGGAATTTCAAATTTAGCCATGGCTGCTTTTTTTTAGATTTTAAATTTTAATCTTAGTATCGAAGCGCAAGCTCCCCCCCATCCCGTGGGAGTAGCGAAGCCATTGCCTGGTGTCCTTATTTTAAAAGAAGAAAAAATTCATGAACGCACTCCGAAAGGGGAAATCTAAAGTGCCCAACAAGAGCGCAGGGGAGGAGCAGAACCTCAACGCTCCACCTATATACAGCTCAAGGGCCAATAACACCAATCGCTCAGCTAAAGTTTGAAAATGAAGGTTTTAAAATCGTGTTAAAATATAGTTAACAGATGGTAAATATGCGAAAGGGGGCAAAAACATTGGTTTATTAGTTAATTCTAACATTGGTTGGGTGAAAGAAGAGAGAGCATATATTTAACCTTTTCGTATTAATTCTAGAATATGTGAAAGATAAAATATGCCAACTCCTCCCAATTGAATGAGTTGATGATTGCATGGCACAGATCACATTACCCCACCTCCCCCCTGATGAAGAGGGTGTTTAATTGTGAATTTCTTATGGAAAGGATATTAAAATTGTATGTTAAGTAAAAATATGGGGAGGAGCTATCTCTTTCTGTACTCAATAACCCATAAGAATAATCACATGCGGTTTCGTCTTCTTATAAGACCAGACAGACAAGGATCATCAAACATAATAAGGAAGAGAGAGAGAGGGGGGGGGAGGGAACAAACCAGCAACTCTTTTACCCGTTAATGAAAATGGATGTTGAGCACCTTTCCTATCGCGCTTATAATGTGATTTCCCGTTTATTATGAAGTCCGTGTCCCACCTACTTACACTTTCTTCTTATAGCTTTATTTTTAATTTCTTTCCGCGTTCGCTCTCTATCCATGTGATATCTGTTAGATATATCCACGATTTCTTGTAGCATTTAATCTGATGTTGATGTACTTGCCAAATTGGTACTCTTATGTCAATTTGTGAGATTTTACTCTTACCTCCATCCCCTAATTTTAGGGAGGGAGCCTTTATTATATTTACACTTGCTCAAGCTGAGACCACCGCGGCCCTGGTCAAGCAGACTCAGCAACAAACTATGTAATTGATTTATGGGCGGGTGGCAGATAGGGATCCCTTTTTATAACCCTCATCCTCTATAGGAGCGGGAGTGAACAGTGGGGGGGCGGGTATATTAGTAGCCCACTACCTAATATGTATATATAATCGCTTGGTTTAATTTACCCTTGTATAGACCTTTCGCTCCCTCACGTGATTTGAGATGTTTCTTTCTCTCTACTTCCGTCTTCTCCCTCATTCTTCCCATACCTTCCTCCGGTTTTTCCCGAGGAAACTTTTCACTTGAATAAATGTTTGTTTTGAAAGTCTCAGGAGAGCTACGCGTACTTTCGCGTCCTCGCCCAAAGATTTCTTTTCTAAATGACTATGTATGTGTATGACCATATGGCCCTTTTCGGTGCCAGGGCCTCCATCGCCCATCTCTGAACAAAGGGTCGATATCCTCTCAGTATTTGCGATCTCTACAACTTACCTTATTGCTGTGAGCTACAATTGCTATCTATCAGCCCTAGCCCTATTGTGAGGATGAATGGGAGGTGCTTACAGGGAAGGGAATGGACTTTGCTGATCTATCTTCCAAGAACAAATGTGGACAATATTAAGAAAGATTCGTCTCTGTTTCGATCCCGTGGTAAACGTATTATGTATATTTGCGCTCGTGGTTGTAATAATGTTCGTTTTCCCGACTGCACCATTAGGGGTTCATGTTCTCAGATAGGGAGGGGCTCATGTCTGTGCTTCTTCGGGGGGGTTTAAATCCGTCCTGGAAATTGCCTCTCTTTCGTTGATGGATATTTCAGCCTGAACCTCTTTCACTACACTACCTCTATATTGTTTCGTTTTTTATTGTCTCTCCCTCCTAGTACCCAAGTTCAGTTGTTTAATCAGCCACTCCCCCTTAAAAAAATAATTTTGACCATCTTATCATCAAATAGTCCTAACGTTAAGGGAAGGGTAGGTTAGTTTAGCTTAGGTCGTTTCTGGGTCGAAAATGCGACGTCCTTTCGTAGAAATACTTGTTTAAGCCTAAGCGTTCTTTACAGACGAGCATTTGCGTATGGGTTGGGCTTCCCGTTGCTAGTAAGAAGTCAGGTGCAGCATACGAGGATGTTCTTGTCGCTACTTGTCTGTTCTCCGATGGAAATACCAAGACAAAACTGAAATTCATTCTTCCGCCTCATTTCCCCATAAGGGGCACGGTGATTTGCTTTTCTGTCCACCGTGTTGATGGGACTCAGCGCCCCGTCCGGCCCCAGCTTAGCCTCTTCTTGTTTCTAACATCCTGTCTTCTTAGCCTGCTTCGTTACTTTCTATACAACCTATCCCACAACTTTCTCTGGTCGGCCTCTAATTTTACAGGGTAGACGCCGACCAGATTTTCTCACCCAACCATTCCGGATCGGGCCTGAGGGGTGAGGGGACAATGCCCCTTCACCCCTGAGCTCTGGTTTAGGGTGGTTTGTTTTTAACAACCTAATCCATCCCCACCCACACCTCCCTCACATGCCTAAGGTGTAGCCGCCAGGTCACGAGGCGGAAGGAGTTACCTCAAATGGCGGCAGCTGGTTCTACCGGTCCTGTATTCAGCTCTCGTAGAGCGGGCTACTGCGTGTGGGTGACTAGCCTATTCGTCCCGTGCTACAAAAAGGGTCACCATGCCCAATGATGAGAATATAAAAATTACTGTCCCTCTACCACCATCGGAGCAGCCCTCGGGCAGCTCCACTGCAGAAAAGGAGGCCCCCTCTGTACTTTCTTAGTAGACCCTCCAAACTTCTAAGCCTCCTCTCCCATGCCTACGGGTGCAGGTGACTCCCCCTCACCCCCTTCTTTAGAGTCGCCGTCTTCGCAAGAGAGGAAAGAAAGCAGTGTTGTAATTGGCTATGTGTGCGGTGAGAAGTGTAAGATGACTAAGATCTACCCACCCCAGTACAGGGTAGAACACAGCGCATCCACCAATCGGTAGCCAGATCTCTACGTGCGCTGACGTTAGTGTCCGCTCATACCGGGATTCGGGATCAAACCCGGTACCGCGACGTTTGTAGACCAACGCCGTATCTACTCGGCTAGCAAGAGCTCCCGACTATAGCTGTAGAATCACTTTATGTTAGAAGGGAATTTTGCCGTTATCACACAGAATTTCACTGGTCAAGACAGATTAACGCAGCTGTGTTTAACTTGGGGTGCTTTATCACCATCTTTCCCCCCAGTTTGATAACGCTGTCCCGCTTCAAGAGGACAGCCGTGTCCATCTTCCCCCTCTTGGGGTAGAAGGAAATCGCTCTCATTTCCCGTTCTCCTCGTCGATGCACAAGATTATCAAGGTTCATGTTTGCATAAGCCGCCTCCGATATTATCCCCTTTGGAGGCCATCGTGGGAGGGAGAGAAAAGCAGGCGAAAGAATGGGCCAGACCCTTTTTAACACGAGATATCTCATGATTACAAGGACCAATTTCTCTAACTGTAAATTACTCGTTGCAATACTTTATTTTCGTTCAATCATTAAAATAAAACTGCTTTAATAAGACTATTATCGCGATCCTGTGAAAAAGGAGTCTGACGAAATGACAATGGAGAATTGTTAATAAAGCACTCAGGCAAAAATGAAAGTGGTAACTGAACGTGGCCTACCACATACTACATCGAGTAAAAAACGGTTGAAACTTGTCCCACTGCGAAAGACGGGTGACTGCCATCCTTGAATTACCACAAAGCTGGTTCTCACAAAATTCAGAAGTCCCCTTCACTTTCTTTATAGATCTTCTCTCTTTACAAACTTTCTGCATGATACGGTATCGTTGCTATTGCGCGCTTATTCTTTTTTGGCCATATTGCGATGCGTGATGAATACATGTACATTCGGAATTTATTATATATATATATATATATATATATATATATATATATATATATATATATATATATATATATATATATATATATATATATATATATATATATATATATATATATATCGTGAAATAATTGTAGCTCAGGGAACATAATTATGGAAGTTGAGGCACAATTGAGCTAAAAATGTTTATTTTCTAAACTTTCGGACTTAAGCAAAAGTCCTTCAGAGATGTTCAATGAGCAACGTCAGAACGAAGAGTGATCCATTGATGATAACGCCAAGTCTGAAAAGATAGAGGCGGAGAGGAATATGCGGCGAAGGAGTGAAGAGGTGAAAAAAAATAGAGCGGGGTTGGTTCCCCTTGTGATCGCTTGTGTATTGTTCTTTTATACGTTTCTTGTATTCCTCTTCCTTATATGTTGTTAATTGTTTTATTTCTTTTCTTTTCTTTCTACATTTTCTATTAGTCTTTATTTTTCACTTTTTTTGTAGCATTCAAAGTTTTTTATGAAGTTTTTTCATTCACTTTTTTTTGCACACTCATTGATCCGTAACTATTAACTTTTCCTTAGTGCTTTGTTTATTTGTCTTCTTTCTCTTTTTTTTTCCTCCCGCTAGGGAATGTGTATTTCCAGGTTACTTGATTTCCGTACTGTGCGTACCTCAAGATTATCATTGATTTTGGGGATTATCTACCAGTCTTTCCCACGTCTTCTTTGCTTGTCTCTGAACTATGAGGTTGATCGCTTCTAGTTGCGAATATGGATTCCGTGCATGCGCAGTGGCCATATTCTACACTGCATTTATCTTTGGAACTATGCATATGCAAATTGCCGGTCGATTGTGTAGACCTGATAACGGAATAGCCTGATGTAGCTTCCTTGTGGAACTCCTGCTTCAATGTCGAATTCTGGCCATCTGACTATGTATCATAAATTGTGCTTCCCTATCCATTATCAGATTACCTATTTGTTCTATAATTGGGTGAAGTTGGAGGTTAAGGATCTTGTACTGAAACCCTCTCAACAAGACTTTGTCGACTGCATTTTGTACGTCCCTAAGTCTCCGTACTGCCGACAATGAGAGTTTCTCTCTTAGCAGAACGAAGGCCCTATTTGTGCCCCCAGCTGCTTCTGAACCCATGACGTTGCAGGAGATTAATCGCCCTTAGTTCCGCAATAGCCTTATCTATAGTGTCTTCGAAGTCTTGCTCTTTCTTCCATCCCTCCAATGGACCTTTGTAGGAAGTCGGGAGGTGCGTTGGCATTTTTCATGTCGAATTCGCTCATTAAGGTCTGCGCTCTGCAAACCACCTTGTATATTCTCATCTAACCATGCATGAACTGCGTGCAAAATGCGGAGGTGCGCTTTCTTGCATGAAAATCATAAGGTCGTTGGAATTGTACAAGTTTATACATTTTGTGAAGTAACGTTTTGACACTCCCCATCCATCCTGTTTATAAAGCCTATTCTCACTTTTTCCTTTTAGGGTAAATGCTTAAGGCTTCTTGGTATGTATCATATTTTTTCCTCGCCTGAATTCATAAACTCAATTACTGCGAATCCTATTCATCTTTGAAGGCTGGCATAAAGAGCAGCAAGCAATACAACGTAAAGTTAGAGAGCAATTTTTGTTTCTCGCGAAATAAACAAAAATAATAAACTTTGCATCTTTCGCTATTTGGGCAAATTACGGCGAATTAGTCAGTACCTTGTTTACCAATCATTTTTAGGTGTTTCTTATAATTTTGGAAATTATTGTCGGGAAGAAACAAAAAATTAAGTGCCTTCAAATTCTCTTAAATTTGATGATCGCTTGCGAGACTGCGCATCATGGAAGATAAAGCGTTATTAGTGACTTTAATTTTGGGAAACCCAATTGAGTGGTGTTTTTTTTTGTAAAACAGTTCTTACCTTTTTATTATTTAAATAAAGGGTTCGAATTTAATTTTAGAAACAGGAGTTGATTCTGGGCTGTTTTGGGGGTCAGTGAAATTGCATACCATTTTTAAAAAAAATTGCTAGGGAATTTGTTCCCCTCAGAAAATTTTGACATATTTTAGATTTGCCATAAAATGTTTCGATTTTTTTAAAATTAGGGAATATGATTTAAGTCTTTGTTAATTAGTGTATGGCAATCACCTGCTAAATGTAATAAATCCTCCATTTCTTATCGCCTGTTCGAATTCTAGTATATTTTATTGTCGCGTATGTTTTCCATTTCTGTCATACGTTTAAATAAGCGTTAAAAAAAACCTTTCCTCGCGCGATGAAGAGTGGAGGGGGCTAGTACACTTTGTACTCGGAAAGGCTACATACACCTCATCGCGGCCTGAGTGCAAATTAGGGAAGCCTAGTCGCCGCTGGGTTGACATGCAAGAAAGCGCACCTCCACATTTTGCACGCAATGTTCATGTATGGTTCGTTTAAAATATGCAAGGTGGTTTAAACAGAGCGCTGGCCTTAATGGGGAAGTTGTTAACCTCAAGCTCCCTCTCAGCGCTGTTTTATTTTATTTTTTTTACACTACACCTATCCCTTTAACTTTTGTCTACCTGCACTTGGTACCAGGAGGAACTGTTCTCGCTCGGACAGAGTGACCGGCCTTTTCAGTTGTCATAAGTGTAAGAAATTGCCGTGTTTTGGCTCCTTCGCCCAAACCCAGTGGTAGGCGGAGGGAGGAAAAGATCCGCATAGCGAGCCCAACCTCCCCCGATAACTCGTCGAATGGGACAGCGCCTTCAGCGCATTGTCCGGCCAACAGAGCTTGGGAAGTGTACGGCCATTCCCGTGAGGGTTTTCTCTTCGAAGAGGGCCCCCGCATCTCCTCCTAGCTAGACCTGGAGGGCATATTCGTTAAATGGAATTGCCGCGGGCTCCGGGCCAACTGGCGGGAGCTGTGGAGGCTCGTCTCCTCACGTTCCCCGTTAGCTATCTCTTTGCAGGAGACCATGCTGGCGCGTGCCTCCTACCCACCCTCCCGGGGTATAAGGCTTTTGCGACCCCACCACCACTGGATGGGGGCCCGGCGGGAGGATGAGCGATTTACACCGGGCAGGATGTCTCCGTTCTTCTTGCTTTAGATACCTCCTTTCAGGCTGTAGCTGTGCAGCTGAACCTGGATAGGTGATTTACTGTTATTTCTGTGTACATTCCACCGTCAGCCGACTTCGACACGGGTGATTTCCGCCGCGTCGTGGCACGGTTGCCGAGGCCCTTTCTCTTGCTCGGAGATCTCAACGGTAGACACCTTCTCTGGGGAGACTACTCGATTAATCCCAGGGGTCAAGTCCTTGCCGACCTGATCGACGAGATGGAGATAGCTGGTCTCCTAAATGTGGATGAGTTTACGCATCACTCCCAGAGAACCGCTTCATTTTCCTGTCTTGATCTATCTTTGTGCTCTCTTGATGAACAGCCGCTAGGTTTTGGGTGGGGGATGGTCGATGATCTCCATGGTAGTCATCACTTTCCCATTCAAATATCATTTTCTGAACCACTGCTCCCCGAAAGACCGCCCCGGTTGTGCTTGGCGCGGTGGTCCGCATTTCAGGAAATGACTGATTTTTCCGTCTCACTCGAGGAGTTTAGGTCGGTAGACGAGGCCGTTGAGTTCTTCTCCAGCAACCTCATCGCTGTGGACCTAACTACTATTCCTAGAACGTCTGGCCGTTTTTCACACCGACCGCTCCCGTGGTGGTCAGCCGAGTGTGAGACGGCCCTCAAACAGAAGCGTTATGCCTACATGCGCTATAAGCTCCGCCCGAACGATTTCACTGTCGCTGAATTTCGTCGAGCTAGGGCTAGGTTCCGGTATATTTCGAAGCACGACCGCCGCTCTTCTTGGCGGGCATACATATCTTCACTTAACGGGAAGACCCCTCCAGCAGAGGTGTGGAAGCGAGTCAAAAGGTTTCAGGACAAGTTCTTGCATGACCAACCTCCCGTTCTCCAGGAGAATGGGACCGCAATCTCGTTCCCCGCCTCCTTTGTGAAATCTTTCGCGACCGCTTTCTCAGCATTATCTAGCCAGGATGCTGCTCCGCCAGCATTCAATGCACGTTGTGATGTCGCGGAAGGCCGCCGACTAGACTTTACCTCCTGAGGCAGAGAACCTTTCAACGACAGGTTTACTATGAGTGAGTTGCTTTCTGCTCTCGCTTCGTACGCGGACACCGTCCCTGGTCCAGACGTTGTCCCTTACTCCATGCTTCGACACCAGGGTGAGCTAGGTATGGCTTTTCTGTTAGATTTATTCAACAGGATGTGGGTAGAGGGTCTTCTATACTCCTAGCGAATCGTGACTAAGCTCGCTTTTCCCAAACCTGGAAGAAATCACTCTAGACCTTCAGGTTTCCGCCGAAGCTCTAACCTCCTGCGTCGTGGGCAAGACCTAGAGGACAGTGTTTTTCGATCAATAGAAGGCCCATGATACCGCATGGCTATGCGGTATCATGGAGACGCTCCACATAATTAGGTCTACCTTTGCCTTCCGCTCGTCCCTCATTGAGGATCTATTTGTCGATAGTGGGGAGGCTAGTCGCTTTTGCCGTGCACAGTGCACTATGTGCTTGTACGCGCGAGGCCGACGCCTTCCTCAGTGGCCAATGGCTCAACGGTTCCTATGCTGCCGAGAGACGCCAGTTATACCATAACCCCTTCTGGTTCAGGGCAAGTAAACTTCTTCGAGAGCTCTTTTTAGCTCGGGCCGTTGGCGCCTCTGTTTCTGCCAAGGAGGCCACCTTGGAGGGTACCACCTTTCACTGTTTGTCGCCACGCCTCTGCTCCAAAGCTTCTATGGCGCCGGGAGTATTGCGTTCAGCCCTTTTGGAGCACACTTCATGTTACGCTGGAACCGTGCCAGTGTATACGGATGGCTCCAAGCCCCAAGAGGGGGCGGTTTCCACGCCGTATCCCATCTGTTTAAAGTCAGCGGGGCTCTGCCATCGCTGCCTCTGTTTTCACGGCCGAGCTGGTTGCATTACACCCCTCTGTACTGGAGATAACGCATCCACTGGTTCGCGATATTCGTGACGCTACGGTTTTGGCGACCCGGGCGGATGTCAAGATTATCTTCTGTTTGGTTCCTGGACATGTAGGAATCTCGGGGAATGCGGGTGTCCAAGAGTCCGCGAGGACTGTGCGACCAGACCAGTGTTTCGCTCTTCCTCACACCGATTACATGGCATGAATACGGGCAGCCCTCCATGCGGCTTTACAAAGAAGATGAGAGACGGTCGAGAGGAACTCAGAGTTCGTGGACTATCTGACTTTTTGGAGGAGGCTGGCCTACTCTATTTTATTTTGATTGTTGTAGCTCGCATTTTCCTTCCCCGGGAGAGGCGGGCCTCCCACCGACGCCGTAACGAACTTCTTGTTTTTTTTTGTTTGTTTGCTTGTTTTTCTTTGTTTTTTCTTCTGTTTTGTTTTTGCGAATTTTATAATAGTTTGGCTAGAATTTTGTGACTTATGCCCTTGCAGGCAGTTGCCAGTTGGGCGTTAAAAATATATTCCCTCGTCCCTCTCACACTCTCTCCCCTTTCCCATTCTCTCCTCTTTCCTACTCTTCTCTCTATCTATCTCTCCCACACTCTTATCTCTATCTACCTCTCCTCTCTCCCTCTCTCTCCCATCTCCCCCTCTCTGCTATCTCCCAGCTCCCTCTCTCTGCTATCTCCCCCCCTCTGCTGTATTCCCCACTTTCTCTCTCCTCTCTTTCCCATATCATTGTCTCCCATATCTCATCTCTTCCATCTCCCCCTCCCTCCCTCCCTCCTTTCTCTACCGTCTCGATCTTACCCATCTCTCTCCCATCTTCATCTCCCTCTCCTATCTTCCTCTGTCCCATCTTCATCTCCTCTCCCAAAGTTTGAAGCGATGTTCGTAAGTTGTATGAAGGGAAATTTGTGAGGCCACTCGGGGAGGAGAAGGTACAAGAGGCCCGTCGAAAATTAGGATTTAATTGTGTTCAGAAACTCCTGGGACCGAGTGGATGAGGCCCTGGAATTCCACTCCTTGGAACCGAATTCAATTTACGGTGAGAGAAGGGGAAACACCAACAATTCGGTCCTGGTATCGAGGCGCCGAATCTTACGCCTACCAGCTGCCACTTCATCCACCTACGGCATCGCTTACATACCCAATCATTATACTCACACGGAACACCCTTGAGGGAGTTCCTATGTCCACACTCCCCCTAATGTAACACGGGTGGCCCTCCATTGGGCCACTAAGCCCTTGTGCGCAATAAAACCGTAAAACCCCCTTCCCGCCAAGTCAGTGGTGGCGCGATTATTAGGAATGAAAATCGTGCTATTTTTAAAGGCACGAAGGTGGGAGTGGGGGTTGTGAGTGTGCCTCCCCTCATGGGATCACGTTGGGGCTGAAAAGTTCCCCTTCATACCCACAACTATCGGGGCATGCCCCAAGTGGACGAGAAAATGGAGGCTCAGCAACCGCACCTTCCCCAGGACTCCAAAAAATCCTCGGGACACGTATCTTTCTCCCATCTTATTTTCACACTTTATGGTGGAGATTCCCTCGTTGTTTTTCAGCTGTAGTATGGTTGTCTTTTTGGTTTGGGCGAATGCAAATCGAGCCCCGACTGATCCCCGGCAAGGTCAGCTCACCTCCTCATTTCATTATGTGGTTCTACAAATTATTCAAGGAGAGAAAGAGCAAATTCACCGCTAAATGTCAAGTCCAACCGGGCTCTTCATTCATGAGCATCGATCTTCGATGTAGATGTTTTTATGGGCACCGGAGATGCCATGTTGTCCCCTTTCGCCTACTATAAATCTCGTAAATTTCGAGAAAGCTCCTTCCATTGCACTCCCCCCGCATCCCCACCACATTTATTAAAAGAGAGGGCAAAATTCAACTAGAACACTTGCGTTAGGAAGGGTTTTAAAAAAAAGAGGTTAGATAAGGGGAACTGAAAATGTGTAAAAGGTACGAAACCTCTTCCCCCCGCTTTTTTTTTAATTGGATGCCGCGTGATGCACACTTCGCTCTATAATTAGGTAATATTGTGACTCTTGTGCATTTCTATAGAGGGGGTGGAGAAGGCGGAATTTTCATCGTGGCTAAGTGCTTCTCAGTGTCAATTTGCAAGTAATTAACGTGGCATTGTGACAGAGGGTTTTGCGCACTCGGTAATTGAGTCATTTGTTGTTTAGTTCCAACCATTGAAATTAACGTGGAGGTTTTTATAATCTTTCATTATCGAGTCGGTCCCGTCAGGTATCTTTGGCATAAAACGCTATTATCTTTTCCGCATACCGGTTATTGTAAAAGTCCTGTTATACTCGTTACGACACCCTCAACAACGGACAGAATGATAGTTTTGATGCAGTTAGACAGATATTTATGGTTTTAACTTATAAATATGTGTTTAAATTGTAATATTAATCAATGCGGCCGTCCTAGGCGACGAGCTCGCGCTCCAGGAGGGACCTGGAGGCCACGCACACTGTTTGGACGAAATCCTTCCTCATTCTGGCCCAGACGCGGTTGACGGAGGGCTTCAGCTCGTCGACGTTGCTGTCTCGGACCTTGCAGTCTTTGCCCTAGTCATGCGCACAGTCTGTAGTCGAGGGGCTTGAGGTCGGGCAACTGCAGCGCCCAAATTTCCTCCGACTAAAAGTTCATGTTCGACTCCAACCACTCTTGCACGGTCTTGGCCGTGTGGGCCGGAGCACCGTCATTCTGAAAGACGTAGTCCGCTTTCTTCATGATCTTTGTCACCCAGGGCGGCCAATATGTCCCTTTAATTGGCCGCGGTGAGCCTGTAGCCGGCCTCGAACCACATCGGCGGTGTGTTCTCAGCATTCGAAGCCACGACGCCGAGCTTCATCACGCAGGTCGGTTGTTTGATCGTAGACACGTAGCGGACATCACAGACGACCTGGCCGATGCTGACCACGCGGTCGTTCTGTTTGTTGATGACCGGATCCACTGTGAAAATGTTTTCATCATAAAAAAATGAGAATTCAATTGCCATGACATTTCAAGTCATTGATAAGGCGACGACAGCGCGCCCGACGTTGTTCTCGCATACGGTCGGTGGGCAAAAGCCTTTCCACGCACCTCAAGCTCTCGCCGCCCTCCTCCTTGACTGCTCTGGAGACCGCGGCATCCGAGATGTTCTTCGCAGCGGAATCATTTTGAGCCTCGGAGCACTTTTAAAGGCCTTTCTCAAAGCCAAATGGTTGACAACTTGAGTCTGCCTGAACGAGGTCGATTTTTGAAGTCTTTTCCATTCTCGAGCTTCTCCGCGACTCGGTGGACAAATCATCTGGGTGACGTTGAGTCGCTTGGCGATGTCTGGCTTTTGGCCCGCGCGCAAGAGAGCAGAAATCTTGATTCTTTTCACTTCCATCTCGACAAACCTGCACATAATGAAAAAAAAAGTTATTTTGATATGTGATATAAAAGTTGAACTTTAAGTTTGGCCGAATTGGTTTCTATCACACGTGTAAACCTCTCGAAAGCTAAAAAAAAACAAACGAGTGTAACAGAACTTTTGTAAAACCCGGTACTGTTTGTAATATACGACGGTATGTAGTAAAGTTGGATGAGGCGAAGTTTGAGTCATGTCGGCGATATATTGTCCCCTTTGGTAAATGTAATGTTCGAGAATCTGAGTTGTGATGTTTTTCTACAGGATCTAATTTCGAGTTAAAATAAAATTTGTCCTGACACTCCTTTGCCTATTCTCTCTCCTGTCTTCCTCTTTCTCTCACTTACACACACATGCGCGCGCGCCGGCAAATTGGCTTATGGCTTAGTAGTGATTAGTGTGGAATGACGAGTTAGTTTTTGAAACGACGGCCGCTCCGTGCATCCATGACCTTCGGCTTCTCCAAGGGCCGAAAAGGGCGTTTCTTGAACGAGTGACTCCAAGGCAAATCTCCCCCTCCTTAAAGACGCGCCCAGCCCTTTCGTCGTCTAGCTAGGTTTCCTGCCAAACCACCGTCTCTGGTTTAGTATGTGAAGTTTTTATTTTGTATGCAATAATGCTCTATGTGAAAACTATCATGTTTAATTTGAACCCCTTCTGCCCATCTCGGTTCTCCCCGGCGAGCGGACTTGGCGCGTCGCAGATTGACTTTGTCTCGGAATCTGATTAAGCGCTCTGCATCCGAGCTGAGTTGAATGTCTTCATTCGCGAGCGAAAGCGCCCCAGGCTGATTGCTGCTCTAAGTGTAGTTTGAGGTGGTGGTGGGACAAATGGAATAAGCGAGCTTTTGAATCCATGGAACGTAATAATCCGCTTGCCTCCGGGATTTTTGACGACCAGGGTATTGATATAGCTGTATCCAAACCAGGAGATATAGTAGAATGATGGTGGAACAGGTAAAGACCATATATGAAGGAACGTTTTGGTTTGCGTGTGTGAGAAGCTTAGCAAGACGTACGCGTGCAAATATATACAGATACATTACCTTCCACGCCGACAGGTTTCGTGTCTGGGCGTATTGATGCTAAGATAGTGATCCTTCCAGGCTCAATAGTTTTAAAAATAATTTTAGTTGTGCTTCAATTAGCTTTTGAACCACTCAGGGTAACATTTGTGTGCCTTTTATTAAATGTAATAATAGAAAAGGGAGTTATATTTCCACTTTCTCAATGCTTTGTCTATACACGTTTCATGAGCGAATAGCTATATTTTGTTGAAGGAAGAAAATTAAGAGGAGGAACTGGAAGCTTTGCAGTCTTTTTCACCATTCCTTTTCTTTCAACTTGTTCAGCTTTTTTTTTTCGTTCCTCTGTCATCCTTTATCATCATTATCCCTGTCCCATAAAGTGGATTTGGTGCACTTCAACGCCACTGCTGGCATGATTGAACTGGGTCCGCATCAGCCTCGCCTATCACTGCCATTACGTAGTGCGCTCGAAGGAACTACTCGCAACCCGCAGTTTTACGGCACGCGGCGGAAGACAGGCCGCACAGGCACCGCCACACTATATTATGTAGCCTTTGGTGAAATTAACCTCCACTCTTCGTGATGCCATTGTTTTCCAACTTGACGTCCGGTTTGTTTGGAAGAGTTCTACCCAGAGTCCCTTCTGCCGATGGGGTACTCATATCCATATACCCCCCCCCCCCGTAAGGGGCGCGGCGATTTGCCATCCTGGCCTCCGTGCTGACGGGATCCAGCGCTCCGTCCAGCTCCAGCTTAGCCTCTCTTCCTTCCTTCAGATAGCCTGTATTTCTTCCCTACTTCGTCGCTTTTCAAACAACCTCTCCCACAGCTTTCTCTGGCCAGCCTCTAATTTCACAGGGTAGATGCTGACCTTCTTCTCAGCCAACCGTCCCAGATCGGGGCTGAAGGGGGAGGGGACAATGTTCCTTAACCACTGAGCTCCGGTGTGGGGATGTTGGTTTTTAATAACCTGCTTCATCCCCACCCATACCTTCCTCACATCCCTTTTCATCTCCTCTTCACAATCTATATTTTTTACGCCGTACCCAAAGGGGAGCCGGCATGCTGAATGGCTGCCAGGCCACCAGGCGGGAGAGGGGGTCCCAAATGGCGGCGCCTGGCTCTGCCGGGCCTGTACGCACCTCTTGCAGTGCAGGCTACTGCGAGAGGTGATGCGCGATTGCGTCCGGTGATACAAATAGGGTCACCATGCCCAATGATGAGAATAAAAAAAAACCCAGCCCTCAACTTTCCCTGTATCATGTTTCATCAACGGAGCTTCCCTCGGGCAGCTCCACCGAAAAAATGGAGGACCCCCCCCCCTGTGCTTGCGCAGGGGACCCTCCACATCTTTCTAACCGGAGAGGAGGCTTACTCATCTCCTTCGCCTACGGGTGTAGGGGACTCCCCCTCACCCCCTTCTCTGGAAGTGCTTTCGGGCACCTCTCTTTTTCCAGCAGCAGTCCCCTCTGTTCTTTCCAAGGGGACTGCTAAGAAAGCCAGCAGGCAGCCATTAGCCAGCCGCTCCAAATAGAAGCGGCTAGGTAGGGCAAACCCCCTTAGGGAGGAGAGGGAAGCCAGAACCCTTCGGTCGCTTCCCTCAAAAGACCTGCTGGCAAGAATTTTGAACCTTGCCGGGGTCAAGGCCTGTGCCTCCCCACACAAGACTAGTGACGAGACTGCCAACGGGACCTGCGATGTCTTGGGAGGGGGGGTATGGCCAACTGGAGGCCCCCCTGAGGTAGACATGGTCCTTGAGGCAACCCAGCCTCAGACGGTACCTGGCCTTCCACGGGGGGGAATCCGGGCTCGGTGCCAAGCACCGAACCTGAATCCGCCCCTATGCAAGGTCCTCCTCAAACGGCTATGTTTTCCAAGGCAGTACAAGGAGGAGAAGGATCTCCTCCTACCGATGCCCTTACGACTACCAGGACCTTCGCCATTTCGGAGAACGACCTGGCTGAGGCCGGTCCATCTGGCCTAGGGGCTCCTTCCGGCGGAGGTGAGAAGCGGGTTCATTCCCCACCCTCCTCTCCAAAAAAGAAAAAGAAAAAGACTAAAAAGACAAAGAAGCATCGGGGCTCCTTTCCATCTGCGGGAGCTACGGGGACGGATGGGTCTGCTGCCACTTTAGCAAGCGACCAAGCCAAGATCGGCACATCCGGCCCCTCTGCCCCCCATCCCGTTGTGGAGCCCCTGACTAAGACCAAAAGTGCACAGGGCGGAGCCTCGAAGACATCGGAGCCCCTGATTCAGAGGTTACCTGGCGTTTTCGAGCCCGCTGGCTTCAAACGATTCCTCGTTATTCGCTCCACTGATGGCACCATGTTGTCCAAGGGCAACATGATCCATCAGAGGAGAGGATTAGCTAGTTCAATTGGTAGAGAGCCGAAGGTGACCCGTTTCTCGGACGGGAGCCTTCTGGCGAATCCCGCCGAGGCGGCCAAGATAAGTGCTCTTCGGACAATTCATGGCACCCCGGTGAGTGTGACGCCGCACTCTACCATGAACTTTGTGAAAGGAGTAGTTTATGCGAGGGAACTCGTTGACTACTCCATTGAGGACATCACCCTAGAGCTGGCCGACCATGGGGCGGTCAAGGTCGAACATGTGATGAGAAAACAGGGAGGGGCCTCGAGACCTACCCCTACAATCTTCGTCATGTTCGACTGTGACAAGCTCCCTGAGTCGGTGCGTGCCGGTTGGTACCGCTACCACGTGAAGGCATTTGTGCCACTGCCGCGGAGTTGTTATTACTGTCACCCCTTCGGCCATACGAATCGTTCTTGTAGACGTGCAAAGTCGGGGTCACCTGAAGTTTGTGTAAATTGTTCCATTGCCGCACACGATAAGTCCAAATCGTGTGTGGCCAAGTGTGTCAATTGCGGAGAGCCGCACCCCGCTTCTTCGAAGCAATGTGGTGCATATCTCCTTGAGAAAGAAATCCTGGCCGTTCAGGCCCAGGATCGAATCTCATTCCGCGAGGCTAAGGACTCCGTCCTGGCGCGCCCGGCTCTGCCTGGGACGTCATATGCCTCAATTGTTAGAAAGGCACCCTCTTCTCCTGGCCCATCCAGGCCATCGAGCACGGTTGTTTCCGCGCCCATTCGGAGCCCTTCTGCGGGCTCTACTCAACCCGGGCGCTCCCCTGGTAAAGCTGGCGGCAAAAAGGGGTTCACAGATAGCCCCGGCTAAAACCAGGGCTCCTCCCGCTTCCCCCACCGTGACCGTTTCCCGTAAGGCGAAACGGCCATGCGCCTCCACCGAGTCGTTAGACTCACAGGAGGCAACACCCCTGAAGTTGGTCGCTAGGCCATCTTCCGGGGTTCCTAAAACTGTCCCCCAAAAGAGGACAGCAACAAAGGAGCCTCGGCTCCTTCATCCACGCCTATTGGTGGAGCGAGTGGCTCGGAGACGGTGGTTCCTCGTAAAGAGCGCCCCCCGCCTCCGAAGCCGCCACGCCCGCTTAAGGTTTCGAAGCGGAGGGACGAAAAGACTCATGGCAAGCCCAACCTTCCCCAATAAGTCCTCGAAGGCGACAGCGCTTTGTCCGGCCTACAGCGCCCGGGGTTCTGCCTCGTGGAAGCGTACGGCCATTCCCGTGAGGGTCTTCTGTTCGAGGAGGGCCCACCGCGTCTCCTCCGAGCTAGGCCTGGAGGGCATATTCCTTCAATGAAATTGCTGTGGACTCCAGGCCAACTGGGAGGAGCTGCGGAGGTTCGTCTCGTCCCGTTTGCCGTTAGCAGGAGACCAGGAGGCCATGCTAGGCGCGTGCCCCCTGCCCGTCCTCCCGGAGTATAAGTGTTTTGCGACCCCATCACCGCGGGATGGCCGGGCTGGGGGATGCGCGGTTTACACCCGGCATGATGTCTCCGTTCTTCCTTTCTCTTTAGATACCTCCTTTCAGGCAGTGGCTGTGCAGCTGCACCTGGATAGGAGATATACTATAATTTCTGCGTACATTGCACCGTCAGCTGACTTCGACGCGGGGGACTTCCGCCACGTCGTGACACGGTTGCCGAGGCCCTTTCTCTTGCTTGGAGATCTGAACGGCAGGCATCCTCTCTGGGGAGATTACTCCATAAATCCTAGGAGACAAGTCCTTGCCGATCTGATCGAATAGCTTGAGATGGGTGTCCTAAACGTGGATGAGTTTATTCATCACTGTCCGAGAACCGCTTCATTTTCTTGCCTTGACCTATCTTTGTGCTCTTCGGATGCACAGCCTGTTTTGATTGGGGGTGGTCGATGACCTCCATGGTAGGGATCACTTTCCCATTCAAATATCATTTTCAGGGCAACTGCCGCCTGAGAGCCCACCTCGATGGTGCTTGGCGCGGGCGCGGTGGCCTGCATTTCAGGAAATGACTGAATTCTCTATCTCAGTCGAGGAGTTTAGGTCGGTAGATGAGGGCGTTGAGTTCTCCGGCAACCTCATCCCGCGGGCCTGACTACTATTCCTAGAACGTCTGGCCGTTTTGCACGCCGAACCACTCCCATGGTGGTCGACCGAGTGTGTGACGGCCCTCAAACAGAAGCGTTATGCCTACATGCGCTATAAGCGCCTCCCGAACGATTTCACTGTCGCTGAATTTCGTCGGGCTAGGGCTATGTTCCGGTATATTTCGAAGCACGCCCGCCTCTCTTCTTGGCGGGCATACGTGTCTTCACTTAACGGGAAGACCCCTCCAGCAGAGGTGTGGAAGCGAGTCAAAAGTATTCGGGGCAAGTTCTCGCAGGACCCACTTTCCGTTCTCCAGGAGAATGGGACCGCAATCTCGGACCCCGCGTCCGTGACAGAATCCTTCACGACCGCTTTTTCCTCATTCTCTACCCGGGTTGCTGCCACGCCAGCATTCAATGCACGTCGTGATGTCGCGGAAGGCCGCCGGCTGCACTTTCCCTCCGGAGGCGGAGAACCCTTCAACGACAGGTTTACTGTGAGTGAGTTGCCCTCCGCTCTTGCTTCGTGCGCGGACACCGCCCATGGTCCAGACGATGTCCCGTACGCCATGCTTCGATACCTGGGTGAGCGAGGCATGGCCTTTCTGTTATATTTGTTCAACAGGATCTGGGTGTAGGGTCTTCTCCCAGATTCCTGGCGAATCGCTACTGTGCTCGCCTTTCGCAAACCGGGGAGAGATCACTCTACTCCGACCGTTTTCCGCCCAATCTTTCTAAACTCTTGCGTGTGCAAGTTGATGGAGAAATTGGTAAATGTTAGATTAGCCTTTTTCCTGGACAGCGGAGGCTATCTGTCTTCTGCACAGTGCGGCTTCCGCAAGTTCCACTCCACGTCGGATGCTCTGCTCCGATTGGAAACTGCCGTCTGCGAGGCTTTCCTTCGTAGACAGCACTACGCCTCGGTCTTTTTGGATCTGGAGAAGGCCTATGATATTGCATGGCAATACGGTATCATGGAGACTCTCCACACGATGGGGGCGAGGGGACGCCTCCCAATGTTTATATCTGAATTTTTGCGAGATCGTCGATTCCGCGTACCGGTGGGGGGAGCCCTTCCCTGGCCCAAATGAGCAGGAAGAGGGTGTCCCGCATGGAAGTGTCCTCAGTGTCACACTCTTTGCCCTGAGCATCAACGTCATCACCTCGGTGCTGCCGGAAGATGTTCTCGCTACGCTCTTCGTGGACGACCTTTCGATCTCCTTTGCCGCGGCCCCGGAACCAACTCTGGAGCGTCGACTCCAACAGGCATTGAACCACGTCTCTCGCTATGCCGAAGCGCACAGGTTTCCGTTTTCTTCGGCCAAGACTAAGGTGCTGCACCTCTGCCGCCATCCACGGCTCCACCCCGACCCAGATTTGTTTTTTAATGGGGTGCGCCTGATGTGGTCGAATCGCACCGTTTCCTTGGTCTTGTATCCGACCTACGCCTCACCTGGGAGGCTCCCAGCCTTAGGGTCTCTTGTACCCGCGCCATGGATATTCTCCCTTCCGTGACGTTCAGCGCTTGCGGCGCTGATAGGGCTACCGCCCTACTCTTATCGATCCTTTGTTCGTTCGAAGCTCGACTACGGATGCGAGTTTTATGCATCCGCAGCTGAGCGTTTATTGCGGACGGTGGATTCGATCCACCACACCAGCCTTCGCCTTGCGACCGGTGTCTTCCGCAATTCTCTCATTGAGACCCTGTTGGTCGATGCTGGGGACATGCCACTCGCTCTGCCCCGCGTGCAGTGTCCCCTCTGTTTGAAGTCAGCGGGGTTCTGCCAGGCGCTGCGTCTGTCTTCCCAGCCGAACTGGTTGCAATACACCACTCGGTACGGGAGATTACGCGACGTGCCCGGTTCGGAGACCGGATTGTGATCTATAGCGACTCACAAAGCACCCTGAGCGCTCTCGGGGCATTGAAATCTCCGCATCCCCTGATTCGCGATATCCTTGACGCCACGGTTTTGGCGAGCCGGGTGGATGTCTAGATTATCTTCTTCTGGGTTCCTGGACATGTAGGAATTGCGGGGAATGAAAGCGCCAAAGAGTCTACGAGGACTGGGCGACCAGACCAGGGTTTTACTCTTCCTCACACTGATTACATGTCAGGAATACGGGCAGCTCTCCGGGCTGATTGGCAAAGAAGATGGGTGGGAGACGGACGAGGGGAACCTAATGTTGCATGTCATTGTGCCGCGACTGTTCCCATGGACCTATCCCCCAATGCCGCGACTGCTTCAGTTTGCTTTCTGTCGTCTCCTAATTGGACAATTCGGCGCTCTTCTGCGCCTTATTGTGATGACTGAATTGTCCCCTAGACTCTTGGGCAAGATCTCGTTGAATGTTCCAGTCTGAGTGATCTTCCCTCACGTTACCTGTCCCGGTAGCGGGATGAGAGGGGTCGCTAGCGCTTGTCCCTTCTACTCGGGACTGGTTCTTGCACACTGACTTGTCGACTTTTTGGAGCTCCAACTTACCTATCTCGGGGTTTTTTGGTAACTCGCACGTTCTTGCGCTGGGGCCTCCCCTCGACTCCCGGGCGTGTTTCCTGCCCGGGATTATGCCCAAGTAGGCAGTCGCCAGATAGGCTCCCCATAATGGTCCCTAAGGGAGTGGACCTCCTGACACCTGAGTCTACATATCCTTCCTTGACTCGCGTTTAGTGATTTTTCTTGGGGGCCAGCATGGCGACCCCCAAATTTTTGCGTTGGAGCTCTTTTATTACCAAGGCCCAGACCAATGAATTCCCTGTCAGCGAGAGAGGGTGGGGGGATGAATGCGTCTATCAAGTCAAGTGGGTACCCGAAGGCGGCCCCGCCCTAGACGCAGAACCTTCCCCATGAGCGGACACTTGGAAACATCCACAAGCCTAAGCCCGCCCCTGTGCGAAACCCTCCCAGTTAACGCGGCCCCACGGAGGACTAAAAAAGTCCTCCCTCTGTTTGGGTTCCAGTGGCGTTGATGGGGATGGTTTTGGTCGAAGCCTTCTGTGTATTTTTAAGGTGGTTCGTAGTGTGATTGTGGAGGTGTAATGGGTTTGATTCTGTTGAGGATTATTTCTAGATTTTTTAGATGATCTATAGTTCACTTATTTGAACTAGATTTTTCAGTATCAAGCTTAAAACGGAAAGGTTTAAGAAGAAAGGCGGCCCCCAAAGTGCCGGTAGAAAAAAATAGAAGAGCAGAAGCACTGAAGAGATTCGAACTGCGTCTCATTCTCCCTGTCAGGCGAAAAAGACAATTCACGCAGATGAATAAGCCACCCGCTTCTCACTCCCCGGGCCGCATTTTTTTGACAATTTTCTGTTAACATACCTGGCTGAAGTTGCTATGTATGTGCCAAATAAGTCGTCAATTATGGACAAGTTAACTTATTTTTAAACAAAATCGTAGCAGTGACTGAATCCTCCTCTGTTTTAAAGGTGGCGCAGTGTTTTGATTAACAGCACTATATACCACGGGGTCTATAGAGGGGCTAACTTGTAATTTAAATTCTCTGTTCCCTGGTAATTAATGTTACCTACGCATTGATCGAGTCTATTCCAAGAATATTTTCCTCCTGAAGAATCCCATGACTTTTTGGACTATACTGGCCATTGCAAAAATTCTGTTACACTCGTTAGGACAAAGGACACAATGATAGTTTTGTTGCAGTTAGACACGCTTTTATTGTTTTAACATATAATATGCGTTTAATTTGTTATATTAATCAATGTGGCCGCACTCGGCGGCGACCACGAGCTCCAGGCGAGACCTAAAGGCCGTGACTCGGTGCGGACGAAGTCTTCCTTCATGCTGGCCCACATGCGTTTGACGGAGGACTTCAGCTCGTCGACGTTGCTGTGGCGGACCTTACAAGTCTTGCCCTCGGCATGTGCCCACACGCTGTAATAGATGGGATTCAGGTTAGGCGCCTGAGGCGGCCAAAAGTCTTTCGACCAGAAGTTCATTTTCGACTCCAACCACTCTCGCACGCTCTTAGCCTTCAGGGCCGGGGCACTATCCAGCGAAAGACGTAGTAGGCCTTCTTCGTGATCTTTTTCACCCAGGGTAGGACTCTTGTGACCAAGATGTTCCTGTAATCGGTTGCGTTAAGCCTGTAACTGGACGCGAACCACATTGGCGGCATCTTCTCGCCATTCGAAGCCACGACGCCCAGCATCATCACGGAGGCCGGGTGCTTGGTCGTGGACACTTACGGACCTCGGAGACGACCTGGCCGAAGCTTACCACGTGGTCGTTCTGGTTGTTGATGACTGGATCGATTGCGAAGGGTTTTTCATCATAAAAAATGAGAATTCAATTGCCATGACTCTTGAAGTCGTTGAAGGCGACGACAGCGGCACTGACGTTTTCTATTACGGTCGGTACCAGAGGCCTTTCCAGGCACCTCAAGCTCTTGCAACCCTCCTCGTAGCCACCGAGATGTTCTTTTCCCTCTTCACGAGCGCAGTTATTTTGAGCTTCGGAGCATTTTCGAAGGACTTCTCATAGCCAAAGGTTGACAACTTGAGGTCTGCCTGAAAGAGCTCGATCTTTGAGGTCTTCTTCGTTCTTGAGCGTCTCAGCGACTCTGTGGAGGTCAATCCATCCAGCTGACGTTGAACCTATTGGCCATGTCGGACTTGTTGTAGCCTGCGTGCAGGAGAGCAGAGATCTCGATTTTTTTCTCTTCCATCTCGACAAACCTGCACTCAATGGAAAAAATGTTTTAATGACCTCTGCTGGAAAGGTTGAACTTTACATTTGTTTGGTGGAATGTAACAGAACCTTTGCAAAACCCGATACTGTAGTAACGTTGGATGAGGCGAGGCTTGAGTAATGACGGCAATATATTTATGTTTGTTTGACGGATATTTTTCTATCGCAGTTAAACCTCTCGAAAGATTAAAAAAACCGTGTGACACAGATCTTTTGCCAAAGCCAGTAAGATTAGCCAAATCCAAAACACTTGTATTCTCCTATCTCTTTGGATCTTTTCGAACATTTTTATCCAGCTGTTAAAAGTGCAAAATAAATGAAAAGTATGCAACAAGACAAGTGACGAACAGGAGGAAAAGAAACGTCCCAATTAAAACTTCAAATAGATCACGCGAGTGTCACATTTCACAGATAAAAAGAGTGAATCAGCTACTTCGGGCGCCCCGTGGAAGACGGCGTTAGGCGTATATCGGTGAAGCTCTCATCTGATGTGGAGGGGGACACGGGTAAGCTTCAAGTGGCTGCCAATGGAAGGATTTGCACCCATACCGGAAAGGAGAAATACCCTTCCTTGCCCCCATGTGTGGAACTTATTGATAAAGCGAAAACTAACGAGCACATATTTGACCAAAATTCTTTCAGTTAAAATGTGCGAATGATATAGCAAAAAATCGCCTTCTCGAAGCGATACGGAGCGGGAGAGCGCGTAATTCCCAGAATCTTGCTCCAATTCCTTAACGAAGGGAAACTTGGTCAGCTCTAGCTGTAAATTCCTGTCGGACCGAAAAAAAATACTTTAATCGGAATAAGTATCAAGGGAGCCCTGAGGAAGAAACGCTCGGTCAAATCCCTCGATGCGACGCGAACGATCGCCTTCCTCTATTCCCTCATCAATGAATTACAAGTGGACAGGTTACCGGGGATAGATGAGAGGCCGGATCCATTTCTGGTCTACAATAATAACAAATTCTATTCTAGGGGTAAATAAGGAAACGAGGCGGGGCAAAGCTCATGACAAGAAGTGCAAAGGGACACATTCCCTCTATTACGAAATGGCTAATGGCGTAATTATGCCCTTTTAATTCACGTGGAACTCATCAGCCTTACTTTCCAGTTCTAAAATATGAGTCACCACCAGTAACTCCTACTTGCCTAACATAGTCCTTGTATCTCTCAACACTTCCTCGATAAGCTCCGCCAAAATAAAACTTTTTATATCAATGAACCAAATTTTGGGCTGATATTTTGAATATTAAACATTGTACAAACGTGAAACTTGGTCAACTGAAATATTCTAGGTAGGTAGGTTCGCAGTTAACATTTCAATAGTATTGATAAGATTACCTCCCGCCAGCCACCTTGCTCGGCATTAATATTGGCCCTCCCCCCCTCCTTAAAAAAAAAGAAGAAATTCTGCCAAACCGCA
Source organism: Ceratothoa steindachneri (assembly GCA_963969495.1). Taxonomy (NCBI): domain Eukaryota; kingdom Metazoa; phylum Arthropoda; class Malacostraca; order Isopoda; family Cymothoidae; genus Ceratothoa; species Ceratothoa steindachneri. The sequence goes on from OZ018328.1 coordinate 112,235,270, forward strand.
TCTGTCTCAGTAGACTCGTAGAGGGATACAGGGAATGAGTCTTATGTCTGGCAGTGAAAATGAGACAAAAATGCATTTCCCTCACAGTTAACGAAATATTTGTTTTTCGATAGAATACTTTCACTTTGGGGATTTCGTTTGTCACTCCGGCCCGCGGCCTGCTCCCAAAAGTCTCATCTGGCCCTCACTGAAAAGGTTGCCCGCCCCTGCATTAACCCATCCCTTCCATACATTATGGATTGGCAGATTTTTTTATGTAAAGACACTACTGGCGACTGTCAGGAAGGGCATAGTCGCCGAAATTACGTATTATTATTCTTAGTTTTTTACCCCACAAACAGGGTATTGCAGGACTGTCATATACCACTACTAACTTGTACACGCGTTGCCTTATGTTGTTCCTCCATTGTAGCCGTGTACACCTGGTTTTGTCAGAAATGGATAAAATGAATTTATCTTCTGTATTGAAACATCAAATTAAATAAATAATAATCCGAGTACTGTATCTTTGCTCGATAAAATCTCGTTAGACCTAAAGGTTTTATAGTCTTCACTTCTCAAAGAATACAAGATAAAAAAAATCCTCCTCCCTGAGTTCGTTAATTGAACCCACACTCCGTTTAATTCATTTTCCCAGGCATTTGTAGGAAATTCCTTGTGTAGCCTATTTCACTACAAGCTCGTTAGATGTTCATCACTTGGCGTGATGGAGTCGTTAAGGCAAATTGCTTCCCATTTGACCAGGTAATTGACGGCTCATTAGAACCGACTTACCTTGAAAAATTGAGGTTTGTATATTTGTATTTGTTGAATTTTCGCCTCGTCCCTAAGTGACAAAGCGATTGGAGCTTAAACCTGTCTCTGCTCTGGATTTAGTTTATGCCTTTTATCATCTTCCAACTTCACTAATCACCATTTAATCGCTATGTCAGTCCAGAGATGATGGTCTTTAAGTTAGCCCTTATCGTCAACAAATTGATTCGTGATGTTTCCTTCCATCCTCCTCAGTTTTCTATTTAAAGAAAGTTTACTACCTTGACACCAGTAAAATATTTATTAGTCCCCGTTTAAGTTTTTAATGAACCGCGCCAGTAAGTTGTGGAATGAAGGCAGGCTCAAGAAAGATAGATGTGCGCCCCCCACCCCTTTGTCCCATCTTCCCGACTAATTAATTGTCTTTATTTCTAAATTATACTTGTCTTGGTCTTTGTTTTCTACTACTGGCATCAAAATTACGTGCACTTTGGTACTACATCAGTTATGGGAAAACGCCTCCACCCCACTACTGCATTAACATAAGACCATAAGAAAAGGAGTCTACAAAACGCCTATCAATAATAGCCTATACGAGGCAGCTCCTGTTTCCATTCCCCAGTTCAGTCCCACCTAGCATCCTCAGCCATAAATCTATCCAGTCTATTCTTAAACCTAACCAAGAAGGACGCTTCTACACCTTAAAGCTTAATAATATTTAATTACTTTGTGGCCCCCGATTTCTCTTCCAGTCAAAACCGGCAGCACTCAGGAATCCCGCCACGGCGATCGCTCTTCTCCAGAGGTTTCCAATGAGTTGACCTGATGATAGTCAGCTCTGAAATGTTCGAGGGAAGGGCGGGTGAGGGAAGATCAGATGGGTGGCGTCAGTTGACGGTCGCAGGACGGGTGTCAGGGTCTATGAGTGATGATGAATCGACAATACATTTGCTCTTTTAGTCTACGCGAAAGAGTGAATGCGTTGCCCATAGGAAAGAAGAGCTCGTGATTTTGGGGGACAAACTTGCTCCTTGAACGTCGCTCATTCAATAAAAGTGAGTGAGGTTTGCTTCTGCAGTTTCCATTCCTGCTTTCGCTTTTGATCTTTATATTCATATCGCTTCCTTCATTCCATGTACGTTTAATAAATATCCCTTTATACCTTCCGCACATTTTCAGTTACTCCAACTTAACATTTTCTACAAGGCTTCATTTTGGGAATTTTTTTGACGTAAATGCTCTCGTTCATTTTATAGTTTCATCTTATTTTAAAAGAACACTGTCCTCTTTTTTTTCTTAAAAAAAAGAAGTGCGGACATGACATTTATCTACCAAATGATGTTGTCTTGAGCAAGCCATGCCATGACATAAGACACATAAAAAAGGAAGCAGTCTGCAAAAGGCTAACCAATACAATGAAAAATAAGCCTGTGTAAGGGGTGGGGATCCAGCCTGAATCATTCCTCTTTTGGTGTCCGGGGGATGTAGGATCCGAATGTCGCCTTTTTACTCTTACCTTAATGCGATCAATATTCTGAGGCTGTCGAAGGTTAGTGAGTGGGTAATCCCAGTTCCACTTCCTTGGCATATATTATAATCCCGCACCAAGGTAAAGTGGGGGTGAAGTGCAGCCAATACACCTACAGTAGCCACTTCCAGTGAATAAGAATAACCCCGGTGCTTCCCTTTTGATCAAAGTTAAGATAATGATCCCCTGAGTGTGTTCTCACTCAGTAAAAGCCAGTCATTGATGGACTTATGTACTAATAAGAATTAAGCCGAGTGGATTGCTTTCAATTGCCAAAGGATCGTCTAAAATAGTTAAAAACACAGATACAAAAATAATCTTTAATATACATGAATTAGAAATATGAAATAGCATATGTAGATATAAATAGGATTAGTCTTTGAACTGAATAGGTAAGTCTATATAATGTCGTGGGGATTACACTTGAAATCTACCTACTAGGATGCTTGCGTCTTAATTGCACCCGACAGAATGAATTGAATAATATTATGGAATTAAGAACTGAATTAATCACTTGTAATAATCGAGGTTATGAGCTCGGAATGGAAATTCTAGTTAACGGTTAAACTGGAGAAGTTAGTGGAGGGGGATAGGATAATTCACTTTAACGATACCTTCGAGTTCGTAAGTATTTGGAGGATGACGGTGAATGTCTTCTTCTTCTGACGATGTTCGCACTTAGCCCGGTCGTCCGAGGTTACCGAATGTGGGCGTAAACCTAGACCGGTGTCCTGATGTAATGATCCTAGGTCGGATCGCGAAGGCGAGTCAAACGGTGACTGAAATCAGAATTCTTCTCGAAGTGTCCGTTCCGATTATTAGCACCTGGAGTGGGTAGCCAAAATGATTACCCTGCTACGTCTAGGGTAATCCGCAGAGGGAGGTCCTGTGTAACCTCAGACTCTGAAGGGGGGGGGGTCTATGAGATGTTTGGCACCTACAAGTACCGTGACGGCAACAACCAATTCACTGAAGTTTCTTCCTTGCAACGGGCGAACTGTTTCCTTTGTGAGACTAGCTCCACACACAACGTAGGTCCAAGATGTTCTGCCTGACTCCAGGGAGAATTTTCCCCCTTTATTTCCCTTAAGAGCTAAAATCGAGAGAGAGCACCAGATTCTCATAAAATCCTCATCGTCGCGCGAAAGACCTTTTGTCTGCTGCTAGGACACGCAGCTGTGTCGGTATATTTATGTATGCACTAATGCATGGATGTACTTAGACTTCTACAGAGGCAAATGACAAAAAATACAAGTTCTAAATAATTAAATTTTAATTTTAGTTAACTTAAAAAAAATAATATTCAAGAGGGGGAGGGACCGACCGCTGGTTACATACGAGATGCGTTCCTGAGAACGCCCGTAATCAGATTTCTATTGAATGAATGAATGCACACATTGTATAAAACAATTGAAAATATTTACAAATAAAATAATGTGCCAATTACATATAATAATAATATACTAGAAAAAAATGATTGAAAAGTTGCATCACTGTTTTGCATACGGGAATGGGCATTTCTGATGTGAGCCGGCAGCTTGACTAATTCGAGGCAGATGCCACTGATGCTGGAGAGTCAGGGGAGGCTATCACTGGAGTCTGTTTTGTGAAAAAGCTACCTGGGACTGTTTTCACGCACATCTTTTCCTTTCGTCATACATGATGACCTTGCAGCAGCTGAGAATCTTATGAACTGCACGGCAAACTTCGTGAACCGTACAGTGTTGGGGTCCTGTTTTCTATATTGGTTAGCCCTTGTTCAAAGAGACGAAAAGCTACAACTAATAGTTCTTATATGAGGAACCTTTTGGGCTGAGGAGATTCCTGTGCATCCTGACTTTCTTTCACTCGCTGCTCCAATTCCATAAGGACTTCGTTGGTGACTCAAGCAGCTAGCTCCATATGCGAGCACAACTCGCATATGGATGTTGTCACAGAATTGAGAGCAATATTTGCCCTAAACCCCTTTCGTGGTGGACTGCTTCACATCATTCCTCAATGTCACCACAATCATATTCCGTTGATCTGACTGCCTGAGCAAAATTCCGCCAAAAACTAATGGGCATTGAAAGCGGCAATGACCCTGGTTCATCTCTTGCAGTAAAGATGCATTGTTGGGTGGCAAATATATTATGACTGACAATAGGATGAAAGTCACCCAAAGAACTTAATGTCCAAGAACCATTGTCAAGTACAAGCAGAATACTGAAATGCATTTTCTTATCCAGAAAATAACGTTCCGCAGGAATCCCTTTGGTTTTGGTGACCTGGCTTGAACCATCGGTTGACATCATTTTGGACTCTGACGCTGGTGTGAAAGAACCCTAAAATGACCGCGATTTCTCTTGTACTAGCGGCAAATTTATCATGGTTCGCTGGTTTTGATGATCCAACCAAATCAGAACATTCGATCTCACTTATCAAATCACTACGTTTCTTGTAATAGTTGTTGCTTCCATTGCCATACTACCTTTCTCACGTGATCTATTGTGCTCTATTTATCTTTGATAATCGTGAATATCTTGGGACGACTAAAGCCAAACGCTTTCCCAATAACAGATGGCGGCGCCTCGCCTCTATCGCATGAGACTCGCCTTCACTTCTACCAGAGACGCTTTGGGCCCATTGTCAAAAGAGTATTCAAAAGCACAAAACAAAAAAATCGCCTCCAAAAGGCAAACAGTTTACGGAGAACCCCAAAGATCACACCCATATAGTGTTAGTATGTTCTGCGAATGCCTCCTGCCCACCGAATACAACGAGCGGATATTTTCACCTACAAGAGGAAATAGTTCGCACTGCATTAGTCCTGACCACAGGCGGTCTTAACTCTGATTTTTAATTCTGATAACCTTATAATGCCGCAAGTCGTTTCTTCAGTACGCCGGGGATCGCCTGTATAAAAATTGTTCCTACTATTTGAATTCTTGAAAGTAGCTTTGCTGGAATAAATCACATTTTGACTTCAGCTTTTCAGTCAACTGCATCGAGTGGTTCGTCCCTCTATTCGAAGAAAGTAAGTATTTTCACAATTTGGAGGTTAACTCGTTGGATTGTTTTCAAAGAATGCCTGAGTTGGGGGCGACGTTTTTCAGTAGAATAACTAAAAAATGCATGGTTACCTTGTAACTCCTGACAACTTCTCATCAGTCCCTGCACTAGAATCATATCATAAAAACCGAAGCAAATAATGTTTGTTATTATGGCAGGAAGTTTCCCATGTATGGTAGACGTAAAAGGGAAGATCGTGTGTTGCTTGTCCACATTAGAGAAGCTGTTGTTTTCTCCGTTGTTTTTTTCCTCGTTGCAATTACATATATTGAATCGCCCGCGCGGACCCAAAGTTAAGGTTAGGTTTATTGGGGGTGGATCCACATATGGGTGTGCGTTCTGGATGACTTATTCTCTTTTAGTCTACACAAGGTTGCTGGCTGATTTTGAGGACATTTTATGGAGATGTGCCTTCAATAGATTGTGTCGAGTGGTGGTCCTTGGACGACCATGAAGTTAAGTATATTTTGGAGCAGATCCAGACCCGAATGCGATTCTGTATCACTTATTCACTTTCATTAACATTCATTGTGAGATGATAATTTTCTGGTATTTGACCGAGGTATATGCGCTCCCAGATTCTGTTTGCCTCTGCTGAACTATTGTCTCACCTATTTGCCTGCGATTTGCCCATCTATCTGTATCTATTTTATGTTATATCGAAATGCTTCTAGATACTATATTATATCAGATAGGTAACCATAAAGGGTGTTTGCGATTCATAATACATAAACAATCGTGAGAGCAAGTTTGAATCCAAACCGCCTCGTGCCTTATTTAAAAGATGTTAACATTCCATTTAGCTCTTAACTTCTGAGTGGATTAATACTATTAGATTGTCAAGAAAATAGTCGGTTTTTTTCTAAAATGAAAACAAAATAATTTTTAATAGACAAAAAAATACATTTATTCAGTAGTATCTATATTTATTGATAGGCCATTTAGGTGATTTTGTAATGATGTAAATAAATGGTAATCACATGGCACATTCATTATCTTGGTGAATATTGAGGGTGAGGAAGATTTTTCCAACCAAACCCTCTTGTTTGATGATTGAAGGACGTTTTTGTTCAAAGGTTTCCATTGTCTTGGTGAATATTGAGGGTGAGGAAGATTTTTCCAACCAAACCCTCTTGTTTGATTGAGGACGTTTTTGTTCAAAAGTTTCATTTAAATTGGTTTCTTTATTTTTTCTAGAGCCCGTAATGAATAACGACTCTTTTTCACATGCTGTTGGAGACCACGACAGCAAACAATTCGATCGAGAAATGTCTGACTGTCATTTCGATCCAATAGATATGAAACCCTCTTCACATTTCCTTCAGACCAGTTCATTCTTCACCCAAACGCCATTTTTGTATCTTAAAAAAGACCTACTCATTATTTGCTTTAAGAAGCCTAGGTATTGGTAGTGTAAACAAGGTCTGGGCATTACTAGTGCTTTAAAAAAAAGTTAAAGCATTTATTACTACAGTTAACTTAATGTCGTAGGTTGATGTTATAACCCTACCCTTTTCAAAATTCCTCAGTCCAAGGAAGAGAGGCCTATGAACGGATTAGTCCGTTCTGAGCGTGGGTAAAATTGTAAATACAAATCAAGAGTGCAATTTAGGTTGGCTAATGCTGTTATCTTGAAAGGTTCTGGGGTAATATAAACGGAGTACAAAAATATACTTTACTACTATGCAGATATCTAATATATTTACAAATTTAAAAGGGTTTTAATTAAGGTATATAAACATAAGAGACGTACAAGAGTCTCGGGTTCAAAGAGCTACCTGGGCGGGGTCGACTAACGGACAATGACAGATGGGACGCTCAAATGACCTTGAGTGCACGCGAAGCCAGATGACGGAGACTTAGAGGGGGGGGGGGGGGGGACTTGCACAGGAGAGTTGCGCGTTGTGGTTACCTTGAAGATTTGGTCCGAGGGAGTAGTCCTGCCTTGTTAAAGACGGCATAGAGTCCACAATAATAGCCCATCAACAAATTACTATAACGCGAGATGAATTCAGACCTTGCCTTAGGGTTTAGAATACTGATTCGAAAATTTGACGAGTCGCGTTCGGGTAACGGGTACGGGGTGGACTCTCGCGAGTTCTAGGAGAATATACGGAACTTGACGTGTTCTGCAAGGGTTCGCGTGGAACTGTCAGGGACGAGAAGATGGCGGATACTCGCGGGTACTCGGCACACAGGCGGTTACTTACTGCTGTCCAAATCCGTCGTCGGACGTTTTATAGGGGTTAGATGGAGGAGGCCGGGCAAGATGGACTTACCCCATTCCCGCCGTCGCAGGATAATCCCCGGCGGGACCCTTCGTGCTCTTAAGCACATCCCAAGCTTCGAAGTCGTGCCTCCAGTCCATCACGGTCTTCGCGATTTTGCGCCTCGTTAGCGTGGATTAAAAAGTGCCGACCAAGTGTGTCCCCCCCTTCTCTCTCTTACTCTCTGAGAGAGTTAGTGACTGACGCCCCCTTGTCGCGGGAATAGAGCTTGTGCTTACCCTTGACTTTTCGAGCTATGTCGGCGGGAGTACCTATCTTCTGGTACCCCTGGCAGAGTTTCCCTTGTCGATTTGGTCGGAAGTGAGGGTCCAGACTAAGTGCGTCTTTCTTTATCCTACTCTATCCTTCCCATTTTTTTTTTACATTAATCCTATTTCTTCTACTTATACAAAAATAAAAAACAACAAAAAAACAACCCCTATTCTTATCATGTCACTCTTACCCTTTTTTCATCTATCTACATATAAGGACCTGGCAGCTACCTCATGCGTCAGAAGAGAGGCTATGGAACCTCTATAAACAACGCCAATCGACGCTCACTGGTTGCGAGAGACTAGGACTTGAGGGGTCTTAGGCGTTGGGGCACGATAAATGGAATGAGAGTACTGCCCCTTTAAACCCTCCCCTGGCGCTTAATTACCGACCATTTCCAGTGACCGTTGACGGGTGCTTTTGGTAGCATTGGTCCGAGGTGACGGCCCTTTGTTCCCATGCTAGTTGCCAGGACAATAAAAAGCCTTGGGTCGAGTTTCTTGGTGTGGCGAGATATCCATTGAAGGCTACTCCGAGATCCTGGCCGTTGTGAAGGGAACTAGTAGGAGTTTAGTAAGGGAGGGCTTCGTTGTTGTTCACCTGATGACAAATCGATGTCCCCCTCGGGGACCGTCTATGCTGCTTGGTTGGGAGCCACGGCACGCCGAGGCTTGACGACTCGGTCGGACGAACAGCAGCACTTGGAGCGTGCCTTCTGGAAGACTCGGAAACGACTCCGATCAATAGGCGGGAGCGACTCACGCGGTGAGAATTCACGAAACCCCCCTTTTTATATATTGATTGCTCACAAGCTTAAGAAATATAGTGTTCAAAATGGCAGGCAAGAAAGGTCCAGCAGCGCTAAAATTTACGTGTGCCACATGTAAGAAGGACAAGTGGTGCGTTGACTTCCCGGAGGGCTGCTATGCGAAATGCCACCCAGGCAGTGTATGCACCACCTGCATCTTAAAGAAGGAAGTGGAAGAAGTAGTGGCCTACTATAGGGAGAAGATTGCAGACCTCGAAAAGAAAATCGAGAGGCTCAAGGAGGAGCACGCTTACCAGATCCGCAGGCTCGAAGACAAGTTAAACGAGCTCTCGAGTCCTGTGGCAAACACCACCTCTGCAGAGAGGCCGGGCCCGAATGTGGCAGAAATGCCAAAAGGAAAAAAGAAAAAGAAAAAAAAGGGAAAGAAGAGAGAGAAATAGAAGAAGAAAAGGTAGAAGAAGTTATTGAAAAGGATGGCAAGGGGGAAAAGATGATAGAGAAAAAAAAAATGACTGAAAAGACCGGGACGGGAAAGAGAGAGGAATCGTAGAGCTTGCCTCAGAAAACAAAGACTCCGAGCTCAGCAGGCAAATATGCCAGGGTCAGCCTTGTGGGTGATTCCCAGGCACGGGGCCTGCAGCCCCTGCTAGAGACCCGCCTTCGCACAAGCGTTAAGGTGAGCTGCCTCCCAGGCTGTGGGAATAAGCAGGTAAGAGCTGAGGCCGTGAATTCTCAGATTTCTGAGAGACTTCAGTCGTTGCCCTTATGGTAAGTGGCAACGATCTTTACCTCAGAGGAGGTAGGGTAGGCCCTACAGGCATCGTCACGCGTCGTGCTGGGGATGCTCCCGAGGTGGGGTCCAAGCCGGACTTCCCACTTGAGGAACATCTCGCTAAACCGGCGCCTTGCAGACCTCTGTACAGCGGAGGGTGTCTTTTTGTCGACCCGTACGCCGTATTCTATGGTAGAAAAGACCTACCAAGGGGATGGGGGTGCACGTCTCCTTCAAGGGCAAAGCTTTCCTAGCTACCCTCATCCAGGATGTCGTAGAGCGCACCCAAAGGAGTGTCCGGCCCATTGGGAAGGCGGGCGTACTGACGTACGCCCGAGTCACTCCCCAAACAACCTTCTCAGAGGTTGTCAAAATAGGGCCACCACGACAACCAAGAAGCCGAGAAACGGAAGAGTATAGGGGGTCCTACATTAGGGGACTCCCTGAAAGGTCTGTATAATGCGAGGTCAATCAGGAACAAGTTTCCTGAGCTCCGTGGCTTCGTAGCGACGGAAGAACCCAAAATGTTAGCCATAACAGAATCGTGGATAAAAACCTCAAACCGAGACTTTGAAGGCGAATTCACGGTTCCTGGATACCAACTCTTCCACCATGGTAGGCCACACAAAGCGGGTGGCCTTATAATGTTGTATGTCAAGGATACAATCAAATCTACGAACTCCAACATTATATCCGATCACAAGCTCCTAGGCGTTGACCTAGAGATAGGTCCTGTCAGATACAGGACCCTGCTGCTGTACAGACCCCCTTCCCAACCCGTTGAGGACAGGGAATTGTACCAGCTACTGGGTGAGCATGTTCAAGGCAGTGTGTGCATCGTTATGGGCGACTTCAACAGACAAGTTAACTGGGAAACCATAGCAGCCTGTGGCGAGAGCGCGCTACTCCTGGAGTTCGCCTACAACGAGTTCATCACTCAATGATGGGTCAGAGAACCGACGAGAGGAGACAATATCCTCGACTTGGTCTTCACCTCTGAGGACGATATTGTTGAGGATCTCTCTGTAGGCGAAGAGCTCGGTGGCAGTGATCACCAGCTAGTTAGATTTAGCTTCAAGATCCCGAAGGTAAGGTCTGTTGCCAGTCAATCAAGGAAACTTGATTTGAGAAGAGCAGACTTTGCAAGCCTTCGTGCTGTGCTGACTGATGTAAGGCTAGCGGTATGCGAAGATGTTGAGGATTCATGGAACAACTTCAAAAATAAGTTCATGAGTCTTCAATCAAGTTGCATCCCTCTGAAATGCCTCCGTCGGTCTTCTGTTCAACCAAAGTGGTTTAATCGAGAAATCGGCCACTGATTAGGGAGAAGAGAAATGCGTACCTGCGATCTAAGATCTCGGGTGCCTTTGACGAGTACAGGAGGCTAGCCAGGAGAGTGAAGTCCAGCATAAGGGCGGCTAAGCGTACTGAGGAACTCCGAGTGGCGAGACTCTGCAAGGAGAATCCCAAGGAGTTCGGCTATGTAAATAGACGTAAACCAATCCATCGTAGGATTGGGCCCTTAGTGGACGAGGAGGGGTGCATTAACGCACTCAGATGCAGAAAATGCTAACCTGCTCAACGACTACTTCTTTTCAGTGTTTACTGAAGAGTGTGGTCCCATCCCCCAGCCAACGGATTCCTACTCGGGGGAAAAGCTGGAGGCAATGGACTTCACCGAAGGAGAAATAAAGAAAAAGATCGCTGACCTAAAGACGAATAAGTCCCCTGGACCGGACGGGTTTCTACCCAAGGTGTTGAAGGAAGTGTGCGATGAAGTATCACGACATCTGTGCGCTATCTTTAACATGTCAATCCGGACCGCATGCGTTCCTAGAGACTGGCGTGAGGCGGAGGTGACTCCGATCTTCAAGAAAGGAGCCCCCAGCCATCCGTCAAACTACCGACCTATCAGTCTGACTTCGATAGTCGGTAAACTCATGGAAAGCATGATGGTGGAGAAAATAACGTCGTATTTAGAGTCAAACCTGCTACTGAGGAGTTCCCAGCACGGCTTCCGAAGGCAACGGTCATGCCTGACGAACCTTGTGGAATTCTTCCACTTTGTGTTCAGTGAGCACGATCGGGACAAGGCGGTGGATGTGGTTTACTTAGACTTTCAGAAAGCCTTTGATAAGGTACCACACCGCCGCCTTCTCCGGAAAGTGCGAGCGCTGGGCATAGACGGAAAAGTAGCTGGCTGGATCGAGAACTGGCTAAGTGGCAGACGGCAACGGGTGGTGGTGAATGGACAGGCTTCTGAGTGGGTGCCCGTTACTAGCGGAGTGCCTCAAGGTTCTGTCCTGGGACCACTACTATTCATCATCTACGTCAACGACATGGACGGTGACATGGTTGCCAAGATTTCCAAATTTGCCGACGATACCAAGCTTGGTATGAACGTTGCAAAGGATGGAAATACTGCCCGCCTGCAGGAAGATCTTTGGAAGATTGGGGAGTGGTCGGACACGTGGCAAATGCCTTTCAACGTGAACAAATGCAAAGTAATGCATATCGGCCACAGAAATCCCAAATCTCATTATATCCTTAAGGGCACTGCTCTTGAATCGAGTGATACTGAGAAGGACTTGGGTGTTGCTATCACTAGCGACCTCAAGTTCTCGAAACAGTGCATCGAGGCAGAGAAGAAAGCCCAAAGGATGTTAGGCTACATAAAGCGCCAGTTTGGATACCGTAACAGGGAGATAGTACTTTGTCTGTACAACTCCCTGGTTCGGCCGCACCTGGAGTATGCCGTACAATTTTGGAGTCCTTCGTTTCGAAAGGACATCGCAAGGTTGGAACGCGTACAAGCTAGGGCAACCAAACTGATTCCCTCTATCCGACATAAAAGTTATGAGGATAGACTAAGGGAATTGGATCTGTTCTCGCTGGAAACCCGTAGACTGCGTGGTCAGCTCATCGAAGTTTTCAAAATACTTCGAGGGTTCGACAATGTTGACTACCGGGATACTTTCACACTGAGTGAGAACAGAACGCGCAATCACGGCTTCAAACTTGAACTAAAGCGTTACAACCGCAATCTGTGTGGAAATTTTTTCACGTACAGTATCTGCGGTAAGTGGAACGCACTGTTAGTGGAAGTTGTCAACAGTGAATCTGTTGACCAGTTCAAGTCAAGACTAGACAAGGTCTTGAAAAGTGGCCGGTTAGGGACGCAAAACAATTGAGCAGCCTTGTGCCCGCTCGATTGCAAGTCCAATGGTACCCTCTTTGAATGGACCGTAAGGTCTCCTAGGGTACCAAGAAGAATAAGAAGAAACATAGGTAAAAACAATTCACCATGTTACGGAACGCACTCAAGATACTGGAAATAAATACCAACGGCTGGACAACGAAAATGACTCTTTACGTAAATGTATTCAGAGAAATTGATGCAGACATCATCTTAATTTCGGACAAGCAAATAAGGAATCTAGAAGAATCCTATCTCACGATTGAGGTCGAACTCGACATAGCAAAGTTGGTCATTGCTACCGGATATCCTCCGGCAAGGAGAGCGGTGTTATCAATTCACACTCTTACTGGCCTATTTGGCAGAAGAGCCCCTACTATATTAATGGGGGATCTGAACGCCAGATGCCGAGAATCCGACTACAGCACCTGCAACGGTATGGGAAGAAGCCTTGACATATTGGTGGACATAAACATTACCCAGCGAATAGGCCCCGACTTCCCCACCTTTGTCAGAGGAGGAAGTGCCACAAAACCAGACATCTGTCTGGCGATTCGTCAGCTAGCGTTTAATTACTACATTGAACCAGTTCAGGTACTATGTAGTGACCACATAGGGATCCTACTCACTATCAACAGGAACCTTATACAAGTCCCAGCTGTAGTCAGAAATTACTACAGAAGAGCAGAGTGGGAACGTTATGCGTGCCTTCTCGAGGACTACGATCCGCCCAATTTAGACGAGGCAATTCTCGAGGAGATTGACGAAGGACTCGACAACCGTAATAACTATCTCTACCTACAGATGGACCGAATACATGAGCTGAAATTATTGTATGAGATCATCAGGAATGCATCAGTTGACTCATTACAATGGAGACGATTGGATGATGCGATCGATAGCCTCGATCACGAAGCAACTCCCAAAGAGTTTTGGAATAAGATCAGACGTCTCAAAGGATTGACTGGGAAGAAGAAGAAGAAGAAGATCGAGCTACAAAATTAAGACGGAAATATCGAAACAGAAGAAAGAAGAATTGAAGAGCTATTCCGAAGTTATTGGGAAAATATCTTCAGTATAAGTGAGGAGGTAAACGAAGACTATGACCTAGAGTTTGAAAGCAACATCATAGACGAGCTTAACGAACAAATACACAAGACGCACCCTCACCACCAGTGGATAGAGAGCACGACGGAAACACGAAGATTACCGAAGAAGAACTACTCGGCGTGCTCCGCTCATTCCGACAAAAAGCCCCAGGACAATCGGGGCTTACAAAGTTAAACTTTGAAAAGTACCAGCCAATGTCATCGAAGGGATGAGAAGGATATATAACGCCTGTCTGAACACGGGATACTTTCCAGATGCTTATAAAATGACCAAGATGATTTTCTTGCCTAAGCACGGAAAGGACCTGATGTTGAAGGAGAGCTACCGGCCAATTTCACTTCGCGAATTTGGCGAGAAGCTCTTCGAGAAGATCCTCAACCGAAGACTGGTGTCTCATCGGGAGAAGAATTCCCTCTTCAACCCATACCAATTCGGGTTTAGAAGAAAGCGAAGTACGGAGATGGCGATTAATGTCATCACGGAAAAGCTAGCCCAAGGAAAACGGGAAAGAAGTTACGTGGGCATTGTTTGTCGGGATGTATTAAAGGCGTTTGATAATGTGTAGCATGGAGAATGCACTACAAGATCTTACGACTGGGCCTAAGTAAAAACTTAGAAAGAACTCTCTGTGACTGTCATGGGGAGAGTGGCGTATATCAATTTAGGATGCACGGACGGACCAAAGTTTCCACTGACTGCGGGCCTCCCACGGTGGGGGGGGGGGCCTGTTTCCCACTCTCTACTTGATTTACACCGCTGATGTCCATCCCCTGTAAACCCTATTGCCCTCAACATTGAATTCACTGGTGAAACATCTACGAGGCCCGGTGGAAAATACGCACGAACCAAGAAAAGTTCAAAGTAGTTCCCATAGGCAGGAGACTACTATACGATGTCAGGGTGGGGGATAGACGCTATCCCTACACCACGTCGTGCAATGTACTCGGAATGAATATTACTTCAACCAGATACAGGAAGCACGTTGCAGAAAGAATCATCAAGGCTACAGCTGCATTCAGAACTCTATACATGTTCAGAAATCTCCGTGAAAGCAATACGAAAAAGATCTACAATGCACCTGAAAGATCGTCACTGCTATACCCCGCTACCGCCCTCTCGTGTGTCTCGAAGACACAAAAGAAGAAACTACAAGTGCAGAACAAATGTGTGTGTGCCTAATTACAGGTACACTCAGGCGAGAAAGAAGACGCCAAGAAGAACTGCACCGGGAGGAGGGGTTGAGTCCCATTAACATTGTCATAGAAGAACGGACAAGGAATATGCTGGAACTGGTTAATCGGGAATTGGACGATGATATCGTTCAAATGATTGACCCGAACAGAAGAGGAATAAGTCGCGCCAGATTTCCGAGCTCCGCTGGGCTTTTAACTGGCAGAGCAGAAGTGCGGTTCTATGCATGAGAATAATAATGTTTTTTACCTAAACCATTGGCAAATAAAAACGATCAAGAAAAGAAAACTTAATTAAGAAACCTCACCAATTTCTACAAGAACTCACCGAATATCAACAGTAAATTTACCGATGAAGACCCAACTATAACGAAGAAGACATAAAAAAACAACAACAAAAGACACGATTTTCACACTACAAAAAATACAAAACCCCCAAAACAAATACACTAAGCACAATACTTAAGTAATTAAAGTAATTTATTTACTACAACAGCAAATGCGCATAACATCCAAGAACATATTTTTCTAGAAGACAAATAGCTTGAACGCCATAATAATACGAAAAATATTTAAAAGCCATAGGCCTGATCACCAGGCACTTAGCATCACTTATATCCACACTATCAAAAACACTCGATAAACTAATACACCAAAGAATCTGTCCAAATATAACTCTCTCAGAAACAGCACGGTTTCATGAAAGCACACTCAGCCATGACCCTCCTCATCAACCTCACAAAACACAATCGATGGGTTCAACCAGCCATTACCTCCCTCACTTACAATAGCTGTTGCAATAGACAGACAATTCCTTCGACACGATACTAAAACACATCCTAGCACACAAAATCTTGAGTATCATCCACCCCAATAACGACAAAAAATGGATAATAAACTTCATCTTTGGCTGACAGGCCAAAGTCACCCACTGAACCCTTCTTAAATCATCCACTCAACCACTCCACAATGTCGACCCACAAGGAGCCATTCTGTCGCCCCTACTATTCAACCTATTCACGCATGACACCCCACAATCACAAACCCCATTAATTAACACCTACACAGGCGACATCTCACTCACAGCACAACACCCCCGATCATAACAGCAAGCAGGACATTCAACAACATAATATACACACTAGAATACTGGCTCATACAAAACCGCATGATCACTTCAGTCAACAAATCACCAGTACGCTTTTCACACCAAGCTACAACGAATCCAACAATCAGCTCCAAAATTAGACTAAGCGAACAACACCTGTTACTAAATAAAAAACCCACCCTTCTCGGACTCACACTAGACACCCACAAAACCTCCAAAACCACACAACTAAATTACAAACAAAGATACAAATAAAATCGACGCCCTCAAAGATTACATTTGTACAGCAGAAAGAGCCTCTCATTACACTATACAAACAATTCATCCGCACCACCTTCAACTACGCAGCACCAGCATGGCACCAGACCACACACAAATCTCGTATGAACACACAGAACAATCAAAGGATGTACACGCACCACACCCACCCGACACCTACAGATTGAAACAAAGATTCTACCAATCAAAATAGTTTGAAAATACACCTCGACATGATTGGAATCCAACACCTCAGCAGAATTGACCTGTCCCTACCCCAACCACCATCTGACAGCAAAGCCCCCACCACTCAGACACAGGTAAAAAGCCCCAACACCTCTACCATACCCCCCCCCACCAAACCCCAACTTAATCAAACATCCACACTCCATTCACCCAAATCAGAGAAATCACGACATAGAACACAGTAGTCCTTTCTCAACTCTGTCAGGCCACTCCACTATACTACAACAACACAAATACAATAATAAACCTTGACCCAAAACCAACAAGTACCAAGTGCAACCAAAACAGGTGCACACCTACTCATCGACTGCCCAATCCTCACGCAATCACACACTACACATAATATCTCCTCTCGTAGGGACCTGTGCAGCTAACCAGGGAGCGTGATGATCTTCCTAGGGGCTGCCCCGGTGATTTTGTATGTTCCCCCCCGGTTCTTGCCCGTGGAAAGGATATGTTCTTGTATCCTTCCGATATTTCCAGAAGAAGATCCCCAATTACCGCCATTGGGAAGAGTTCGTAATTGTGGTGTTTTAATATAATGAATTATTAATCTTGCGGTCCTTGGTTCGTATGGTGGTCCTTGCTTTAGAAGAGGAATCGATCACTTATCGTTCCAGAAGCAAATTCATGGATGAAAACTGCATACGAACCACGATTTATGTCTTCCATTCGTAACGACATTATATAAAATTCCGTTCGGCTCTCTTCTTTGAACTGCGCATAATTGCTTTATTAAACGAAAAGCAGTTTGTCGTTCGCTAAATGACTGTTCTTTAGTAGTTGTGCGTGCGTTCACCTAGAGACACACGAATACCCTATAAATTTGCCTTTTATATTTCAAAATTAAATGTTAGACTGAAGAAACGTTGCGGTCTTGTCTGGCGGAGAAACCTTTGTTTGTTTTTTATGGTCTTAGATTCACTTCTCGTGAGTGAGCTAGGCGGTGTATAATCATGGTGGATTCCTTCGTCCGATTCCGTTGGTTCATCATCGATTCCTTAAATTATACCCTGAAATCTATTTCGCGATCCTTCGTGTGTATTCGGAAACCAAGTCGCCAAGTGTCCCATTTCGAAGACAAAATTGACTATCCCTGTTTGTTTTCGGTCCCTCCCCCTCTCTTCCTTCCCCTTTGCATTTCTTCCTAACCTTAGCCCTACACACAAAGACGTCCATTCCCTGCTTCCCCAAAGGGGGATGGGATAAAGGTTCGTTTCGAAAATTCGAGCCTCGTTCCACAGTGGTGTCGGATGACTGTAATTTTCGTCGAGGGCGTTCGGCGTGCCGCAAGGTGTGGTTCTTGTTCCTTGCCAACCCCACCCCCCTTACCTGACTCGCTCCTAGTCAGCGAACGTGTTTTTTTTTCCTTTCGTTCGAAAGTTAATTACTTCATTTGTACCAGGAGTTGACGTCTTTTTAAAAGTTGGGCAGGTAAAAATGCTCGTTAGAGGTATGATTTATATTAGCGTGTATGCCGCATTGTGTATTATTTTATTGGTTCGTTTAATTTGACTGGTGTAGTAGCCTTTGAAAAGCTTTCGAACATTTGCTACGTCATGTTTTAGTGGATATCGGCCGGGTGAAGAATGCTGGTCCTGCTTTGTTCACTTGCTCCAAGACCATTACGAAAAACTCAGGAAGAAAGGATTTGATTTTCGTAAAATGTAATTAGACGGTTGTCGCTTTTGCTCAGTGAATCGAGTAAAATCGCTCAGACGAGTAATTAACGTTAAACTTCTTCAATCTCCTTGCAACGAAGATCTTTTGGAACAAAGAGTTATATATATATATATATATATATATATATATATATATATATATATATATATATATATATATATATATATATATATATATATATATATATATATATATATATATATATATATATATATATATATATATATATATATATATATATATATATATATATATGATAAACTCAAAGTAGCGCGTGAGTAGAGCAATAAATGCAAAAAATCCCACAGGAAAATGAAAGGCGGATTCCAAGTACTTTCGAACTTGTTCAGTTCATTATGAAGGCATAACGAAAATTTTACAAAGGTGATATATATATATATATATATATATATATATATATATATATATATATATATATATATATATATGAGGAATTAAACCACATTCTCCGAAGACAATTTAATTCAGAACAGTTTTGGTGTATCTCACACCCTTTTTCAACTGACACTGGATAGAAAATATAAGAAAAGTGCTTACAAACATAACACAGGGTCAGGTCGTGAAAGATCCCCTCTTTTCCCCCAATCCCCTACTTGTGGCTAATCAGGGGGGGGGGTAGGCCTAAACATATTGAAGGGCTGGCATTTTACTATTTTGTTTATTTGCTTTCTTATTACAGGATTAAAAGAAAATTGACCCTCAGATAGATTTAAATTAGGAACTGACGATATCAAGCTCGATTCTACGATTCTTCTCTTAACATAGTTAGCCGATTTAAATACCATTTTACTTCCATTGAAATTGATCGAATGATTCAAGTCTCTAACATGGCAAAATATTCCACTGCTTTCGCTGCCCACTCTAATATCTCTTTTGTGTTCATACAATCTCTTGTCTAGATTTCTCCCCGTTTTCCCTATATAAACTTTATGGCAATCGTTGCATGGTATTGCATATACTCCTATGTTATGATGTTCTTTTGGTTTCCTGGCAATCATCAATTGGTTTAAGGAATTATTATATTTAAAGGCTAGATTAATACCCGCTTTTCCAAATATGTCCTTTAAACTATTTAATTTATTATTAAATGGCAATGGTATACATTTGTTGAAGTCGTTAGCTGCAAAATGGGCAGACGATATGAACCAATCGGGGTAATACAAATTAGAAAAAATGGTCCTGATAATGACAATTTCTTCATCTAAATAGGAAGGATGACATATTTTGTATGCTCTAAGGAAAAGGTTAGAAATTACCGATTTTTTAACAGTATTATCGTGAAACGAAAAATAATGTATATAGGCATTCGAGTGGGTTGGTTTCCTATACACGTCAAGTTTTAATTCATAGTGATCTTTATTAATGAGGACATCTAAAAAGGGTAATCTATTATCATATTCCCATTCATATTTAAATTTGATGGAGACATGCAAATTATTCAAATTATTAAAAGTATCAAAATCATGGCCATCAGGCCATACATAAAATACATTGTCAATGTATCTTAACCATATAAAGTTAGGGGGAGAAATTGTGGGAAGGAGTTCAGTCTCAAAATATGCCATGAAGAGACATGCCAATATCGGAGATAAACTATTTCCCATGCTAAGGCCAAATATTTGTTTATAAAACTCATTATTTACTTGAAACACATTGTCAGAGAGACATAATTCAACTAAATCGATAAATTTACTCGTAGAAATGGCAAGATCCAAATTAAGTCTAGGCATGATTTCCCGCAGAAGGCCCATGGTTTGGTCATATATATATATATATATATATATATATATATATATATATATATATATATATATATATATATATATATATATATATAGTTTCGTAAAGAGCATTTGCCCCATCAATCTTGTCAA
Source organism: Ceratothoa steindachneri (assembly GCA_963969495.1). Lineage (NCBI taxonomy): Eukaryota > Metazoa > Arthropoda > Malacostraca > Isopoda > Cymothoidae > Ceratothoa > Ceratothoa steindachneri. The sequence goes on from OZ018328.1 coordinate 112,255,369, forward strand.
CCTTAGGTTCAGATAGAAAATAAAGCAGTAATGCATCCCATTGCTCAAGCACAAGTTTTCTTACATTTCCGCGAGATAACCAACAAGTCTGAGCTAACTTAGGTATTTTGTGATTTTCTGTCTTTGTAACATATTGCATAACAGTAAAATCTGCAATTCGCTTTGCTGCTGCGTGAGAAATAAGAAGAAATATCCTTTATGAAAGTTGCAAGATAGGACGGCAACACCTTGACTGCATGACTAACACACAATGACATACGCAACCCATTATTAAAGGTGATGGAATATCTTTTTTAAATAAGGCTTGAAATCCGCTCTTATTTCCCATCATGATTGAACAATTATCACTACCAAAACCTATAATACATTGCACATGGGGATTCCTTCCTCATTGAGTTTTTTTTTTACAATCTCGTATAATCCTTTAACCGTTCCATCTTCAACAGAAACTGTGTCAAGTAAAATATCTAATAACGATAGCGAATACCTGTGAGACTGATATGTCAGTACTCTCATCGGGGATTAATGAGAATTTTACTTTTTTACATATATCAGCAATTTCCCTTTTTTCATGGTAAGCAATTCCTTCTTGGATAAGATAAGAAGCTTTTGTTGCTCGCATAGTTACTACTTTTGCAATATTGCTGTGTGAAAGGCTTTCTTGCACACTTCTATGAGATGATCTGCTTGAGCAAATGGCATATGATGTTCGACCACCAAATATATCTAAGTTTGTTGTTGACTTCGCAGTTTTCATGTTGTTCTCATGTTTAGCCGTTTTACTGTGCGATAATAACATCGATTTATTAGCATTCCTTATTTTTGTATTACAGCACATGCAGTAACTACATCCTTTTCAGTCGGATCTTCTTTTAGCCACTCTCAGATGTTCATCTTTTAACCATTCTTCTTTAAAAGATTGTTTATACCATTTTTAGACACTTTTGTAGGATGATTTACCATTTTGTTATCAGTATTTCTAAAATATGAAGAAAAATTAAATATATATTACATAAATGATAAAAATGCATGGTTATTGAACGCACTGCCGTGTTTTATATTTAGTGTTTTTTCTTAGGCAAATTACAAACAAAGGTGCTTTTGTTTTTTTTTGCGTTTATTGGAATCCCATCATATTGTATTATGGATTTTGAAGGGAATGGGAAAATGGGGCGCTTCGCCCCCATACCACTTTAATTGTGAGGGTTGTATTCCCCACTATTTTTAATAATCTAGTAATATTCCCAATGCAAAAGCCTAGCATTAGATTTGAATTCAAAGGCGATTGCCAGACGTCGTTATAGGCATGCCTACAAAAACTTAAGGGAATGGAGGGAAAGTAGCTAGAAAGGTAACCAACAAAAATCTAAAAAAATCGTGCTCCACTAATCTTAACAATTACCGGGTCCAGAATACCACCCCCCCCCCAAAAAAAAATAACCCTCCCTCTCCATATAATCCTCCAATCTGTGCTTGAAAACATATTGGTGAAAAAATATTTTTTAACAGAACATAACTTCACGGATGACAAAAGCCACAAGGGCCTATCAAAGGTAATCCGCATCTGTCAAAACCCACTCACAAAATGCATCCATAGGATTGTGTCAGATCAACATCTAACCTGCACCTCTGTTTTTTTAATTTTCAAGTGGTGACGCCTAGTCCCATTACCACCGTCTACTTTCCAACTAAAATAACTTGCTAAAACCTAACTTATCCATCCCAGAACAGATTTTAAAAAGCTCAATCATATCTCTCCTCACACACCTTCTTTCAAATGAGAACATATATAAGGTGCTTCAGGGAACTATTATTTTTGTTTCCTTCCCTCTTTTGTACTGACTCCAGCAGTTAATATCATGTCTAAAATGTGATGCCCATTCTTGTATACAGTACTCTAAATGTGGCCTGACATACGAGTTGTAGAGTTTTAGAATAGCCTCTTTACTAACGACACAGCGCCGTCACTCATCAGCGCGGCGTTTGGAACGGCGTACAAGTAATGAACATGTTCGTAACTCACTCAATGGGTGTGCGGCAATGGTGCAACGACGCTGCCTGTATAAACCTGTTCAATACTTGTTTGATACGGCTGACACCAGTTGAATACGTTCTGTTTCATCCGACATGCGTATTTACGTGCACTGTAATAGTATAAATTTATATTAATAGAATATAAATTATTGTAATTATTAATAAATCGTGGTATATTTTCCTGAAAACCCCCCAAGTTTTACGAGATTTTTCAAAATTAAATCTAGAAACCAGGTGGAACCTAAAAAACCCAGATCTGGGTGGAAAAACCCAGCAGTGGGTGCCCTGGCGAATATATACATAACAGACGTTGCCAGAAACCGCAACGAAACATTAATCAATTATAGCATTTTCTCCGCAACGATTATTGGACCTATATCAATGCATATAATATGACCAAAGGTCCAGACTTCCGTTGCGGCGACTGTATATATATATATATATATATATATATATATATATATATCCTGAATGAAACTATGCTCCAAAATGTAGTTTTTTTAGACAGGATTCCTCTTTCGGTGTGGGTGGGGGTGTTGGTCGGTCTCTTCTTCCTTGGCCTTGAATGGACTGAGCCTATTCTATTCCTTGACATTGAATGGTCAGAGCCTATTTCTCTTTTTCCTTTTCTTAGAATGGCCGGAGCCTATTCTCTTCTTCTTTGGCCTTGAATGTCGGGTTTCAATCGTTTCACATGGTGTTCGTCTGCCCTCAAAGGGCGAATGAGAGTGGGGGTTCTGGAGGGTTGCCTGTCCTCCCTCAATTAATCCTCCCCACAAAATCATTAAAATCTTGTCAAAATCTGATGGAAATGCTATCGTTTAGTTTTCGCTTAAATTAAAAGAAAAAAACCCCCCTGTCATTCATGACATCGGTAGAAGGTGGGGGAGTGGGAGGCGGTAACGAGTGGGGAAGAATGAAACTAAGCCAGAGCTTACATGAACTTTTACCTGACCTTTATTAGATCTTGCTGTGGTTGGGGAGGGGGTTTCCGGAGTTTCCCCACCCCTTCTACTCTCCATCTCTCTGGCTATGTATTTTCCGCCCACTTTGCGCCCCCAAATGCCCTTTTTTTTATCTTTCTGGCAAAGATACATATCTATGTTGGTATCGTCATTTTTACATCTGCCTGTTAGTGCTGCCACGTCTAATTTTTTCCGCGCCAGTTCGAACCACTTTTAAACACTGCTGTTCTTGTTCAGTTAATTTTACATTTGTTTCCCAGGGGTGCTAATTTTTTCCTTTTTGATTGAGGGGCGTAATTAGCCCTCTATTAATTTCTCAATGTCTTTTCGATTGACTCAAATGGCGCGGAATTTTTCCTTTAACTCTTGGTTGGTTGTCTGCCTCTTTGGTGTGTGCTCTTATCATTTCCGGTCTCTTCATCAATCATTATATTACTATCCACACACACAACTCAATCAACAATTTGATTACTTATTGTTTTCATCGGGGAGAAGCGGGGGTGGAGGGGCCTCTTGAACTCGTCTTACGTCAAGGGGCGGCAGTAGATTAGATTCGAAATTGCCTGGGCTTTTCGTGATTTTAGTTTTTCCAAGATTGTCTAACACAAATCAGTAGCAATGTGCAGTCTAGAATTAGAAAGAATATGAGGCAGCATCGCCAGAAAGTATACCAAGGTATAAGTTAAATTCCGCCGAAAACAAATAGCGACACGAGAGCAAATATGCAAACAAATGAAACTATCCCCTTTCGACCCCCGCTACCCCGTAATCTTATATTCGAACGTCTAAATATAAAATTACTCCTTTTCCCAAGGGGATGGCGGCGCGCATCAATGCCACTAAAATTACCCCCCCCATCCCTTATGTCCTATTAAGTACAAGTCTAACCATAATTTTGTCTGCGCGGAATGGCCTTTCATTGCGATGCGGTCCTGTGTACTGAAGCATCTCGTCCCATCACACCTGAGTCAGCCCTCACCCATCTCTCACTCTTTTTTATTTTTCTTTCTTTAAATTTAGATAAGAGTAAGGTAATGCATATCGGAAGCAGAAATCCACAAGCTATGTACATATAGTTTGGTTCTATAATAACAGAGACAAAAGTTGAGAAACATTTAGGTGTATATATATCTAATGTATTGAAGCAGAAATAAAGAAGCCTTCAAGATCCTCGAATACATAAAATGACAATTTAAATGCAGCCAACCTGGTGCCAAACGTACTGCTCTGCATTCCTTTGGATGACACTGACGAGGCCGAGAGGGGAGATCTTGACGACTGGGCAACCCAGGATCTCCATACACTTTGCCCAGGCCTACACACTGGAGAGGTTACTCAAGTGCCGCTGTCCCAGCGACAGAAACAAGAAGGGAGGCTGACTTCCATGGCGCATCTTCATTGTCTTCCGAGACAGAAGGATGACAACAATATTAGTTCGCTCTTTTTGGAATATGTGTGCAGTTCTTGTCCCTAAATTTAAAGAAAAATATTGAAAGCAATGAGAAAGTGTAACCCGAGCAACCAAACTAATAATGATCGTTAATAAAACAACTATCAAACAAGAATGAAAAGACTAAATATCTAATATATTTAGCCTAGAAATTAGGAGAATGCAAGGCCAACTCATAGAAACCTGAGGACAAAGGAAATCTTACGAAGTGAATTCAACTTGAAGAGTCTTGGAGAATTCTGGTGTGCGTTGACGCAAGCCTACCCTCGTCTGGTAGAGCAAGCTATGAGTACTCTGATTCCCTTTGCTACTCCGTACCTTTGTGAATCAGAGTTTTCAGCACTTGTTTCTATAAAAACGAAAAGTCGAAACAAATTGGACGTCAGAGATGACATGCGTGTCACCTTATCAAAGACCACTCCACAGTTTCAGCTTCTTATTCAAGACAAACAAGAACAACCGTCCCATTAAAATAAACTAGCTAACAAGAGAGAAAGTAGTATTCGTGGTATATTTAAGCAGGATAAAAATAATTTTGTTTAATTTGCACAAAATGACTGTATTTCTTTTATTTGAATGAGTAGAATTTACTTTTAAATTGAAAACGAGTGAGTTATTTGTTAAGATTGTTTACTTTATCTATCCTTTTGTATTCTATACGCCTACATGTATGAGGCAATCATAATTATATTATGTCTATAAAATAAAGTACATCAATTAATTGCATGCAAAGTTGTCTTTATGACTTTTATGTGAAAATTTCCTTGGAGGGGGTCCATAGCTCTTATCACCTTAAAGAGGTCCATGACTGAATAAAGGTTAAGAACCCCTGCTTTAAGATATTAACAGATTGAAAATGTAGAAGCTGGAAGCAACATGGTTCAAGTTAAATGACAAGGAACAACGGGATGAGCTTGTACTTTTGCTTTTTAGACCAAATCCAAGTGGTAATTATTTTCGCAAACCTTTGGAATAAGCTGCCACAGGATGTAACATTAATCAATACAGAAGATACTTTTAAGAAAAAAAATAAGACAATCATACATGCACTGTTTTTAAATTGTAAATATAATGAAATAGATAATGTATGTATAAATAGAAATAAAGAAAATGACAAGATTCTGAGCATCAGCATGCACTTTTCTAATTAAATTAAATTATGGAATCATTATACAGGGGTATAAAAATTAAATGACGAAATTCCAAGCATTTTATCGTATTACGAATCATTTCCTCTATTAAACCTGTATGAGTATTTGTTTTGTTATTGTTGGTGTTTAATGCTCTTTTTTTATTGTTATAACTAGGTAGGTTTCAAAAAGCTTTATAAATTCCTATATTTGAGCCGTTTATTTCAACTGAACCAGGTACCTTTTCAGTTTTTCGAGGGTAGGGTGAGCCTTCAACTTTACTGTCCATTTGTGAATAGAAAGGGTTGGGAAATAACTTAAGAGGGGATGGGAGAGTCAAGTTTGTATGTACAAATTAACCAAGAGCAAATGGTGAATTTCACAAAATATATATCGATTTTTTTTTAACAAAAAGAATGACAAATGGTGAAGTTCATAAAATTGATTAAAATTAAGATATGACTTTATTTTATTCTTTTTTCCTATATTCAAATCTTTTATGGAACTTCTTTTCTAAAATAGATTTTCCATTTTAATCTTTATCATGAGAAAATAGTTGCCATCTAAAAAGGTAAAGCAAAATGAAGCAATATTAAATAAAAATTTAGATGGGGAAGGAATGAGTTTGAGGATTATTTTTTCCGTATTTCAAAAGAATTCCGTCGTTTTTGGGGTTTTTTTTGCCTTTAGGGCTAGAAAATAAGGATCACCTCAAGAATCTGACCTCAAAGCACCTTGGGAAGGACTCTTCAGGAGAGGGAGGCGAACTGAGGGGTCAGATTCTTCAGAAGAGATATACTGAGGGTCAGATTCTTCAGAAGAGACATTCTGGGAAGAAGATTCTTCAGGAGGCACAATCTCTGTTTCAGGTTATTAGTCGCGGGCGACTCTATATCTCACTATGTCGCTCGGTGTCCGTTTTGCTTTCTTTTTTGGTTTCGGTAATAACATCATAACCATTATGTTGTTTTACATTCTCTTTCGAGTCATCGCCTACACAACCTACACCACCACCACCAAACCACCTACACCACCACCGCATGCACCACCGCCTCCACCACCACCTGCACCACCACCGCATGCACCACCGCCTACACCACCACCACCTACACCATTTTTACTGTCCAAACACATTTTATTTGATTAAGAAATTCTTTACACAATTTTCTGGCCCAAATTTCACTGTCCCCATGAAAACATTTTCCCTAGCGCCTTTTTTTTTCAATTCGCGCGAATCAGATCATGGGTCATTTAGATCTAGGGGCTCAGTCTCGTTGTTCGTTACAGAGAGATATCCAAATCCTCTTCTTCATTGTCTTTCAACCTAACCTTTTGCCTGTCGTCCAACCCTATAAGCTCAAAGAGAGATTATGTTTACATAAATGGCTTGGGAATTGGTTTCTATGGGTAATCGTAGTTTAAAAAAAAAATTATTCTTAGCAAAGATCCATTATGTATCCTTGTTAAATTGTATTTTCTTTCCTTGTGTCATTCCTGAGGAAGTTCGAGGTTAAATTAAATAAATATAGGTTGACTTAAAATTTGATGTTTAACCGTACTCACGAAAGATTTTGCTTTAAAACGCAAGTGCGGTGTTTCGCAACACGAAATTATTTGAAACTGTCGTTGTACCATACATGTTGTTTCCCCTGTTCATAGTCAACTGCTAATATGACCTCATTTATTCCCCTTTTAGGCATCGGGTACCCCACAGGGTTCTTCAATTTTACCCTCCACTCGGCGGATTAAAAGATGGAAGCCCTCAAAGCAACTTTTCCTTAGGTGCTAATGGCGTGTCTGTTTAGGCCTCTCTGCCGATAATCTACACAAATGGGGAGAGGTAGTCTCTTGCGTGGTAGGGGGGGAGGGGTGACACGATTTACTGACGCAATCGCGTCTCTGGAGAAACCCTAACGCACCTGCCTTCTTTGAGTATTATCTTGAAAGGGGAAGTCTTTAATGGACGAGAAAGAGGGGAGGGCACCGGAAAGTGGGTAGGATAGACTTAGGAATGGACCTGAACGAATTCAAAGTAACGCTCCCCACCTTGGAATAAGTGGGACTGAAAAAGCAAAGCCACTATTTCCGGGCTTTAGAACTGATTTGAGGGGGGGGGGATATTGGGAGGGTCGAAAGAGGAGGGCGAACGCTATTTTAGCCGAATCACATCATCAAAATAGGAAGTTAAGGAATCTTGATTAGTTTGAAGTTTTCTTCACATTGATGTAATGACGTCTTCGTTGCCAAGCCTCGCGTCTAGCCAATGTATTTAAGGGATGTGTGGCATACTGACTTGGAAACAGAATCCCACACTAGTATTCGCATTAAATTTTACTTCGCTGTTTTGATATTTAAGTGTATTGAAGGGAGGACGAAACCAAAATGAAATCTGACGGATGGATCACTTGAGGATATAGATATATATATTTTTTAGCGCCCATCTGACGACTGCCTAATGCTAAGCTAGATTAAAAAAAAAACTAGCCAAAGCACTTGAGGATAAGCAACCCCAACTGTTTTGGAGGACGCTTACTTTCAGTGGATAAAAGTTTGGGTTAATCTTGTGGATTTTCAAGTTCCTTAGGATCCTCTCAGGCATTTCTAAATACAACTAAAATTGGCTTAAACTAAGTAATTCCCATATAATTTTGAGATTATTCATAGTCCCTGAAAATCCCCGAGAATGAAAGAATCTGGATCCAGCAGTAGAATGAGTTAATAAGAACTTTAAGATCACTGCCCAATTGACGAGATATACATTGAAGTGAAACAAATATTTAGACACTTAATAACTCATTTAATATATATGCCAGTCTGTAAAACTGAACTGTAATTTTACAACTGATTTATTGTGTGTTAAGGAAAGAAAATGAAACACAATGTGATACTAACGAGCATATTTTATTTGTGAGAAGGCAAAATAAGGAGAGTACTTAAAGTCGTGGAAAAGAATTTTAAATTAGCCTATTCACAGAATTTTGTGTTCTACAATGTAATATAAAGATCTAGAATAATGCGTTATGTTCCAACAATAGTTTAATTAAGGATTGTTCTTTTTGCATAAACACATTTAGCATCTGATCCTCATACTGCAAGTTTGTGCCATCCCTGTTAAAAGTTAAAAACTCATCTGCACTGAATTTCCGAAGAAAATAGCTCAAGCTCGTTGACGTATGCTGAGATTAGGATTGAAGAACCCTATGATAATTAAGGCAGAACTGCCTCGGGCATCAGTTAAAAAAAGAACAATTAGTAATGAGATCATTAGCCAAGCCCTCATCTCGATCACCACTCATGACTTTTTCTGAAGAAGGCTCACTTCTTAGCACGGCCGAAGTTTGATCAGGCAGTCAGTCATACCTAGAGAAACAAGCCAGCTCACTTTTGGATAAATATGTTTTTGGTTTGGTAAGACTATATTTGAACTTTTGCCGGAATGCAGCTTGCATGTTTGATAATAGAGAATTTAACTATGAAATGGATGGGCATTGGCTGAGCTCAGTAGAGGATGAGAAAGATCTAGGAGTAGTAATAGATAAGTCATTAAGGTTTTCTAAGCAGTGTATTGAAGCAAGAAATAGGGCAAATAGAGTGCTGGGTTTCATTAAGAGAAATGTCAGTTACAAAAGTAAGGAGGTTATTCTTAAACTCTATAACTCTTATGTTAGGCCACATCTAGAGTACTGTATACAGGCATGGTCCCCACATTTTAGACACGATATTAACCTTCTCGAGTCAGTGCAACGGAGGGCAACAAAGATTATTCCTTCCCTGAGGCACCTTGAATATATAGATAGACTGAGGGTATTAAATATGTTCTCGTTCGAAAGTAGGTGTGTGAGCTCTTTAAATTTTTTTCTGGGATAGATAAATTGGATGTTAGCAAGTTTTTTGAGTTAGATGATGGAAATCGGACTAAAGGTCACCACTTGAAAATTAAAAAGCAAGGGTGTAGGTTGGATTTAAGAAAATATTTTTTCACCAATAGAGTGGTAGACTTCTGGAACAAATTGCCGCGGAGGGTAGTAGGTAGTCCAAATTTAAATGTATTTAAGAGTAGGTTGGATGAGTTTATGGGGAGAGAAGGTTGTGATGGTTCCTAAGTTTTGTATATATTAATATTGTTTGTATATATCTATAGCTGCATGATTAATTTTTTGACAAGCCTTGATTGGTGATACCCTTGTTTCTGGACTCAATCCTCTGGATGTAGTTTTCCTGGGAGTTCGGGTGCCTTAAAAAAGAGGCCGTTTTACTCGGATGACCTATGATGGGCCCTTGTGGCCTTTGTCATCTGTTATATTATATTGTGGGGGACTTTGATTTTGTCTTCCCCTGGCGATGGTGCTTTTTGTGGGTGGGTTTTGACGGAGGCGGATGACCTTTGATAGGCCCTTGTGGCTTTTGTCATCCGTGAAATTATGTTATGTTATGTTATGTTAACGATTAACGGATTAAGCGATAGTCTAAAGAGGGAGATTAGGAGAGACATGAGAGGTAAATTGAAACGAAGGGGAGAGGGGCAAGGAGAGAGGAAGAGAAATACAATAATGTTAATACAAAATCAAGTTGAAAGTGTAAAAAAATTATTTTTCTACATAATGACCATCAGTATCACAGCCCTTTTGGAGTCTGTACCGCCAGCCTTCTAAACCTTACTTGTAGAATTGTTGTTGCTTTTTCCACCTCTTCTGATGATGAAAAAAACGAGTCCTCTTCAGGTGTTTCTTTGGATTTGGGAATAGAAAAAAAAATCAGAGGGAGCTAAGTCTGGACTGTAAGGAGGGTGAGAGAGCAATTCCCATCTCAAATCTCTCAGTTTTTCCTCTACTAGTTCTCTCACACGCCTGATGTTTTCATTGTTAATGGAGGTTGAAGGTCTTCCACTTCGAATGCCATCTTCGATTCCCTCCAGGCCATTTGAAAAACGATTTATCCATTCATAAAAGGTTGTCTTCTTGGGACCAGTTTCTCCATACACTTTTCTCACACTTTCAACAATGTCACTTTTCTTCCAACTCAGTTTCACTAAAAATTTGATATTGCATGTGGCTTCAATTTTCTGCTTATCCATGTTGTTCATGAGGGTGTATAATTGTAAATGATGTAACTTTCACAAACTTGCTTTTAAATACTCATGTTTCTACAGAATGCTGCAAGAATGTTTCTGAATGGATATGTTTAACCATGAATTATCTCGTGCCTTTTTACGTGGATGCCTTTTAGTAAAAGTGACGGTTAATTTTGTATTAATAATTTTCTTTTCAATCTTCTCGATTTGTCGAATATTCGCCTTCTCTTCTCTTTTCAACTCATGAATAAGCGCCCCAAAGTTAATTAAAACTTAAAGATTCGTTCATAAGTAAATTAATTTACTTTTCCCCAATATTTTATGACACTGACGGGTTTCGATACAGTACGTATCATCTTCAGAGACAAAGTTGTCAAATATTACAAGAAATGGGTTTATATATTACAATATGTGGTTACTGATTTACTAACGAACAGATACTCGTAATAACAGATTTAACAACAAGGAAGTATAGACAGCCATTAGGACTAAAATGGACCGATGCTACCTTACAGAGCATCCGTACAATCGAAATATAGAAAAAGAAAGCACCATAAAACTTTTGTACAAGAACAGTATGAGTACAGAATACCAAGGAGTACAGCCAACGAGCACTAATCAAATAGTCAGATGGACTTCCAGCCTTATTATGAAGACTAACCTGTACCTGAACTCAAACAAAGGATCAACTTAATATATGAGTATGCATGTAAATTAGAAGACAGCTTTTACCTCACTCATATATTGGGATGACCGAAACAACACTTTCAAGGAAGATTACAACATACCACCCAAACAAAAACATACACACTAGAAAATACACAAGTTGTCCTTAGCAGAAAATTGATGGAAGGAAGTAAAATAAAATTAGACTCTGCCCCAAACCGACACCGATTACTCTACCTGGAAGCTAATATCTACTTAAGAAAAGCAGCAAAGTTTAAACGTCCAATTCAATTCCCACGACATCCTTCCAAGGGCAAGAGAACGGAGTCGAGCAACCGCGCGCGCTTAATCACTATGGTAAAAGAGCATCTGACACAATCTCACACCTTAATAATATTATAACCAGTTTCCCACATGGCGGATGTTGGTGCGCATCAACGCCGCTACCGGTAGCAAGAAAACTTTCGAATCCGCTGCTTCCCTGGTCACGGACCCATATCCAAAATAAGTCTCCTTTTACGATAGGGACCGGAGAAGGTTACGGGTATTCTTCCTCCTCCCCCACCCCTAATAATTGGGTAGAGCCCCTCAAGAGTCCCTGCAATCGCGGTTCAGAACATGGGAATAGAAGTAGAATGAGGACAGAGGGCCGTCAGTTCCCCAGGGAGCGGTGTGCAACTCTCGCCAACCTTCGTCCTCATTCCGCAACGATTGTACATAGGTTCTATGTAAAGGAGGCTGCTAACGAGGCTGTGAAGGAGGCTGCTTCCCAAAGGGGAGAAGGGCGAATCTCGTTTTAGATGCTTTGAAACTCTGTGGTACCTGGGTGTATCGCTGCGAACACACCCACATTTTAGACACGATATTAACCTTCTCGAGTCAGTGCAACGGAGGGCAACAAAGATTATTCCTTCCCTGAGGCACCTTGAATATATAGATAGACTGAGGGTATTAAATATGTTCTCGTTCGAAAAGAGGTGTGTGAGAGGGGATATGATTGAGCTCTTTAAAAAAATTTCTGGGATAGATAAATTGGATGTTAGCAAGTTTTGGGAGTTAGATGATGGAAATCGGACTAGAGGTCACCACTTGAAAATTAAAAAGTAAGGGTGTAGGTTGGATTTAAGAAAATATTTTTTCACCAAATAGAGTGGTAGACTTCTGGAACAAATTGCCACGGAGGGTAGTAGGTAGTCCAAATTGAAATGTATTTAAGAGTAGGTTGGATGAGTTTATGGGGAGGGAAGGTTGTGATGGTTCCTAAGTTTTGTATATATTAATATTGTTTGTATATATCTATAACTGCATGATTTAGTTCTTGAAAAGCCTTGATTGGTGATACCTTTGTTTCTGGACGCAATCCTCTGGATGTAGTTTTCCTGGGAGTTTGGGTGCCTTAAAAAAGAGGCCCTTTGACTCGGATGACCTATGCTGGGCCCTTGTGGCCTTTGTCATCTGTTATATTATATTGTGGGGGACTTTGATTTTGTCTTTCCCTGGTGATGGTGCTTTTTGTGGGTGGGTTTTGACGGATGCGGATGACCTTTCATAAGCCCTTGTGGCTTTTGTCATCCGTGAAATTATGTTATGTTATGTTATTCCCCGATAGAACCGCCCATGATCGGAAGAACAGCATCCCACACACAGTCAAGCACGGAGATTGCAGCATTGCTGTGTTGGGCTGTTTTTCTTTTAATGGGACTGGCGTTCTTCATACAAATGATGGATGGAACAATAAAAGTAGCAAAGTACCGCTAATATTGGCCAAGAACTTAACGTCACCTGTGTAAATGTTTTGAATGCAGGATGATTGGATGTTCCAGCAGGATAATGATCCTAAGCACATGACTATGTAACACGTGAGTGGTTCCTGCATAACAATATTCTTTTATCGTGCCCTAGTCAATCTCCTGACTTGAATCCGATAGAATATTTTGGCGAATATGAAAGGAACAAGTCTGTTTAGTTACATAATTCATAAATTCCAGTAAGGTTGTTAAACATGATCTGCCTATCTAAACCCATGCTGAGCATCATTTATTAAACTACCTCTTTCTAAGTGCTCAGAAATACTCTTCTTAACTACCTTCTCAAGATTTTTTTCAAATAATAGATGTTAAGCTTACAGATCTATAAAGTTATTTGGGTCCTCTTTAATTCCCTTCTTAACAATTGCCACTACATTTGCTTTTTTCCAATCATTAGCTATTTCTCCAAACTCTACTGATCTAGTATATATCATCTAAAGATCTACTGCAATACTTTCCTCACCTTTTGTCTCTAATTTTTTTATTGAATTTATTATAGCTAAGGCATTTTCTTGGGATCTTTATTATTATTGTGAGCGAAATTAATTTCTGCTGCCATTTGGCTTTTCTTAATTTTTTTGTATTGAATTCCTTCCTAGTGATCCTATAATAATTCAGATTTTCACCAGTACCTTTCCCGCTCTAATCTCAGAAATTTTCCTAGCTACATTTCTTCTCGGTCAGATCAGATACTCTTAACACTCAGCACGCTCATCACAAACAGTTCAATCTGACTCCTATTTCTCTCTTTCTCAGTCCTAACTTTATTCGCTCCTATTCCTATTCAAACTTCCAGCCACATCCTTCTTATTCAAACTCCCTACCAAATCATTAGTCAAATCACATCCAATCACCCAGAGCACTGAATCTATTAGTAAAGCTACTAGGTTCCGTATATCAATATTTACTTAGTCTTCCAAAGCAATCTTAGGCTCAGTCCCCATTTGCAAGAATATTCTTTACCTGCCGTACTACCCTTGAATCCCTAATAAAAGATTCGTACCTTCATTCATTAACATCTTCAACTGTTTATCACTCTGTCCCTCATGATCCTCATTTCTATCTAGCTTATAAGTTATAACTAATATCCTGACCATCCCCTCTCTGATCCATTCGCTCAAGTACGCCCCTAAAAAGCTCACCCACTTTTATATTCCATGACATTTAGACATGGGCTTGTTTCGTTAGGCTTACACGGCCTACCGCCGTGGGTAAATAGATCCGCCCCTTTATGGAAATTTCTGTTCTTAGCTAAATTAGTAGAAGCTTAGAAGCAAGATTTAGACCAGGAACCTTAATTGTTGTCTGCTCGGGCATAAATATTCCAGGCATTTTTTCTAGACTAAAAGTACCTGGACGTTAGGGGGTTGGGATATCGGATTAACCATGTTTTTCCTGCCATCTGGAATGCTTAAAGCTTTTCAAAACTCTGCTAAGCTTGTTTTCATCTGCTGGCTTGTATGCCTTCTTTTGTATATCCAAGCTACGGGTCGGGTCTGCTCGATAGTGTATGTATATCTTCCACCAAATGTGAGGCGGTTTAACCTGAATATCTGAAATCCGACGGTTAATAATAGTAATATCAAGAAAAGGGGGAAAAATCTTATGTTAATGATGAAAATTGCCCTCGTGGAAACTTTTATCCTTCTCTTCCTTTGAAGTGGGTGAGAAAGGAGGCATTGCCGCCGGATTCGTCTGGAGTGATAATATCCGGCTCTCGAGTGCTGTCAAGACTATTTTTTGTCAAGAGAGCTAACTTATCCTATCTGTTGGCGAAGGGAAGCTTTAAATGTGTGGTATTTGGGGCAAAGTTGCTTGGTCGCTTGATGGATCAATTGCTTGTTTTTTTACTGACTGCTATCTACTTTTAATATATTTTCGCACTCTTTTAACACACGTGTTACTTTACAAACTTCCTTATACACTTTCTTGCAGAATGCCTTTTTCGGTTTATACATCCCATTAACAGTAGAGCTACTCGGGTCACGTAACTTCAACAGTTCTTTTAATATAAAATGTCGCAGACTGCCATTTGTGAAATGAGGAAGAAAGAATAAATGCGAAAACACCCCCTAGAAAATCAATAAATTAGAATGTGTGAAGACACAGGCTGAAAAGTTTAGGGGACTAATTAGGACCACCCCACCCCTATGCGTAAACTAGTTTGGGACTGGGCACTTGTCTATGTAATAATCCCATGAAAGCGTTAAATAAGAGCGGATTGGGTCCTTTGAACGGTTTAGCTTTCTTTTTTCTCATAGTATTGGCATCTGCCAAATTAGCAGTGAGTGGCTAATAGAAGCATTCGAGCCCACCACCCCCAAGTACTCTCCTCTTTCGAGTACTCGGGTTTATGGACTTTTGAGGCTTTATTTTTCACTAGGGACTTTCATTTTAAGGTGGAGTCTGAACTAGGGCTTAGCAGCTGCCGTGAAGTTGGTCGAAATCAGACTCCATCCGGCGACTTATCACACCCGATGTGTCTTAACTTCGCTCACATCGGAAGCGGCTGCGTCTCCATCCTTCGAGGCAGGGTGTTTTTTATATTTGTTTG
This sequence comes from Ceratothoa steindachneri, assembly GCA_963969495.1. NCBI lineage: Eukaryota > Metazoa > Arthropoda > Malacostraca > Isopoda > Cymothoidae > Ceratothoa > Ceratothoa steindachneri. Next base: position 112,271,047 of record OZ018328.1, read on the forward strand.
TCTCCTTCGGATTTAAAGCAACGAGGCCCATTTAAATAGGCGCAATATATGATTTTTATTTTGGTTGTAAATTTCTAACGTTTCCATTTAAATAATTTTTTTAAGGACTACAGAAATAGGCTCATAGAAAACGTTAACAATTTCCTCTGGCAACATCAACTATCGAATTCATATGTAAAAGGTTTAAAAAGGTAGAAAGGGTATCATATGGCGGGTCCTGCTGGCATTTGGGCCACGATGATATACAATTGCGGGCACTGGGGACAGGAGGGCGTGTTGTTCCTCCAGGGTTCACTAAGGGTAGCCCAGAAAAGTAATAATAGTGGGAGTACTTACTTCTTTTAGGCAGCCTAGTAGCAGCATGGCCATGTTTAATATTCATATCAACTGACCCTGCTTCGTTCGGCCTAATAAGGGGAGTACATGAGGAATCCGATTAAGTGGAGGATAACTTGAATTTCTTGCCGAGTTCACTTGCCTTGACTAATAATTAAAAAATACGCAAATTATTCATGGAAAAGTCGGGGGGAAAAATGAAAACTTTTGCTCAAATTTGCATAATTGAGCGCGAAAATTTGCTTTTGCAATATTTACCCGCGAAGCAATTCACAAATGAGACGCTTGGCCTGTTTTACACAACCAATCACCCCCTCCCCCCTCGCCGTGTGTGGCGGGCAAGTATTAATTTATTTCGCAAAACGAGAAAATGCATCCCATAACGGGAGGAATATATCTTAATGGTGGAAAATGTGCGCCTCCTGTATTTAAGGGAAGAAAGGAAAAATGTGATTAGTACTCTACTCATAGGCGTACTTTTGATTACCTGTGCTCAGGAGAGAAATCCCTTCCGCCCCTCCTTCTGGTATGTTCCTTTCGCACGCCTTCACCTCCCCAAACTTCATCCTCTTCATCTTGATCCCTTTTTGGCGCTCTTCACAGTTCCCCGCGATGATTAAAAAGCAAGGGTGTAGGTTGGATTTAAGAAAATATTTTTTCACCAATAGAGTGGTAGACTTCTGGAACAAATTGCCGCAGAGGGTAGTAGGTAGTCCAAATCTAAATGTATTTAAGAGTAGGTTGGATGAGTTTATGGGAAGGGAAGGTTGTGATGGTTCCTAAGTTTTGTATATATTAATATTGTTTGTATATATCTATAGTTGCATGATTTAGTTCTTGACAAGCCTTGATTGGTGATACCCTTGTTTCTGGATGCAATCCTCTGGATGTAGTTTTCCTGGGAGTTTGGGTGCCTTAAAAAAGAGGCCCTTTGACTCGGATGACCTAATGATGAGCCCTTGTGGCTTTGTCATCTGTTATATTATATTGTGGGGGACTTTGATTTTGTCTTCCCCTGGTGATGGTGCTTTTTGTGGGTGGGTTTTGACGGAGGCGGATGACCTTTGATAGGCCCTTGTGGCTTTTGTCATCCGTGTAATTATGTTATGTTATGAGGTGAAAAATAGAGCAAATAGGGTGCTAGGTTACATTAAAAGAAATGTTAGCTACAAGAGTAAGGTCATACTTAAACTATACAACTCTTATGTCAGGCATGGTCACCACATTTTAGACATGATATAAACTTATTAGAGTCAGTACAAAGGAGGGCAACAAAAATAATACCATCCCTGAAGCACCTTGAATATGAAGATAGACTGAGGGTATTAAATATGTTTTCATTTGAAAGAAGGTGTGTGAGGGGAGATATGATTGAGCTTTTTAAAATCTTTTCTGGGATGGATAAATTAGATTTCAGCAAGTTATTTGAGTTAGAAGGTAGTAATAGAACTAGAGGCCACCACTTAAAGATTAAAAAAACAGAGGTGCAGACTGGATGTTAGAAAATATTTTTTCACTAACAGAGTAGTGGATTATTGGAATAGTTTGCCACCTGAGACTGTAGACAGCCCAAACTTGAATGTTTTCAAGCACAGATTAGATGATTATATGGGGATGGAGGGTTAATTTCTTACTTTTTCGTATGTGGATATGTTTCTTGACTCATTCCTGTGGATGCAGTTTCTTTTTATTGTATATTTTGGGGGAGTTTGATTTTATTTTTGACAGACTCCTATGGAGGCTTTAAATTATATATTGTAGGTGCATGGTTAGACATTCCTATGGATTGAGAATTGTATATTGTAGATGCATGATCTGACAAAATCCTATGGATGCATTATATGGGTGGGATTTGATGGATACGGATGACCTTTGATAGGCCCTTGTGGCTTTTGTCATCCGTTAAATTATGTTATGTTATGTTATGATGGGAGTCTCGTCTATGACTCTGCTAATGGTAAACTCTTCGTTATATTTGTTGAATCAGGCAAATCTTTTGAAGTTGTGAAGAGAAGATGGTTACACAACTCTCGCAACTACTTTTACACTTGCCAAATGTGGCGAAGGGACACAACGCTTTCTCGTTTGCCTTCGTCAGAAATCGGGACAGTGCCCGGTAATTCTACAGATTAACAACTCAACCGAAACGAAGGCGCTTTGTTATAAATAGCTCCGGAAAAAGGGTAAGGCTGAATTAGATTTAACGAGAAGGATATATAGAGATGCCAGTTAAATTTGAGGATCTGAAGAAAAAAAATAAGGATGTAACAGGTCAGAAGTGTCCTAATATCGTATTGTATTTGTTGTTTTAAGGAAGCCGGTCTGATCCTATTAATTATGAAAGACGACAATACTTCAATATTGGCTGAGTGGACTTTTTAATTACCTTATTGTTGAGAGAGTGTAACAGCGTTTAATCCGTTTTAAGGAGAGAGCCCGTTAGACACGTAAAGGATCCATTGAAACACCAGAATTATCCCAAAATAAACATTTTAAATTTATCAATTAACTACAAAAAAAACTAAAAATATTTATATTCATCTAATAAGCTTAACGAGGTTAACCATACTTAAAACTGGGCCTATTACAGAATCTATTCTTGACCAACTCAAAAATAGTAGGCTCCACGTAAACAAACCAATTACCGATTAGTTATTTTATAGTGACCCTTTTAATTAGCATTAAACATCAAATTAAATTTCACTCATCTGCTGGTAAAGATGACGGGGTTCACTAACAATTGTTTCTACTTCAGTTAATTTGAGTACCATAATAAACTCATACTAAAGCAATACAAATATAAATGGTCATTCTAACTTACATGAAAGAATGGATCAGGGGTTGCCGGATGTCAATAGATGGCTTTTCTCGCGCTTCAGGGTGTTGGAGTGGCCGATGGTAGATTTTCTTCGAGATGGGATGGAGGCAAGGGAATCCGATGTCTAATTCTTCGCTCTTAAGATCGCAATTTGAGTCACTCGAGGGTGACTGGTTCTTCTATTATCTTACTTGCGAAATTCCTGTTTGACACTAGGAATATTGGCCCTGCTAAGCTTCTTACTAAGCCCCCCGTAAGGGGCGCGGCGATTTGCCATCCTGGCCGCCGTGCTGACGGGACTCAGCACTCCGTCCGGCCCCAGCTTAGCCTCTCTTCCTTCCTTCAAAACACTTGTTTCCTCTCTTTTCACACAACCTCTCCCACAACTTTCTCTGGTCAGCCTCTAATTTCACAGGGTAGATGCTGACCTTCCTTTCAGCCAACCGTCCCGCATCGGGGCTGAGGGGGTGGGGGACAATGTTCCCTAACCCCTGAGCTCCGGTCTGGGGTGGCTGGTTTTTAACTACCTGCTTCATCCCCACCCATACCTTCCTCACATCCCTTTTCCTCTCGTCTTCAAAATCTATCATTTATACGCCGTGTCTAAGGTGGAGCCGCCATGCCGATGGACTGCCAGGCCACCAGGCGGGAGGGGTGGTCCCAAATGGCGGCGCCTGGCTCTGCCGGGCTTGTAAGCACCTCTTGCAGTGCGGGCAACTGCAAGAGGTGATGAGCTATTGCGTCCCGTGGCAAAAATAGGGTCACAATGCCCATGGATGAATCAATAAAACCTAAAACCCCTTAAACTCCCCCTTGCTCATCGACGGAGCCGCCCTCGGGCAGCTCCAGCAAAAAAATGGAGGTCCCCCCCCTCCCCTGTGCTTGCACAGGGAACCCTCCATATTTCTCTAACCGGAGAGGAGGCTTACTCCTCTCCTTCGCCTACGGGTGCAGGGGACTCCCCCTCACCCCCTTCTCTGGAGGTGCTTTCGGGCACCTCCCTTTTCCCAGCGGCAGTCCCCTCTTTTCTTTCCAAGGGGACTGCCAAGAAAGCTAGCAGGCAGCCCTTAGCCAGCCGCTCCGCATCAAAGCGGCTCGGTAGGGCAAACCCCCTTAGGGGGGAGAGGGAAGCCAGGCCCCTTCGGTCGCTTCCCTCAAAAGACCTGCTGGCAAGAATTTTAAACCTTGCTGGGGTCAAGGCCTGTGCCTCCCCACACAAGACTGGCGACACTGCCAAGGGGACCTGCGATGTCCTGGGAGGGGATGGCCAACTGGAGGCCTCTCCTGTGATAAACATGGTCCTTGAGGAGACCCAGCCTCAGACGGTAGGGCCTTCCATGGGGGGGGAATTCTGGCTCGGCGCCAAGCACCGAACCCGAATCCGCCCCTATGCAAGGTCCTCCTCAAATGGCTGAGGGCTCCGAGGCAGTAAAAGGAGGGGAGGGATCTCCTCCGACAGGTTCTCCTACGACAACCAGGACCTTCTCCATTTCGGAGAGGGACCTGGCTGAGGCCGGTCCATCTGGCATAGGGGCTTCTGCCGGCGGAGGTGAAAAGCGGGTTCATTCCCCGCCCTCCTCTCCAAAAAAGAAAAAGACAAAGAAGACTAAAAAGACTAAAAAGACTCGGGGCTCCTCTCCATCCGCGGGGGCTGCGGGGACGGATGGGTCTGCTACCACTTTGGTAGGCGACCAAGCCAAGATCGGCACATCCGGCCCCTCTACCCCCTCGTGTGCGGAGCCCCTGACCAAGACTAACACCAAGAGTGCACAGGGCGGAGCCTCGATGACATCGGGGCCCCTCATTCAGAGGTTACCTGGCGTTTTCGAGCCCGCTGGCTTCAAACGCTTCCTCGTTATTCGCTCCACTGATGACACCATGTTGTCCAAGGGCAACATGATCCATCAGAGGAGAGGAATAGCTAGTGCAATTGGTAGAGAGCCGAAGGTGACCCGTTTCTCGGACGGCAGCCTTCTGGCGAATGCGGCGAATCCCGCCGAGGCGGCCAAGATAAGTGCTCTTCGGACACTTCATGGCACCCCGGTGAGTGTGACGCCGCACTCTACCATGAACTTTGTGAAAGGAGTAGTTTATGCGAGGGAACTCGTTGACTACTCCATTGAGGACATCACCCTAGAGCTGGCCGACCATGGGGCGGTCAAGGTCGAACGTGTGATGAGAAAACAGGGAGGGGCTTCGAGACCCACTCCTACACTCTTCGTCACGTTCGACTGTGACAAGCTCCCTGAGTCGGTGCGTGCCGGTTGGTACCGCTACCGCGTGAAGTCATTCGTGCCACTGCCGCGGCGGTGCTATTACTGTCACCGCTTCGGCCATACGAATCGCTCATGTAGACGTGCAAAGTCGTGGTCACCCGAAGTCTGTGTAAATTGCTCCAAGTTCGCACACGATAAGTCCAAATCGTGTGTGGCCAAGTGTGTCAATTGCGGAGAGCCGCACCCTGCTTCTTCGAAGCAATGTGGTGCATATCTCCTGGAGAAAGAAATCCTGGCCGTTCAGGCCCAGGATAGACTCTCATTCCGCGAGGCTAAGGACTTGGTCCTGGCGCGCCCAGCTCTGCCTGGGACGTCATATGCCTCAGTAGTTCGAAAGGCACCCTCTGCTCCTGGCCCATCCAGCCAACGAGCCACGGTTGTTTCCGCGCCCATTCGGAGCCCTTATGCGGGCTTTACCCAACCCGGGCGCTCCCCGGGGAAAGCTGGCGGCAAAAAGGGTTCATACCCAGCCCCGCCTAAAACCAGGGCTCCCCCATCTTCCCCCAGCGTGACCGTTTCCCGCAAGGCGAAACGGCCACGCGCCTCCACCGAGTCGTTAGACTCACAGGAGGCAACACCCCTGAAGATGGTCGCTAGGCCATCTTCAGTGGTTCCTAAAGCTGTCCCCCGAAAGGAGGACAGCAACAAAGGAGCTTCGGCTCCTTCGCCCACGCCCCGAGGTCGAGCGAGTGAATCGGAGACGGTGGTTCCTCGAAAAGAGGCCCCCCCGCCTCCGAAGCCGCAGCGCCCGCCTAAGGTTTCGAGGCGGAGGGAGGAAAAGACTCGCATGGCGAGCTCAACCTCCCCCAATAAGTCCTCGAAGGCGACAGCGCCTCCAGCGCTTTCTCCGGCCAACAGCGCCTCCAGCGCTTTCTCCGGCCAACAGCGCCCGGGGTTCTGCCCCCGGGAAGCGTACGGCTATTCCCGTCAGGGTCTTCAATTCGAGAAGGGCCCCCGCGTCTCCTCCGAGCTAGGCTTGGAGGGCATATTCCTTCAATGGAATTGCCGTGGACTCCGGGCCAACTGGGAGGAGCTGCGGAGGCTCGCTTCGTCCCGTTCCCCGTTAGCTATTTTTTTGCAGGAGACCATGCTAGGCGCGTGCCCCCTGCCCGCCCTCCCGGGGTATAAGGGTCTGGCGACCCCACCACCGCGGGATGGCTGGGCTGGGGGATGCGCGGTTTACACCCGGCATGATGTCTCCGTTCTTCCTTTCTCTTTAGATACCTCCTTTCAGGCAGTGGCTGTGCAGCTGCACCTGGATAGGAGGTATACTATCATTTCTGCGTACATTCCACCGTCAGCTGACTTCGACGCGGGGGACTTCCGCCGCGTCGTGGCACGGTTGGCGAGGCCCTATCTCTTGCTTGGAGATCTGAACGGCAGGCATCCTCTCTGGGGAGATTACTCCATAAATCCCAGGGTACAAGTCCTTGCCGATCTGATCGAAGAGCTTGAGATGGGTGTCCTAAACGTGGATGAGTTTACGCATCACTGTCCGAGAACCGCTTCATTTTCTTGCCTTGACCTATCTTTGTGCTCTTCGGATGCACAGCCTGATTTTGATTGGGGGGTGGTCGATGACCTCCATGGTAGTGATCACTTTCCCATTCAAATATCATTTTCAGGGCAACTGCCGCCTGAGAGACCATCTCGGTGGTGCTTGGCGTGGGTGCGGTGGCCTGCATTTCAGGAAATGACTGAATTCTCTATCTCAGTCGAGGAGTTTAGGTCGGTAGATGAGGCCGTTGAGTTCTTCTCCGGCAACCTCATCGCCGTGGGCCTGACTACTATTCCTAGGACGTCTGGCCGTTTTGCACGCCGACCACTCTCATGGTGAGATGGCCCTCAAACAGAAGCGTTATGCCTACATGCGCTATAAGCGCCGCCCGAACGATTTCACTGTCGCTGAATTTCGTCGGGCTAGGGCTAGGTTGCGGTATATTTCGAAGCACGCCCGCCGCTCTTCTTGGCGGGCATACGTGTCTTCACTTAACGGGAAGACCCCTTTAGCTGAGGTGTGGAAGCGAGTCAAAAGGATTCGGGGCAAGTTCTCGCAGGACCCCCCTCCCGTTCTCCAGGAGAATGGGACCGCAATCTAGGACCCCGCGTCCGTGGCCGAATCCTTAGCGGCCGCTTTTTCCGCATTCTCTAGCCGTGATGCTGCTCCGCCAGCATTCAATGCACGTCGTGATGTCGCGGAAGGCCGCCGGCTGGACTTTACCTCGAGAGGCGGAGAACCCTTCAACGACAAGTTTACTGTGAGTGAGTTGCGTTCCGCTCTCGCTTCGTGCGCGGACACCGCCCATGGTCCGGACGATGTCCCGTACGCCATGCTTCGACACCTGGGTGAGCGAGGCATGGCCTTTCTGTTAGATTTGTTCAACAGGATCTGGGTGGAAGGTCTTCTCCCAGACTCCTGGCGAATCGCTACTGTGCTTGCCTTTCGCAAGCCGGGGAGAGATCACTCTACTCCGACCGGTTTCCGCCCAATCTCTCTAACCTCTTGCGTGTGCAAGTTGATGGAGAAATTGGTAAATGTTAGATTAGCCTATTTCCTGGACAGCGGAGGCCATCTGTCTTCTGTACAGTGCACTTCCGTAAGTTCCACTCCACGTCGGATGCTCTGCTCCGACTGGAAAATGCCGTCTGCGAGGCTTTCCTTCGTAGACAGCACTACGCCACGGTGTTTTTTGATCTGGAAAAGGCCTATGATACCGCGTGGCGATACAGTATCATGGAGACTCTCCACACGTTGGGGGCGAGGGGACGCCTCCCAATGTTTATATCTGAATTTTTGCGAGATCGTCGATTCCGCGTACGGGTGGGGGGAGCCCTCTCCGGCCCAAAGGATCAGGAAGAGGGTGTCCCGCAGGGAAGTGTCCTCAGTGTCACACTCTTTGCCCTGAGCATCAACGGCATCACCTCCGTGCTGCCGGAAGATGTACTCGCTACGCTCTACGGGGACGACCTTTCGATCTCTTTTGGCGCGGCCCAGATGCCAACTCTGGAGCGTCGACTCCAACAGGCATTGAACCGCGTCTCTCGCTATGCCGAAACGCACAGGTTTCGGTTTTCTTTGGCCAAGACTAAGGTGGTGCACTTCTGCCGCCATCCACGGCTTCACCTCGACCCAGATTTGTTTCTTAATGGGGTGCGCCTGGATGTGGTTGAGTCGCACCGTTTCCTTGGTCTTGTATTCGACCGACGCCTCACCTGGGAGGCTCATATTCGCAGCCTTAGGGTCTCTTGTACCCGCGCCATGGACATTCTCCGTTCCGTGACGTTCAGCGCTTGGGGCGCTGATAGGGCTACCGCCTTACTTTTTTATCGATCCTTTGTTCGCTCGAAGCTCGACTACGGATGCGAGTTTTATGCATCCGCAGTCGAGCGTTTATTGCGGAAGGTGGATTCGATCCACCACACCGGCCTTCGCCTTGCGACCGGTGCCTTCCGCACTTCCCCCATTGAGAGCCTGTTGGTCGATGCTGGGGAGATTTCACTCGCTCTGCGCCGCGTGCAGTGCATCACTCGCCTGTACGCGCGAGCCTGGCGCTTCCCTCAGTCGCCAACAGCTCTCACTGCATCCGCAGCTGATCTTGATGGTGCCTATGCCGCCGAGCGACGCCAGTCATACCCTAATCCCTTTGGGTTTAGGGCCAGGATAGATATAGCTCTCGGGCCGGTGGCGCCCCTGGTTCTGCCCAGGACGCCACCCTGGAGGGTACCACATTTGGCTATTTGTCGCCACGCCTCTGCTCCCAAAGCTTGTACTGCGCCGGGAGTATTGCGTTCGACCTTTTTGGAGCACACATCGTGTCACGCTGGTACCGTGCCAGTGTATACGGATGGCTCCAGTCCCAAGAGGGGGTCGGCTTCCACGCCGTATCCCCTCTGTTTGAAGTCAGCGGGGCTCTACCAGGCGCTGCGTCTGTCTTCACGGCCGAGCTGGTGGCAATACACCACTCGGTACGGGAGATTACGCGACGTGCCCGGTTCGGAGACCGGATTGTGATCTATAGTGACTCACAAAGCGCCCTGAGTGCTCTCGGGGCATTGGAATCTCCGCATCCCCTGGTTGGCGAAATCCGTGACGCCACGGTTTTGGCGAGCCGGGCAGATGTCGAGATTATCTTCTGCTGGGTTCCTGGACATATAGGAATTGCGGGGAATGAGGGCGCCAATGAGTCCGCGAGGACTCTGCGACCGGACCAGCTTTTCGCTCTTCCTCACACTGACTACATGGCAGGAATACGGGCAGCTCTTCGGACTGCTTGGCAAAGAAGATGGGAGACGGTCGAGGGGAACTTAAAGTTGCCTGCCATTGCGCCGCGACTGTTCTCATGGACCTATCCCCCCATTCGGCGGCGGCTTCAGGTTGCTTTCTGTCGTCTTCGAATCGGACACACTCGTGTGACGCATCGCTATTTGATGGAGCGCTCGCCTGCGCCCTATTGCAACGACTGCGTAGTCCCCCAGACTGTTCGGCACATTCTTGTCGAATGTCCCAGTCTGGGTGTTCTTCGCGCACGATACCTGTCCCGGTCCCGGGATGGGCGGGGTCGCTACCGCCTGTCCCTTGTACTCGGGACGAGTGCGTGCACCATGACTAGTGGACTTATTGACTTTTTGGGGGAGGCTGGCCTTCTCCCTTTCATTTAACCCGGTTTAATTGTTGTTGTTGTTTTTGTTATTGCTTTTTTATTGTTATTGTCATTTCTTTTTATTGTTTCCTGTTTAATTTTTAAAGTAGCCTAGAACTAGGCTGTTTGTTTACGGCGACTAATGCCTAAGTCGGCAGTCGCCAGATAGCCCTTAATTAAAAAAAAAAAAAAAATTTTTACTAAGCCTGTGCATTATGCTTCGGGCTGGCACCGAAATAATCCTTCTTCTCTTGCTGCCGAAATTCCTGGTTTGGCACTAGGAATGGTAATCCAGTCAGACTTCTCTGAGTCTGTACAGGATGGTTCGGTCTGGTACCGATACAAAACGTGACGTTTTAAGTTAATTCGACATTGGGGGAAGGATCGATCTTCTCGAACTGATCCTTTATCGTATCTCCTCGAATTCTTCTTGTTATATCGAAATTGGTCGAAGGGCTGATTTTCTCGAACTGGTCCTCTATCGTCTCTCACCGAATTATCTTTACTGGGTGAAGGATCGTCTTCTCGAACTTATCCTTTATCGTCTCTCGATCTCTCTTTCCTTCAGGGGTTTATTTATAGGCTGTCGACCGCCCCATCTAAGGAGGAAGGGGCGAGGGCTTAGGAGGCTGGCACCGCGGTGCCCAAGTCGGCTTGTCAATTAGAGACACCACCAACCGTCACCATCCTTGGTGTTCCTTTTGACTGGCACCGCCTGGCCCTCCGGGAGGCTTTATGTTGTAATTCCTATATCGTAGTTAAATTTGTATCATCGTTGGTAATATGCATTTCTTGAATCTGTGCAATGAAACTATTTTCCTTGAAGCTTAAGATGTTATAGCAGCGCAAAAAAAGAAAAGAAAAAAGATTTAGGTATGTATACGGCACTTTCCGCGCCGAAAAAATAGCAAAAGCCTATTCAGATAGTTTGTAGAATAGATTGAGTGCATTAAATGAAAATCTGTAGAATTACCAAGTGCCCTCCGAAGGCGTTATTCATACCTTGGGGTCCGTGCACCTACCATACTCAGCCATAAATCTATCATGTCTATTCTTCAAACTCCGCAAGGAGGACGCTTCTATCACAGGACTAGTGAGCCTATTCCTTTCATCTACCACTCGATTTGTAAACCAATTTCTGCCTATCTCTCTTAAACCAAACTTGTCCAGGCCATTGTTACGTGTCCTATCCTGTTCACTAAAGAATAATAACTTAACTTATGTCTCTCTTATTATAACCTTTTACCCACTTGAAGACTTAAATTAATCCCCGGCGAACTCTTCTCCTTTTTAACGTATGGAGATTTAGTCTCTTAACCCTTTCACCCTAAAGTAAGTTCCTCAACTCATCCTATAATATGGTGACCAAAATTGCACCGCATGGTCGAGATGAGGGCTAATTAATGCCAGGTACAGTTTCAGAATGACCTCAACACTCCTATTACTTACACCCACCCTCCCAATAGACCCCAATACCCTATTACCTCTATTCCTAAGCCCCTTATGCACTGCTTTCTAGTCCGGATGTCTGAACTTGCCATTACACCTAAATCTCTTTCGCAATCTGACGTTACTAAAACTCACATTCAATTTATAATTATTCAATTCATTTTGTAATACTTCAGCAATACTCACTTTTTTATTTTATCAATACTACCTTAGTATCATCGGCAAACTTGCTCAGGCTGCTACTTTTACCTAAGTCAAGATTATCACTATTAATCAAGAACAATAGCGGCCCCAACACCGACGACCCCTTACGAACCTCACTAGTAACATTCCCCCAGTCGGATTTAATCCCATCTATACTAGCTGTTTGCTGTCTGTCACTAGGTCACGACTGAATCCACCTAAAAATACTTCCATCGATCCCATGCGCTTTAACTTTATTCAAAGGTCGTAAGTGTGGCACCCTGTCGAAATCCTTATTAAAATCAAAATAAATAATATCGTAATTCTCATCTCTATGGGGAACATCATACAACACCTTTCTATAAAAAGACTGTAAATTAGTCAAACACGATTTGCCCACAGTAAATCAACTTTGTTTTTCTAAGTGATCCCCCCCTATTACAAATTCTATCATTTTGCCCACCACTGATGTCAAACTCACTGGCCGGTATTCTAAATAGGCATGCTGGGGGCTCACTAAACACATCTTTACATTTCTTCAAAATCCTATCAAATATCTCAGCAGGGCCCGGTACTTTACTGAATTTAATTCTATTTCTTTTGAGATTATCTCCTTTGTAATTAAAATATTCTCCAATATCTCCTCATTGTCCCTGAGGATCAAAGTCCCCTCAGGTACAATTAGAATATCTTTGAAAGAAAATACTTATTTAACATCCTATCAATTCTATCACTATCACCCACTAACTCTCCATCTGTATTTTTAAGTGGGCCTTTGGGATCTTCATTTACCACTTTAATTTCATAATTTCTTTTAAATGCCCATTTTAATGCTGATATAATACTTAATTTTATTTCACATCCATTTAGGCTCGATAGACTTTAGCTCTATTCTTCCTTTTGGAATGTTTATATTCTGTCCGCAATTAACTGGTTAATCATTGTCTCATATTCCTGATCTACACCATTCCTCTCTTCCCCTCTACCCGAGGGTTATCTTCCTCCTCGACTGCTCTCATTCACCACATTTCCTGACCCGACCTCACTCGCTCGTCCCCAAACAACTGTCTCCAGGATAATTTTCCGTATCAAACCACCAATAACGGCCTAACTAACGTGAATTCTATTATTACTAGTGCAACTTACGTTTGTCCTCACACGGAATTTTAGGGCAGAAAGATGGATTTCCTCCATTTACATCAATCCACCTTCGTTCCCCTTGACACTAATTTTAAAAACAAGTTTGTATATTGAGATAGATGCAAATGCAAGTCTCTCGTCGCTTCCTGGGGTTTCCCATCGTTTCCTTCTGGTTATAATATATCATCGTTCAAAGTCGACCGAACTTCGTTTTTTCTTTTTTTCGCCATTTTCCTCACTCACAAAAAATAGTGTAAATTTCAAAATATAAAATTTCGCCCTCTTTTTTTTGTTCAGGGTTCACACTTAAGTGGATCAGACCACCAAACTCGATATATATATTTTTTTATTTACGTTCAATCAAATGAAAACAAAAAACAACAAAACATTGGTTTAGTAACATTCGAGGGTCAATTTTTTTATTTCTAAATTTAACGCGAAAACCAACAAGTGCATCTCCTATAGGTTAAGTTAGAGATGACAATGTGTGGAAAACATTATTTACCCCTGCAGATCCTCGTGCGGTACTTGACCGTGAGGGCACGCAATTCTCCAATGCCAGCTGCAACATGTTTTCCCTGCCTATTTGTTGGCGTCTTGATTATATTGGCCTACATGCTTTTATTGCCCGTTGGCGTTTTGATTATATTGGCCTACATGCCTTTATTGTCTATTGGCGTCTCGATTATACTGGCCTACATGCTTTTACTGCCTGTTGGCGTCTTGATTATATTGGCCTACATGCTTTTTTTGCCTGTTGGCGTCTTGATTATATTGGCCTACATGCTTAGTACTGTCAACTCTATACTCCCAATCGTGAGATTTATAAATGTCTGCGCGCATCGTTTATTTGTTGATGTCGTCGTCCTTCTTCAGGCTGCCTGGCCGAACAGCCGCGAGCCCCTGAGAGACGACGTGGCATGGCCCGGGCTTTCGCACTAGGTCCTCATGAAGTGTATATTATGTTGTTAGCGTATGCGGTTGTGTGCAATGTAGTTTTGCAGTATGTGTTTGCTGGTGTGGGGTTCTGTTGCACCTCACCCAGACAAACATCTACGATGTAGTATCCAGCCTCTTCTAGTAGCTCAGAAGGGCCGGATGGTATCCACTCCGCAGCTCAACCAGGTGGATTCTGTCTTCACGGAAGAGGGAGGTTTCGGAAGGTTTTGATATCCGAGAGCCAAGTGTTGTTTTTGAGTGATTCGCTGAAGCGGTGAGTGATTTGTGGTGGATATGTTTCCTGGAGGCTGGTTTGTGGTTGGCAATGTGGGAGTGATGAGAGTATTTGTGTAGGATATCGTGCACTACGTGTTGATTTGATGTTATTTGTAGTGTGTCTGTGTTCTGACATGTAGTGTATTGGATGTTGTGGGTTTGTTTTGGTTGAGGCGAGTATTTGTGTGCCTCATGTCCAATGTTCAAGCCGTCCTTGACATTGAAGACTTTGGTTTCGTGGTATAGGTGGTGTGTTGGTATAGTAGCTCGAGATGACTTTTAGGGCATTGTTTTGTATATAGTTTGTATTGCGTCTCAGAGAGGTTAGACGCTCAGATAGGGCTTCGTACATAATCCATCACTGAGCGTATATATTGTTTCTATACTGTCGTTTCTTTGTTGTGTGATGTGTTGTTTAAATGACATTGATAAATTGTGTTATTCCAAGTATTTTGGGTGTTTGTGTGTGTGGTATGTGGTAGTAACTATAAGGGTAACTGTAGATTTGGCTGGGGCAATCTTAAGTCTGTTTGTGGTGAACCATGCTTGAAGTAAGTTTATCTATGGTGATTAGCATATATCCTTTATTTAGAGGTCACATTAATAATGATTTCACCTTTGTGACCACTACACCTTTTCACCTCAAATTAAAAAAAATGAACTTCAAATTTAAAAAATTGACTCAAATTAAAATACTTTGATTTCATATTAAACACGTTTATTTACCTTCAACTAAAAAAAAAGCTGACTTTCAACATAAAGGCCACTGCAGACCAAATACAAGGAACAAAGAACGTAATCGAATTAAAGCAAGAAAAATTGCTTAATATCCTAGCCTGCATACTCCATGCTCCTGTGCTTAATGTGGTGAATCCGAGATCGTACTCAAAAGAATTGAACAGGATGTTAAGCCACAATGGGCTTGAACCAATGTGGTTCCCCGTCAGCGGAAGTTCAAAATGTTCAATATATGTAGACCAACAACTACAGAAAATGTCAATACGGAATTAGAACACGCAAGCACTAGACAGAAGCAAATAATAAACCTGGGGGCCGAAAGGGATCCAAGACTTAGCAACAGAATGCATCAAACAAAAGACCGAGGCAGGGAAGTCGAAACCCGACAACCAACGAAAAACGAAGGAACAGCAAATTATGCAAATAGACGAAGACGAAAACGAAAGTGCTCAACAACAAAGAAAAAACGAAGGAAGTAGAGTGTTCAATCTGAAATTCTATGTTACGGAAGATAAACCTTTCTCATTTAATGACAACAAGAAAAAAGGGTACTATAAATAGTATTCTGATAAAGAGGTTTCAAAAATAATAATGGCGGCGACTTAAGTATTGAGTATTCAATTTGCTCTACGTTAACAAAAGAAGAATTTAAAATAAAAAGATGTGATAGGACAAAATCTCCCTGTGATAGGGAAGTTAAGAGAACAGAGCACAAGATACCAAAAACCCCCCAACTCAATAGTTTATAACATCGAATGTAAAAGAAAATTAAAAATCCTTAGCCATAATATAATGTAGGCGGATGGGAGCCGAAGAAACATTCTCTATGAAATGCTTACCTGAAAGAAGATCCAGCCGTAATACTGATTAACGAAATAAACACAGATACAGAAATTAACCCCATCAAATTTTTAAACTACAACGTAATTACAAAATAACTAGAAACATCAATTTCGGTGGGGTGGCGATATACATTAAGAAGAATATAAAATACAGTAGTATACAACGACTAGATGAGACCTACTTAGCGGTAAAAATTGACACAACAACTATACTATAATGACAGGATACCAACCGCGTAGAAGAAGATTTTATCGTTTTACGAAACGAAGCGATATTTATGGGTGACCTAAATGCTCGATCAAAGATATCCGGATACACTAGTAACACAACAATATCGGCAGACATCTGGAAACTCTAATTGAGAGGGGCATTATGGAGAAAGTGGGACCGGATTTCCCAACCTATATTGGACTAAGAAGGGCAACCAAGCCAGACATAGTACTGGTATCACTAGATCTAGTGTAAACTATTCAATAGAAAAAGGGCCGCCTTCCACCAGCGACCATGAAATGGTCATTATGACCATATCTACTGATCCAATACAAACGAAATGTTCAATAAGAAAAATATACAATGAGATAAACTGGCTAAGATACGCCGAGGAATTGGCAAACTAGCAGCAACCAAACCTCAATGATGCGACACGAAGAGATGGTCTTAGCCACCGACAATCTACTGAAAGCGCTCGTGGACGCCGGCAGAAACTGCGTACCAGAAACTGCAATAGAGAGGAAATACAGGGGGCCTAGGGTAATGCTACAGTAATTTGGTTCTACAGGAGAGAGCAGGGCAAGACTGCAACAATTAAGAGCTGAACTAATAGCGGCAGTAGCCGCAGAGCGAGGAGCAAGATGGGACCAGTTTGTAGAATCAATCGATGCTTAACTTAACCCAACAAAGTTCTGGGAAAAAATAAAGCTGTCAATAAGATCAGTTAAATGCAATGGAGAGTTAATAAGAGAACCTCATTTATTAGAAAATGCGTTCAGAGAGCATTAGAGCGGAGTCTTCGATATCGCACCCAACGAGAACGAAGAATTCGATCGAGAACACGAAGAGTGGGTGATTCAGGACTTAGAAGAAGACAGGAACGAAATAACACCGAACCACACAGCATCTCTAGAAACTAGGGGGGTGGGGGGTCGAACCAGTGAGACTTGGTGAAATCAAAGCGACAATCCGAGCTGGAAATTCGAGCATAACAAGGGAGAATCTCTTAAGAGCACAGGACAAATTCCTCAACAGATTCGTGGAATTGTGCAACGCCTCGATAAGCGCTGGATATTTTCCTGATTCGCTAAAATGAGGAAATATCATATTCTTGCCCAAACCTGGGAAACCACAAGACGAACCGGTCAATTATAGACCCATCACGCCATTAGAAGTGATAGCGAAGATTTTTGAAAGGCTAATAAACAGAAGATTGGTCCACCACTTTAAAGAAAACAACCTGATATCAAAGTGCCAATTTGGATTTAGGAGAGGAAGAGGCACGGAGACGGCGCTGGCCCTATTAATATAAACTTTGGCAAAGGCGAAGTATGAGCAAAATTATTCCGACCTCATACTGAGAGATGTCAGAAAAGCGTTTGATAAGGTGTGGAGATGCGGACTAAAGTTAAAAATAAAGAGACTAAGGACTACCAGCAATTATGACCAAATGTCTGTGCGACTATATTACAAATCGAATTGCTTATATAGAAATCGAAGAACATCAGGGTCCAGAATTTGAGCTTATACAAGGATTCCCTCGGGGGGGGGGGGGCTGATCCCCACACTATACACAATCAATCTATACGAGGGACCTGCCAGATCCAGTCTTTGATTCAACACTATACCTACAGTTCGCGGACGATATTACGATAGTAACAAGCAGCCAATATAAACATCCACCAACAATGGCTAGAGTGTCTGTGGCTGAAATTAAAAACATAAACGATTATGAGAGAAAATGGAAAATCTGCACGAACGCTGATAAATTTACAATTATACCTGTGGGAAGAAGAAAAACTTCAAGAATAATAGTCGACGACAAAGTTCATAGATACCACACAAAAGGAAAGGTCCTAGGAATGAAAATTACAAGAAATGGTTACAGCACGCAAGTAAGTCAGAGAATAAGCTCTGCTAAGGCAAATCTAACTAAATTGTTCCAACTTAAGGATTTGTGTAGGAATATTAAAATGAAATTATACAATGTATTATGCAAATCTATACGAACATCATAGAACTGCAGAAAGTCCAGAATAGTGGAGTATTGATAATTACAAATACGAAAAGAAGCGAAAGACGACGACAGGAAGAAATAGATATGGAACCGGTTAACATAATATTACATTAAACAGCAGTAAAGATATGGGATAGATTAGAGGAAATAATCAACTAGGAGGAAAGGAAACTTCCGAAGTGGAAAATCACTTTTAAGGACCAGTACCATTATATAGATAGATATATATTATTGTACAGATAACAAAATAAGAAATGATACAAACTCAGCTGCAAAGAAAACCAAATAGTAAACAAGTTAAAACAAAAGAAAAATAAAGGCGTGAGAGCCTTTAATAATATTACCAATTAGGAAGATCTGAACGACACAAAAGAAGAAACTCACCACTTTGCCTAACAAATTCTATTCACTCTTCTATTACTTTATACTTTATTTTTTAACTTTATCAAGACGTAGACGTACCAAGGGAGTATTCTCGATAGGCGACTCATAGTTCCAGGGAAGCTTTCATCATGTCTGGTCGTGGCAAAGCAGGAA
Organism: Ceratothoa steindachneri; assembly: GCA_963969495.1. Lineage (NCBI taxonomy): Eukaryota > Metazoa > Arthropoda > Malacostraca > Isopoda > Cymothoidae > Ceratothoa > Ceratothoa steindachneri. Next base: position 112,289,449 of record OZ018328.1, read on the forward strand.
AAGTTAAAAGGACAGATGTCACTTTCTAAGGGCAGAGAATTTCAGGAAATTAAGGAACAGTCAAAGGAAGAAGTTTAGAGTGTGATTAAGGAAATAATTATGGATGAGAGAGTTAACAAACGGAAAATAGTCGAAATGAACATCAATGGATTAAAGGATAAGAAAAAACAATTTTGGAATGTGATGGCTAAAGAAGACCCCGATGTAGTAATTTCGATTTCGATTTATGTGTGTATAAGCAAAATGGGAAAAAAGGGGGTTGTGGATTGATAGGTGAAAATAGACAAGTGGTGAAAAGAAAAGGAAGTGTGGTAGGCTGCAAAGGGATGCTAGGCTATGTTAGATGTTGGCATACCAAAGGTGGTGATGAGAACTCTCCCGGCTCCAAGGTGGACACCAGAAATAAGAGCAAAGATGCATGAACTGAAAGCAATTAACCAACTGACGAGAGACAGGACCAACCATTGAACTATACAGGCGAGAGAGAGAGAGAGAGAGTAACAAGGAGTAACAAGGAAAATAAGTACCCTAGAAGACCTTACTGTCCATTCAATGGGGGTACCTTTGGACTAGCTGTCGAACGGGCACATCCCCGCTGAATTGCCTTACGTCCTCCCTAAACGGCTACTTTTCAAGACTTTGTCTAGTGTTGTCTTGAACTGGTGAACATAATTGCTGTTGACAACCTCCATCGGAAGTGCGTTCCAGCTACCGCAGATACTGTACATGAAAAGTTTCCCACACAGATCGTGGTTGTAACGCCTTAGCTTAAGTTTAAAGCCGTGATTTCTTCTTCTGCTCTCATTAAGGCTGAAAATATCCCTTTAGTCAACATTGTCGAACCCTGAAGTATTTTGAAAACTTCGATGAGCTGACCACGCAGTCTACCGGTTTCCAACTAGAACAGATCTAATTCCCTTAAACTATCTTCATAACTTTTATGTCTGATAGAGGGAATCAGTTTGGTTGCCCTGGCTTGCACGCGTTCCAATCTCGCGATGTCCTTTCGAAATGAAGGACTCCAAAATTGTACGGCATACTCCAGGTGCGGTCGGACAAGTGAATTGTACACACAGAGTACCATTTCCTTGTTCCGATATCTAAACTGTCGCTTTATATAGCCTAGCATCCTTTGGGCTTTCTTCTCTGCCTTAATACACTGCCTTGAGAACTTGAGATCACTAGTTCTAATTACACCTAAGTCCTTCTCAGTGTCAGTAGATTCAAGAACAGTGCCCTTAAGGATATAATGAGATTGTGGGCTTCGGTGGCCGATATGCATCACTTTGCATTTGCTCACGTTAAAATGCATTTGCTACGTGTCCGACCGCTCCCCAATCTTCCGAAGATCTTCCTACCGGCGGGCAGTATTTCCATCCTTTGCAACGTTCATACCAAGTTTGGTATTGTCGGCAAATTTAGAAATCTTGGCAACCATGTCACCGTCCATGTCGTTGACGTAGATGATGAATAGTAGTGGTCCCAGGACAGAACCTTGAGGCACCCCGCTAGTAACGGGCAGCACCACCCGTTACCGTTTGCCACCTAGCCAGTTCTCTATCCAGCCTGCTACTTTTCCGTCTATGCCAAGCGCTTGCACTTTCCGGAGAAGGCGGCGGTGTGGTACCTTATAAAGGCTTTCTGAAAGTCTAAATAGATCACATCCACCACCTTGTCCCGATCGTGCTCACTGAAGACGAAGTGTAAGAATTTCACAAGGTTCTTCAGGCATGACCGTTGCCTTCAGAACCCGTGCCGGGAACTCCTCAGTAGCAGCTTTGACTCTAAATGCGACGTCATTTTGTCCACCATCATGCTTTCCATGAGTTTACCGACTATCGAAGTCAGACTGATAGGGCGGTAGTTCGATGGTTGGCTACGGTCTCCTTTCTTGAAGAGAGGAGTCACCTCCGCTTCACGCCAGTCTCTAGGAACGCATTCAGTCCGGATTGACATGTTGAAGATTGCGCTCAGGTGTCGTAACACTTGATCGCGCACTTCTTTTAACACTTTAGGTAGAAACCCATCCGAGCCAGGTGACTTATTCGTTATTAGGTCAGTGATCTTCTCTTTTATTTCTCCTTCGGTGAAGTCCATATCCGCCAGCTTTTCCCTCCGAGTAGGAATCTGTTGGCTGGGGGATGGGACCACACTCTTCAATAAACACTGAAGAGAAGTAGTCATTGAGCAGGTTAGCATTTTATGCATCTGGGTATTTTAATGTCCCCTCCTCATTTCACAAAGGGCCAATCGTTCGACGGATTGGTTTACGGCTGTTTACATATCTAAAGAACTCCTTGGGATTTTCTTTACAAAGTCGCGCCACTCGGAGTTCCTCAGACCGCTTAGCCGCCCTTATGCTGGACTTCACTCTCCTGGCTAGCCTCCGGTATTCGTCAAAGTCACCCGAGATCTTCGATTGCCGGTACATATTTCTCTTCTCTCTACGTAGTTGGCCGATTTCTCGATTAAACCACTTTTGCTGAACAGAAGAACTACGGGGGCATTTCAGAGGGATGAAACGCGATTGAAGATTCATGAATGTGGTTTTGAAACTGTTCCACGAGTGTTCAACAGCCTCGCACACTTCTAGCCTCGCGTCAGTCTTTCCAACACGAAAACCCGCAAAGTCTGCTCTAATCAAATCAAGTTTCCTCGATTTACTAGTTATAGGCCCTGCCTTGGGGACTTTGACTACAAATCTAATTAGTCGGTGGTCACTGCCACCGAGCTCCTCACCATCAGAGATGTCATCAACGATGTCATCCTCAGAGATTAAAACCAAGTCGAGGATATTGTCTCCTCTCGTTCGCGAACTCCAGGAGTAGTGCGTTCTCGCCAGAGAGTTCTCTCGTTTTCCAGTCAATATGGGTACTGAAGTCACCAATGGTGATACACACTCTCTGTCTTTTACAAGTTCGCCCAACAGCTGGTACAGACTCCTGTCCTGTTCTAAGAGTTCAGCAAGGGGTCTGTAAAGCACCAGGGTCCTGTATCTAGCAGGACCTATCTCTAGGTCAACACCTAGTAGTTCATGGTCGGATACGATGTGGCAATCCATCGAGTTGAGAGTATCCTTGACATACAACATCACACCGCCACCCTCTCTGTCTGGCCTATCATTCAGGAAGAGCTGGTAATCGGGAATCATCAATTCACCTTCAAAAATTCGGCTTGATATTTTTATCCATGACTCCGTTATGGCCACCATCTCAGGTTCTTCTGTTGCTACTAGGCCACGAAGTTCAAGAAACTATTCCTGATCGACCTCGCATTAAACAGAAGAACTTTCAGGGAGTCCCTGAATGTAGGACTCCCTACTCTCTTCCGTTTCCCGGCTTACTTACTTGTTTGGTGGCTCCCCTCTTTGCGACCTCCGAGAAGGTCGTTCCAGGAGTGACACGGGCGTACTGGCGTACATCCGCCTTCACTCTGCGACTGACACTCCTTAGGGTCCGTTTCACGACATCTTGTATCATGTTGCAGAGTACAGCCTTTCTTTTAAATGAAGGATGTACTCCATCCCTTTGGTAGAGGTCGTTTCTACCATAGAAGGTGCGGTAAGGATTCACAAAAAAAGACCCCCTCCGCCGTACACAAATCTCCCAGGCGTCGATTAAGGGAGACGCTCCTCGAGTGAGCTGTTCGGCTTGGGCCTCTTCACGGGAGCATTCCGTGTTTTCAGCAAAACTGGTCATGTCAAAGGAATGAACCGAAATAATGGCCATGATTACTTATATTTAAAATACTCAATTATGTAAACTCTGTTCTTATAATAAACTTGAACTTGATGAACCAAGCAAGTATTGAATGAGCGAATTGGAGGCCACTTCCTTTTATGGTACCAGACGCCATTTCCATTTAGGATACCAGATGCCATTTCCATTTTGAGACTGAGCTTTCATCATGTCTAGTCGTGTCAAATGGCGGCAGCTGGTTCTGCCGGCCCCGGGTTCAACCCTCGCAGAGTAGGCTACTGCGTGGGGGTGATGAGCATTTGCGTCCCGGGACCATTACAGGGTCACCATGCCCAATGCTGATTTGAATAAATAAACTAATACTCCCCCCCCCCCCCTCGACAACCACAGGAGACGCCTTCGGGCAGCTCCACTGAAAAAATGGAGGTTCTCACCTCCAGGTGTTTTCTTAGACGACCCTCAAAATTTCTTTTACCGGACAGGAGGCTTACTTCCCTCTCAGGCCTATGGGGGCAGGGGACTCCCCATCACCCCTTTCTTTGCAGGAGCCCTTGGGTGCTCCCCTATTTCCAGCGCCAGTATTTCGTTTTCTTTCACAAGGGACTGCTAAGAAAGCACGCAAGCAGTTGAAAATTAATCGCTCCCGGCGGGAGCGCGTCGATAGAACCAACCCCCTCACGGGGGCAAGGGAAGGCAGGGTGCATCAATCCTTGCCCCTTAACATCCTGCACTCGACGGATGCCGGTTCGCTGGCATTGGGTGAAAATGGAACCTCGAATGTGATATGTGATGTATTAGGGTGGGTGGGGGAGAGATGGCCACATGGACATCGAGGGAGGGGCATCGAAACTCATCCCTACACTCTTCGTCACGTTCGATTGTAACAAGTTCCCTGAGTCTGCGTGCCAGTTGGTATCACTACCGCGTGAAGGCATTCGTGCCACTGCCGCGGAGGCGCTATTACTGTCATCTCTTCGTCCATACTAATCGCTCATGTAAACGCGTAAAGTTGATGTTACCCGAACTCTGTGTAAGTTGCTTGAAGGCCGCACACGATAAGTGCAAATCGTGTGTGGTCAAGTGTGTCAATTGCGGAGAGCCGTATCCCGCTTTTCGAAGCAATTTGGTGCGTATCTCTCTTTTCTTTTCGCGAGGCTAAGGACTTGGTCAGGCAGTCCTGAGTCTACCTAGGACGTCTTATGCCTCAACGTTAAGAAAGACACCATGTGCTCCAGGCCTACGAGCACGGTAATTTCAACACCATTCGGAACCCTTCTGCGGGTTCTACCCTTCCCGGGCGCTGCGCTGGTATAGGTGGCGACATAAAGGGTTCACACCCAACCCCGGCTAACACCAGGGTTCCCCAGCCCTTCCCCAGCGTGACCGTTTCCCGTAAGGCAAAACGGCCGCGCACTTAATTTTCCTGCCTCGATCTATCTTTGTCCTCTCCGGATGCACAGCCGGATTTTGGATGGAAGGTGGTCGATGAAATCCATGGTAGTGATCACTTTCCTATTCAAATATCATATTTTGGGCCGCTGTCGCCCGAGAGCCCGCCCCAGTGGTGTTTAGTGCGGGCGCAGTGGTCCGAATTTCTGGAAATGACTGATTTCTCTGTCTCAGTCGAGGAGTTCAGGTCGGTAGATGAGGCCTTTGAGTTCTTTTCCGGAACTCTTATCGCCGTGGCCCTACCTACTATTCTTAGAATGTTTGGCCGTTTTGCACGCAGACCGCTCCCTTGGTGGTCAGCCGAGTGTGAGACTGCCATCAAACAGAAGCGTTATGCCTACATGCGCTATAAGCGCCGCCAGAACGACTTCACTGCCGGTTCTTGTTTCGGGTATATTTCGAAGCACACCCGCTGATCTTCTTGGCCGGAATACGTGTCTTCACTTAACGGGAAGACCCCAGCTTAGCCTCTTCTCCTTTCAGACAGCCTGTATTTCTCCCCTACTTCGTCGCTTTTCATACAACCTCCCACAACTTTCTCTGGTCGGCTTCTAATTTCACAGGGTAGATGCTGACCATCTTCTCAGCCACCCGTGCCGATCGGGGCTGAGGGGGGAGGGGACAAAGTTCCCTAACCCTTGAGCTTCTGTCCGGGATGTGTTTTTTTTTAACAACCTGCTTCATCCCCACCCATACCTTCCTCAAATCCCTTTTCCTTTCCTCTTCACACTCTATCAATTTTACGCCGTGTCTAAGGTAGAGCCGCCATGCCGATGGACTGCCCGGCCACCAGGCTGGAGGGGTGGTCCTGAATGGCGAGACCTGGCTAGGCCAGGCCTGTACGCAACCCTTGCAGTGCGAGCTACTGCGAGCCCACCTCGGTGGTGCTTGGCGCGGGCGCGGTGGCCTGCATTTTAGGAAATGACTATTCTCTATCTCAGTCGAGGAGTTTAGGTCGGTAGATGAGGCCGTTGAGTTCTTCTCCGGCAACCTCATCGCCGTGGGCCTGACTACTATTCCTAGGACGTCTGGCCGTTTTGCACGCCGACCACTCCCATGGTGGTAGGCCGAGTGTGAGACGGCCCTAAAACAGAAGCGTTATGCCTACATGCGCTATAAGCGCCGCCCGAACGATTTCACTGTCGCTGAATTTCGTCGGGCTAGGGCTAGGTTCCTTTATATTTCGAAGCATGCCCGCCACTCTTCTTGGCGGGCATACGTGTCTTCACTTAACGGGAAAGACCCCTTTAGCAGAGGTGTCGAAGAGAGTCGAAAGGATTCGGGGCAAGGTCTCGCAGGACCCCCCCCCCCATCCCGTTCTCCAGGACAATGGGACCGCAATCTCGGACCCCGCGCCCGTGGCGGAACCCTTCGCGACCGCAATTTCCGCATTCTCTAGCCTGGATGCTGCTCCGCCAGCATTCAATGCACGTCGTGATGTCGCGGAAGGCCGCCGGCTGGACTTTACCTTCAGAGGCGGAGAACCCTTCAACGACAGGTTTACTGTGAGTGAGTTGCGCTCCGCTCTTGTTTCGTGCGCGGACACCGCCCATGGTCCGGACGATGTCCTGTACGCCATGCTTCGACACCTGGGTGAGCGAGGCATGGCCTTTCTGTTAGATTTGTTCAACAGGATCTGGGTGGGGGTCTCCTGCCAGATTTTTGGTTAATCGATTCTGTGCTCACCTTTCGCAAACCGGGGAAAGATCTCTCTACTCCGGCCTGTTTCCGCCTGATCTCTCTAACCTTTTGCGTGTGCAAGTTGATGGAGAAATTGGTAAATGTTAGATTAGACTTTTTCCTGGACAGCGGAAGCCATCTGTCTTCCGCACAGTGTGGCTTCCGCAAGTTACACTCCACGTTGGATGCTCTGCTCCGACTGGAAAATGCCGTCTGCGATGCCTTCCTTCGTAGATAGCACTACGCCTCGGTGTTTTTCGATCTGTAGAAGGCCTGTGATACCGCATGGCGATACAGTATCATGGAGACTCCACACGATGTGGGCTAGGGGACGCCTCCCAATGTTTATATCTGAATATTTGCGAGATCGTCGATTCCGCGTACGGGTGGGGGGAGCCCTCTCCGGTCTAAGGAGCAGGAAGAGGGTGTCCCGAAGGGAAGTGTCCTCACTGTCACACTCTTTGTCCTGCCCTGAGCATCAACGGCATCACCTCGGTGCTGCCGAAAGATGTTCTCGTACGCTCTACATAACGATATGCCAACTCTGGAGAGTCGACTCTTACAGGCATTGAACCGCGTCTCTCACTATGCCGAAGCGCACAGGTTTCGGTTTTCTTTGGCCAAGATTAAGGTGGTGCACTTCTGCCGCCATCCACGCCTCCACCCCGACCCAGAATTTTTTCTTAATGGGGTGCACCTGTAAGTGGTTGAATCCCACCGTTTCCTTGGTTTTGTATTTGACTGACGCCTCACCTGGGAGGCTCATATTCGCAGCCTCATGGTCAGTTGTACGCGCGCCATGGATACTCTCCGTTCCGTGACGTTCAGCGCTTGGGACGCTAATAGGGCTACTGCCTTACTTTTTATCGATCCTCTGTTCGTTCGAAGCTCGACTACGGATCCGAGTTTTATGCTTTCGAACGTTTTTTGCGGAAGGTGGACTCGATATACCACACCAGCCTTCGCCTTACGACCGGGTGCCTTACGCACTTTCTCCATTGAGAGCCGTCTGGTCGATGCTGTGGAGATGCCACTGGCTCTACGCCGCGTGCAGCATCACTCGCCTATACGCACGAGCCCGGCGCCTCCTTCAGTCGCCAACAGCTCTTACTGCATCCGCAGCTGATCTCGACGGTGCCTATGCCGCCGAGAGACGACATTCATACCCTAAGCCCTTTGGGTTTAGCGCCAGGAAACTCCCTCGAGAGCTAGGTATTGCTCTCGGTCCGGTGGCGCCCCTGGTTCTGCCCAGAACGCCACCCTGGAGGGTACCACATTTGGCTATTTGTCGCCATGCCTCTGCTCCCAAAGCTTGTACAGCGCCGGGAGTACTGCGTTCGACCTTTTTGGAGCACACCTCGTCCCACGCTGGAACCGTGCCATAGTATAGAGATGGCTCCAAGTCCGAAGAGGGGGTCGGCTTCCACGCCGTATGCCCTCTGTTTTAAGTCACCGGGGATCTGCCTGGCGCTGCGTCTGTCTTCACGGCCGAGCTGGTGGCAATACACCACTCGGTATGGGTGATTACGCGACGTGCCCGGTTTTGAAACCGGATTGTGATCTATAGCGAATCACAAAGCGCTCTGAGTATTGCAATCTTCGCATTTCCTGGTTCGCGATGTCCGTGACGCCACGGTTTTGGCGAGCCGGGCGGATGTCGAGATTATCTTCTGCTGGGTTCCTGGACATGTTGGAATTTCGGAGAATGATCTCGCTGATGAGGGCGCCAAAGAGTCCGCTAGGACTCTGTGACCGGACTAGCGTTTCGCTCTTCCTCACACCGACTTCATGACAGGAATACGGGCAGCTCTTCGGGCTTCTTGGCAAAGACGATGCTGGACGGTCGAATTGAACTTAAAGTTGCGTGCTATTGCGCCTCGACTGTTCCCATGGACCTATCTCCCAATGCCGCGACGGCTTCAGGTCGCTTTCTTTCGTCTCCGAATCGGACACACTCGTGTTACGCATCGCTATTTGATGGAGCGCTCGCCTGCGCCCTATTGTGACCACTTCGTCGTCTCCCAGACTGTTAGGCACTTTCTTGTCGAATGTCCCATTCTGCGTGATCTTTGCGTCCGTTACCTGTCCCGGTACCGGCATGAGCGGGGTCGCTCCCGCCTCTCCCTTGTACTCGGGACGAGTGCGTGCACATTGACTGGTGGACTTGTTGACTTTGGGGGGAGGCCGGCCTTCTCCTTATTTTTTAACCAGGTTTTTTTTCCCCCTTGTAGGTCGTACGCTCCGGCGCCGGGTGGACCTCCCCCCGACGCAGGAGCTTGCTTACTACTCGTTTCCTTTTCCTCTTTCTAATTTTTGGCTTTTTGGGGTTGTTTTTTGTTTGTTTTGTGTGTTATTGCATTCGATTTTAAAGTGGCCTAGTACTAGGCTGTTTTTAATACGGCGACTAATTCCCAAGTAAGCACTCCATAGATGTGCTCTTAAACAAAAAAAAAAAAAATAACGGGAAGATCCCTCTAGGAGAGGTGTGGGGCGAGTCAAAGGGATTCTGAGCAAGTTCTCGCAGGACCCCTCTCCCGATCTCCAGGAGAATGGGACCGCAATTCCGGAACCCGCTTCGGTGGCGAAATTCTTCGCGACCGCTTTGTCCGCATTCTCTAGCCTGGATGCTGTTCTGACAGCATTCAATACTCGTCGTGATGGCGCGGAAGGCCGCCTACTGGACTTTATCTCCAGAGGCGGAGAAGCCTTCAGCGACAGGTTTACTCTAAATCAGTTGCGTTCCGCTCTCGCTTCATGCGCGGACACCCCTCCATAGTCCATGCTACGACACCTGGGTGAGCGAGGCATGGCTTTTCTGTTAGATTTGTTCAACATTATTTGGGTTCAGGATATCTTGCTGATATTCCATGCGAATCGCTACTGTGTTCGCCTTTCTCAAACCGGGGAGACATCACTCTACCACGGCCTGTTTCCCCCCAATTTCGGTAACCTGCGTGTGCAGGTCGGCTGCTCTGCTTCGACTCGAAGAGGCCTTCTTTTGCACACAGCACTACGCCACGATGTTTTTCGATCTGGAGAAGGCCTATGATACTGCATGACGATACAGTATCACGAAGACTCTCCACAAGATGAGGGCGAGGGAGTTGGCTGGCCTGCTCTCGTCTATTTGACTGATTTTGTGCTTTTTTTTGTTGGTCGCATGTTCCTGCGCCGGGGGGAGACCGGTCTGCCCCCGACTCCGAATCGCGTTTCCTCCTGCCCTTTCGTTTTCTTGTTGTTATTTTTTTAGCCTCTGTCTTTTTCTATCGTTGTTATTTGTTATTGACATAATATTTGTTATTTTTTGTTATTTGTTTTTTTTTAATATAGCTTAGTGTAGTAGGCTGTAATCCAACTTTTTTAATATGAGTCAACTTTTTAAATTTGAAGTTCAATTTTTTTAATTTGAGGGTTGGAAAAGTGTATATTATGCACGTACGGTGAATTATTCATTGATTTGATCAAGATCGCTTTTTATAAGCAAATTAATTTGATAATAGTGAAATGACATTCATAATGAAGCCGTCTCAAATTTATTGGAAAAAAATTTCCCTCGATTAGTCTCTTGAATTATATTAGACTACTTTTGACAAGCCGAGTCTTACTTAAGTAAGTATCCAGTAGGAAGATACACTCCACGATATCACTGAAAAGGGAAGAAGAGAACGGAAGAAATTATAAACTGAAAAAGTATTTAGAGATGGACTGTATAGCAACCCCATGAATCTTAGTGTCGGGGCTGGTATAGATTTGGTCTCCGTATAGCCTATTGATTAGCCTTTTGCAGACTCATTCCCTTCCTATTAGTTATATGATACTCCTATTATGAAGGAAAAATGGCTCGTGGACTATTGTGTAAATCCTCCTGATCCGTAAGGACCAAGAAAATTTCCAGAGTTCCCTATAGCCTATTTGTACCTGCCCTAAATTTACCACTTTCACAACAAACGGCCTTTTTAAAGATTTTCTGCTGACCGAACCGGTGCGTATCAGAAATGAATGAAATATATAAAACTACGATTTGTTTTTATTATTATTATTACCCCAAAACGAACTCCACCGGTAATACGTGTTTATCGGTACACTGCAATTTCGTTAAACTCTAAGTCGCTAATAGAAAATAAAAGGCTTAAAATAAGTCTAGAGAGATGGTAAAATTACCAAATTACACCCATTTGAAAACCTTGCTCTCCATTTAAGCAAAGTTAAACCGCATTGGGTGAGGTTAGGTGCCGAATGGAGTCGTAACAATCTCACCATAAACGATAGTTTCTGTCTTCATTGCGTGCCTTGAGAAGCTTGGTGTTGTGGATTCGTTCAAAAACATGTAAATAAAGGTCTAATGCATCAAATAACCTCTTTTTTTGTTGTATGTAATGTGTTGCATAAGAAAGACATCTTCCACGGTTCCAGCAATAATTTAAAAAAAGAAGAAGTGTCATTTACGTAAACCTATTCGTTATTTAAGAGAAAATTACATTCTATTGCTGTCAAAACGAAATAATATAAATTTTATTTCAGGAATATTATGTGGAGGAGCAGGAGCATTTGACGTTCTTAATATATAACGGGATAAATATGAAAGTAAAACCTTTATACGTTTTTATTACTCGGTTGTGGAGCCATGTGCGTGCCAAGCTCTCTTTAGGAATGGTACCCAGCTGTGCGATATTTGTTTACGAGTTTCCTCTCCTACTTTTGGTATTGCTCATCTTTGGTTTTCCCAATTAGTCTCCGAAACAACCAACCTCTTAATGCTCTCGCTTGAGTTTTTCGAAATTCGGTGTCGCATATTTCTTCTTCCAGGCAGTGTCCAGAATGGGTCATAAATGTGATTGGGGGCAACCTAATTGGCCAAATAGGTTTAGGCCTACGCTAGTCTAATTTTCCTTAGGGCGCTTAAATCCCGTGCTTGGAAGGAGGGTCTGTTGTGCATATTCTGCGGGGACCTCCAAATTGATGACTGGGGTTGGATACGTTTCCATGGTATTTTGGTTGTTTTTAGAAATATTTTTTCAAAGATTTAGGACCTAGCTGCCATGGCCATTTCCTTTGGCGAGCGCAACTCGATTCACATAGGCGCGACTGAAATCTTCTTCCATTAAACCGTCTCGGTATGTCTTTTCTTCCCTCTGGGGAAATAATATTGGGTTATTTAGCGAGGAATGGTCTGCTAATATCCAGAGTCCTTCGTGCTCTCCAATCGTCATTGCTCCGACTGCTTTGAAATGGGAGAAAAAAAAAGAAAAAAAGAAAAATATATGTCCACGTTTAGTCTGAAGTGTGGCTCTGAAACCTAATAATCGAGTGAGATGGTCAGAGCCATGTTATTGTGTGGGGGAGCATGTTTTACATCTGCCTCCCACCGCGAAAAAATCTGTAGATGACCGGGAAGGTAGGCCTCTTAAAGGTGAAAGGCGTCGCGAGTTGAGATAATCGCCCTCTGCGTTTGCCTACTTCCCTCCCCACGCACGCGGTGACCGTAAATCCATGACCCTAGGTAGGTTTGCTCCTATCCCAAATCCCTGACGCAAAGGGAGGCCGGATACCATCACCCGGCTTATCTGGTTGTGACTTAATGGGATAGTTTCCTCTGCGGAACAGCCCTCTGAGGCACTGAACTCGCAAGATAGACCAACGATTGTAGTGGTGATGACATGAATGTTAATCAGCTTATGACGCACGGTTCACAGGTCGATCTGTCTCTGGAAAAGTGCTTAGCGTCGCTGCCTTCTGATGCAGCGGTCTCGGTTCGAACCCCTCGTCGCCTCGTTGCAGGCGGTACGTACCCAACTAATCTTCTCGTTTGTCTTCACTGTAATATGTAGGGGGGGACATGCCCATACCCCCTGGGCAATAGGGTCACCGTATCTAAAAGTTTTATTGCAATATCTCATTCGTAAATGACAAATTTGGTAACAATGGTTTCGGACCGACCCGATTGAGCTATAATTGTAACCGACCATTTAGTAATATATGATTATTGTTGAAGCTCACCAGTATTTGTTTAGGACACACCATCCAATTACAAAAGAAACAAAATCTAATAATGTAACATTGTGATGGCTTTCTACTAAACTTACCAGGCATTGCGAAATGAGATTTCAAGAAATTTCGCTCGAGTTATTTGCTTTTCCTTTGTTATCCAACAGGGAATCTTAAAAAAAAACAAAAAAACAAACAAACAAACCTAACTCGTCCCCACAGACAGCCTCTTCGTCTCAGGCTAGCACGACATTTGTCCTACGTGTCTGATGTAATTTTTACGAGTTGCATTATATATAATTCACATTGTTCGTGAATATTGCGTGATTCCGCTGGTTATGGTTTCGATGGTGTATATGATAATTGTGAAGGAAAATGAGTGTGATTTCCCAACGGTGGTGACCAGCTTGGGGATTTCTGTGTTTACAGTTTACATAAAAGGGCGCTTAGTTCACGGTCCGTACAAAATATGGAAATTCGTGAAAATTGTACTAATGAAGATTTCGTTTTCAAACTAGTGTATGTTGATCACGTAACATTATTTTGTTATAAATGCAAAAATAGAACCAAAAAATGAATAAAAAATGAATAAAAATACAAGATATTAAAGTGCAAAGTTGACCGGGTTTTTTCAGTGTTAAATGATATTATTTGTGTTATTATCTAACATTATCCTATGGTAGATGCATTATTGCATTACATCAGATGGGTATTTTACATTGCCTAATGAGGTTATTAGTATATTTATGTAATGATAAACCATGAGAGCTGTGCATCACTTGCTAAAAGAATGTTCTAGAAAATTAAGAAATTTATTATTTTTCTATATGTAAAAATGTTGTAAATATAGAATTCTAACCATTTTTTTTATATATGTATTTTCATAACATTTCTGTATCATTTAGTAGTATATAAAAAAAAAATGTTACCAAGGGCGTACGAAGCATGTCCTACATGGTCGCGATCCGTACAAAAACCCTTTTCAAAAATGACGCCATAAAAATCTGAACTGATAAACATATTTCAAAGTTCTGTATGTGAACTACCTGTTGAGCACTTTGGATTTCTGCTAACTTTAAAACTTTAGTTATAGCCCTGGCCAAAATTATGGAGCAAGTATGAAAAAGTGAAGAATATAATTGAAACTCATTTATTTTATACTTGACATAATACAAATAAACATTTTTGCGTATATTCTATCAATAGTTAATATTTGATGTGTCCTTTTGCCTTTATAGCCGCTTTTATGTGCTTTTGCATATTGTGCATAAGTGATTGTGGTCAGCCTTCTGCCAGTCAAGTGTGATACTAACGTTTATTCATATTTTTTTGCCTCCCTGGCCGCCATGCTGACGGGACTCAGCGCCCCGTCCGGCCCCAACTTAGCCTCATCTCCTTTCTGACAGTCTGTGTTTTCTACCTTACTTCGTCACTTTCCCTACAACCGATCCGACAACTCTACTGGTCGGCCTCTAATTTCACAGGGTAGACGCCGACCAGCTTCCTCTCACACAACTATCCCAGATCGGCGCTGAGGGGGGAATGGACAACGTTCCCTCACCACTGAGCTCCAGTCTGGGGTGGTGGGTTTTTAACAACTTGTTTCATCCCCACCAACCCCTTCCACACATCCTCTTTCGTTCTTCATTCACTATCTATCCATTTTACGTCGAACCTAAGGTGGAGCCGCCATTCCGATGGGCTGCCAGGCCACTAGGCGTGAGAAGTGACCACAAATGGCGGCAGCTGGTTCTGCCAGCCCCGTATTCACCCCTCGCAGAGCGGGTTACTGCGTGAGGGTGATTAGAGTTTGATTCCCGTATCACTAATAGGGTCACCATGCCCAATGTTGAGAATATAAAAAAATAACTCTTCCCCTTTCTCCTTCACCAGCGACAGCATCGTCTTCGGCAAGCTCCACTGAAAAAAATGGAGCCCCCGCCCCTGTGTTTTCGCAGGGTCCATCCAAAACTCTTCATCCGGAGAGGAGGCTTACTCCTCTCCTTTGCCTACGGGTGTAGGAGACTCCCTTTCTCTAGCGGCAGTCCCCCCATTTACTTTCTAAGGAGACTGCCAAGAAAGGCAGGCGGCCCATAGTTGACCGCTCCCGGTAGGAGCGACTCAATAGGGCCAACCATCTTAAGGGAGCAAGCGATTGCTGGGCCCGTCGGTCCCTGCCTTATAATGCCTGGCTTACTTTGCGAGGAGCTTGCAGGGGGTCAGTATATCTGCCCCTTTCTCTTTTCCGACGGATGTCGGTTCGCCGGTTTAAGACGAAATGACTAAACGTACTTCGAATTGGACCCGTGATATCTTGGGGGGGGGGGCAACATGGAGGCCCCCCGAGAGATAGACATGTTTCCTTAGGTGACCTAGCCACAGAGGGTAGGATATTCCATGGGGTCGAACACGGGCTCTGTGCTAAGCACAGAACCCGAGTCCGCCCCTGTGAGAGCTTCTCATCAGAGGGCACGGGCGCCCGAGGACTTAGAAGGGGAGGAAGGAACTCCTCCCCAGGCTGGTGCCCCTGTGACAGCCAAGACCTTCATCTCGGAGAAGGATCTTGCTGAGGCCGGCAAATCTGGCCTAGAGACTCTTGCCGACGGGAGGGGGGGGGTTAATTCCCCGCACTCCTAAAAGAAAAACAATGAAAATAAGACAAAAAAGACTCCTTCGGGGGCCGCTGGGACGGACGGGACCGATGCCGTTTCGGTAAGCGACCAAGCCAAGATCGGCACGTCCGGCCCCGTTGGTAGGGATTCCCAAACGAAGACCAGAACTGCGCAGAGCAGAACCTCGATTACGGCCGGGCCCCGCATTCAGAGGTTACCTTGCATTTTCGATCCACTGGCTTCAAACGCTCCCTCCTTATTCGCTCCACTGATGGCAGCATGTTGGCTAAGGGCAACATGATCCATCAGAGGAGAGCTTTAGCTAGCGTGATTGGTAGAGAGCCGAAGGCGACCCGTTTCTCTCCCGATAGCCTTCTGGCGAATGCGTCGAATCCCTCCAAGGCGGCCATGATTAGTGCCCTTCGGACACTTGATGGCACGCTGATGTGTGTGACGGCACACTTCCATAAACTTAGTGAAATGAGTACTTTATGCGAGGAAACTCGTGGACTACTCCATATATGACATCACCTTAGAAGTGGCCGACCATGGGGCGGGCAAGATCGAGCGTGTGATGAGAAAACAGGGAGGGGCATCGAGACCCACCCCTCCACTCTTCGTCACGTTTGGCTGTGATAAGCTCCCTGAGTCGGTGCGTGTCATTTGGTATCGCTACCGCGTGAAGGCATTCGTGCCACTAACGCGCAGGTGCTACTACTGTCACCGCTTCGGCCATACTAATCGCTCCTGTAGACGCGCAAAGGCGGGGTTACCTGAAGTCTATGTAACTTGATCCAAGGCTGCACACGATAAGTCCAAATCGTGTGAGGCCAAGTGTGTCAGTTGTGGAGAGCCGCATCTCGCTTCTTCCAAGCAATGTGGGGCGTATCTCCTTGAAAAGGAAATCCTAGCTGTTCAGGCCTCAGGATCGTCTCCTTCCGCGAAGCTAAGGACTTGGTCCTGGCGCGCCTGCAGCTGCCTGGGCCGTCATATGCCTCAATGTTAAGAAAGACCCCCTCTGCTCCTGGCTCCTCCAGGCCTACGAGCACGGTCGTTTCCGCGCCCATTCAGAACCCTTCTGCGGGTTCTATTCACCCCGGCCCTCCCTTGGTAAAACTGGCGGCACAAAGGGTTTCACAACCAGTCCCGGCTAAAACCATGGTTCCCCTTCATTCCCTCAGCGTGACCGTTTTCCCTAAGGCGAAACGACCGTGCCCTATACAGAGTCGTTAGATTCAGAGGAGGCAAGGCCCCTGAAGATGGTTGTGAGGCCATCTTTCCTGAAGCTGCCCCCCGAAAGGAGGACAACACTAAAAGAGATTCGGCTCCTTCGCCCACACCCAGTGGTAGGCTGGGTGGGTCGGAGAGGGTGGATCATCCAAAAGAGAGACTAACGCCTCCGAAGCCGCACTCATCGGCTAAGATTTCGAGGCCGAAGGAGGAAAAGACTCGCATGGTGAGCCCAACCTCTCCCGATAACTCCTCGAAAGCGACAGCGACTTCAGCTCCTTGTCCGTCCAACAGCGCCCAATAGAACTCCGGGAAGCGCACGGCCATTACCGTGAGGGTCTTCTCTCCGAAAAGGGCTCCCGCATCTTCTCCGAGCTAGGCCTGTAGGACCTGTTCATTCAATGGAATTGTCGCGAACTCTGGGCCAACTGAGAGGAGCTGCGGAGGCTCGTCTGGTACCTTTCCCCATTAGCTATCTTTTTGCAGGAGACCGTGCTGAGCGCGTGCCCCCAACAAACCCTCACTGGGTATAACGGTTTTGCGACGCCTCCACCACGGGATTGGGGCCTGGCTGGAGGATACGCGATTTATTCTCGGCATGATGTCTCCGTTCTTCTCTTCGCAGTAGCTGTGCTGCTGCACCTGGATACGGGGTATACTATATTTCAGCGGACATTCCACCGTGGGAGGTCCGACGGGAGGAACTTCCGCCGCGTCGTTGCACGTTTGCAGACGCCCTTTCTCTCTCTCTCCTCCGGTCCGGGGTGGCTGGTTTTTAACAACCTGCTTCATCCCCACCCATACCTTCCTCACATCCCTTTTCCTCTCCTCTTCACAATCTATATATTTTACGCCGTGTTCAAGGTGGAGCCGCCATGCCGATGGACTGCCAGGCCACCAGGCGGGAGGGGTGGTCCCAAACGGCGGCGCCTGGCTCTGCCGGGCTTGTCCCCGTAAGGGTCGCGGCGATTTGCCATCTTGGCCGCCGTGCTGACGGGATCCAGCGCTCCGTCCGGCCCCAGCTTAGCCTCTCTTCCTTCCTTCAGATAGCCCGATTTCTCCCCTACCTCGTCGCTTTTCATACAACCTCTCCCACAACTTTCTCTGGTCAGCCTCTAATTTCACAGGGTAGAATGCTGACCTTCTTCTCAAGCCAACCACCCCGGATGGGGGCTGAGGGGGGAGGGGACATTGTTCCCTAACCCCTCAGCTCCGGTTCGGGATGGGGGTTTTTTAACAACCTGCTTCATCCCCACCCATACCTTCCTCACATCCCTTTTCCTCTCCTCTTCACATTCTATCTGTTTTACGCCGTGTCTAAGGTGGAGCCGCCATGCCGAAGGACTGCCAGGCCACCAGGCGGGAGGGGTGGTCCCAATTGTTTGCGCCTGGCTCTGCCGGGCCTGTAAGCACCTCTTGCAGTGCGGGCTACTGCAAGAGGTGGTGAGCGATTGCGTCCCGTAAAACAAAGAGGGTCACCATGCCCAATGATGAAAAAAAAAACCATCTTCCCTTAATTCCCCCTAAAACAACGGAGCCGCCCTCGTGCAGCTCCACAGAAAAGATGGAGGTCCCCCCCCCCCTGTGCTTGCGCAGGGGACCCTCCATACCTCTTTAACCGGAGAGGAGGCTTACTCCTCTCCTACGCCTACGGGTGTAGGGGACTCCCCCTCACCCCCTTCTCTGGAGGTGCTTTCGGGCACCTCCCTATCTCCAGCGGCAGTCCCTCCTTTGCTTTCTAAGGGGACTGCCAAGAAAGCCAGCAGGCAGCCCATTGCCGACCGCCCCTCGTACAAGTGGCTCGGTACGGCAAACCCCCTTAGGGGGGAGAGGGAAGCCAGGCCCCTTCGGTCGCTTCCCTCAAAAGACCTGCTGGCAAAAATATTAAACCTTGCCGGGGTCAAGGCCTGTGCCTCCCCAAACAAGACTGGTGACGCTGCCAAGGGGACCTGCGATGTCCTGGGAGGGGATGGCCAACTGGAGGCCCCTCCTGTGATAGACATGGTCCTTGAGGAAAACCAGCCTCAGAAGGTAGGGCCTTCCATGGGGGAGAATCCGGGCTTGGCGCCAAGCACCGAACCCGAATCCGCCCCTATGCAAGGTCCTCATCAAACGGCTGTGGATTCTCAGGCAGTACAAGGAGGGGAGGGATCTCCTCCGGATGATGCCCCTGCGACCACCAGGACCTTCTCCATTTCGGAGAAGGACCTGGCTGAGGCCGGTCCATCTGGCCTGGGGGCTTCTACCGGTGGGGGTGAGAAGCGGGTTCATTCCCCGCCCTCCTCTCCAAAAAAGAAAAGGACGAAAAAGACCAAAAAGACGAAGAAGACTCGGGGCTCCTCTCAATCCGCGGGGGCTACGGGGACGGATGGGTCTGCTGCCACTTTGGCAAGCGACCAAGCCAAGATCGGCACATCCGGGCCCTCTGCTTCCCCGGGTACGGAGCTCCTGACGATGACAAATACCAAAAGTGCACAGGGCGGAGCCTCGATGATATCGGGGCCCCTGATTCAGAGGTTACCTGGCGTTTTCGAGCCTAGTGGATTCAAACGCTTCCTCGTTATTCGCTCCACTGATGGCAGCATGTTGTCCAAGGGCAACATGATCCATCAGAGGAGAGGATTAGCTAGTGCAATTGGTAGAGAGCCGAAGGTAACCCGTTTCTCGGACGGGAGCCTTCTGGCGAATGCGGCGAATCCCGCCGAGGCGGCCAAGATAAGTGCTCTTCGGACACTTCATGGCACCCCGGTGAGTGTGACGCCGCACTCTACCATGAACTTTGTGAAAGGAGTAGTTTATGCGAGGGAACTCATTGACTACTCCATTGAGGACATCACCCTAGAGCTGGCCGACCATGGGGCGGTCAAGGTCGAACGTGTGATGAGAAAACAGGGAGGGGCCTCGAGACCCACCCCTACACTCTTCGTCACGTTCGACTGTGACAAGCTCCCTGAGTCGGTGCGTGCCGGTTGGTACCGTTACCGCGTCAAAGCATTCGTGCCACTGCCGCGGCGGTGCTATTACTGTCACCGCTTCGGCCATACGAATCGCTCATGTAGACGTGCAAAGTCGGGGTCACCCGAAGTATGTGTAAATTGCTCCAAGGTCGCACACGATAAGTCCAAATCGTGTGTGGCCAAGTGTGTCAATTGCGGAGAGCCGCACCCTGCTTCTTCGAAGCAATGTGGTGCATATCTCCTTGAGAAAGAAATCCTGGCCGTTCAGGCCCAGGATCGACTCTCATTCCGCGAGGCAAAGGACTTGGTCCTGGCGCGCCCAGCTCTGCCTGGGACGTCATATGCCTCAATAGTTAGAAAGGCACCCTCTGCTCCTGGCCCATCCAGGCCAACGAGCACGGTTGTTTCCGCGCCCATTCGGAGCCCTTCTGCGGGCTCTACCCAACCTGGGCGCTCCCCTGGTAAAGCTGGCGGCAAAAGGGTTCATACCCTGCCCCGGCTAAAACCAGGGCTTCCCTCTCTTCCCCCAGCGTGCCCGTTTCCCGTAAAGCGAAACGGCCACGCGCCTCCACCGAGTCGTTAGACTCACAGGAGGCAACACCCCTGAAGATGGTCGCTAGGCCATCTTCCGGGGTTCCTAAAGCTGTTCCCTGAAAGGAGGACAGCAACAAAGGAGCTTCGGCCCCTTCGCCCACGCCCCGAGGTGGAGCGAGTGGCTCGGAGACGGTGGTTCCTCGAAAAGAGGGCCCCCCGCCTCCGAAGCAGCAACGCCCGCCTTAGGTTTCGAGGCGGAGGGAGGAAAAGACTCGCATGGCGAGCCCAACCTCCCCCAATAAGTCCTCGAAGGCGACAGCGCCTTCAGCGCTTTGTCCGGCCAACAGCGCCTTCAGCGCTTTGTCCGGCCAACAGCGCTTGGGGTTCTGCCCCCGGGAAGCGTACGGCCATTCCCGTGAGGGTCTTCAATTCGAGGAGGGCCCCCGCGTCTCCTCCGAGCTAGGCCTGGAGGGCATATTCCTTCAATGGAATTGCCGTGGACTCGGGGCCAACTGGGAGGAGCTGCGGAGGCTCGTCTCGTCCCATTCCCCGTTAGCTATTTTTTTGCAGGAGACCATGCTAGTCGCGTGCCCGCTGCCTGCCTTCCCGGGGTATAAGGGTCTTGCGACCCCACCACCGCGGGATGGCCGGGCTGGGGGATGCGCGGTTTACGCCCGGCATGATGTCTCCGTTCTTCCTTTCTCTTTAGATACCTCCATTCAGGCAGTGGCTGTGCAGCTGCACCTGGATAGGAGGTATACTATCATTTCTGCGTACATTCCACCGTCAGCTGACTTCGACGCGGGGGACTTCCGCAGCGTCGTGGCACGGTTGCCGAGGCCCTATCTCTTGCTTGGAGATCTGAACGGCAGGCATCCTCTCTGGGGAGATTACTCCATAAATCCCAGGGGACAAGTCCTTGCCGATCTGATCGAAGAGCTTGAGATGGGCGTCCTAAACGTGAATGAGTTTACGCATCACTGTCCGAGAACCGCTTCATTTTCTTGCCTTGACCTATCTTTGTGCTCTTCGGATGCACAGCCTGATTTTGATTGGGGGGTGGTCGATGACCTCCATGGTAGTGATCACTTTCCCATTCAAATATCATTTTCAGGGCAACTGCCGCCTGAGAGACCACCTCGGTGGTGCTTGGCGCAGGCGCGGTGGCCTGCATTTCATGAAATGACTGAATTCTCTATCTCAGTCGAGGAGTTTAGGTCGGTAGATGAGGCCGTTGAGTTCTTCTCCGGCAACCTCATCGCCGTGGGCCTGACTACTATTCCTAGGACGTCTGGCCGTTTTGCACGCCGACCACTCCCATGGTGGTCGGCCGAGTGTGAGACGGCCCTCAAACAGAAGCGTTATGCCTACATGCGCTATAAGCGCCGCCCGAACGATTTCACTGTCGCTGAATTTCGTCGGGCTAGGGCTAGGTTTCGGTATATTTCGAAGCACGCCCGCCGCTCTTCTTGGCGGGCATACGTGTCTTCACTTAACGGGAAGACCCCTTTAGCTCAGGTGTGGAAGCGAGTCAAAAGGATTCGGGGCAAGTTCTCGCAGGACCCCCCTCCCGTTCTCCAGGAGAATGGGACCGCAATCTCGGACCCCGCGTCCGTGGCGGAATCCTTAGCGACCGCTTTCTCCGCATTCTCTAGCCGTAATGCTGCCCCGCCAGCATTCAATGCACGTCGTGATGTCGCGGAAGGCCGCCGGCTGGACTTTACCTCCAGAGGCGGAGAACCCTTCAACGACAAGTTTACTGTGAGTGAGTTGCGTTCCGCCCTCGCTTCGTGCGCGGACACCGCCCATGGTCCGGACGATGTCCCGTACGCCATGCTTCGACACCTGGGTGAGCGAGGCATGGCCTTTCTGTTAGATCTGTTCAACAGGATCTGGGTGGAAGGTCTTCTCCCAGACTCCTGGCGAATCGCTACTGTGCTCGCCTTTCGCAAGCCGGGGAGAGATCACTCTACTCCGACCGGTTTCCGCCCAATCTCTCTAACCTCTTGCGTGTGCAAGTTGATGGAGAAATTGGTAAATGTTAGATTAGCCTATTTCCTGGACAGCGGAGGCCATCTGTCTTCTGCACAGTGCGGCTTCCGTAAGTTTCACTCCACGTCGGATGCTCTGCTCCGACTGGAAAATGCCGTCTGCGAGGCTTTCCTTCGTAGACAGCACTACGCCACGGTGTTTTTTGATCTGGAGAAGGCCTATGATACCGCATGGCGATACGGTATCATGGAGACTCTCCACACGATGGGGGCGAGGGGACGCCTCCCAATGTTTATATCTGAATTTTTGCGAGATCGTTGATTCCGCGTACGGGTGGGGGGAGCCCTTTCTGCACCAAAGGAGCAGGAAGAGGGTGTCCCGCAGGGAAGTGTCCTCAGTGTCACACTCTTTGCCCTGAGCATCAACGGCATCACCTCGGTTCTGCCAGAAGATGTTCTCGCTACGCTCTACGTGGACGACCTTTCGATCTCTTT
The DNA here is from genome assembly GCA_963969495.1 of Ceratothoa steindachneri. Taxonomy (NCBI): domain Eukaryota; kingdom Metazoa; phylum Arthropoda; class Malacostraca; order Isopoda; family Cymothoidae; genus Ceratothoa; species Ceratothoa steindachneri. Next base: position 112,312,080 of record OZ018328.1, read on the forward strand.
TGGCGCGGCCCAGATGCCAACTCTGGAGCGTCGACTCCAACAGGCATTGAACCGCGTCTCTCGCTATGCCGAAGCGCACAGGTTTCGGTTTTCTTTGGCCAAGACTAAGGTGGTGCACTTCTGCCGCCATCCACGGCTTCACCCCGACCCAGATTTGTTTCTTAATGGGGTGCGCCTGGATGTGGTTGAGTCGCACCGTTTCCTTGGTCTTGTATTCGACCGACGCCTCACCTGGGAGGCTCACATTCGCAGCCTTAGGGTCTCTTGTACCCGCGCCATGGACATTCTCCGTTCCGTGACGTTCAGCGCTTGGGGCGCTGATAGGGCTACCGCCTTACCTTTTTTATCGATCCTTTGTTCGCTCGAAGCTCGACTACGGATGCGAGTTTTATGCATCCGCAGCCGAGCGTTTATTGCGGAAGGTGGATTCGATCCACCACACCGGCCTTCGCCTTGCGACCGGTGCCTTCCGCACTTCCCCCATTGAGAGCCTGTTGGTCGATGCTGGGGAGATGCCACTCGCTCTGCGCCGCGTCCAGTGCATCACTCGCCTGTACGCGCGAGCCCGGCGCCTCCCTCAGTCGCCAACAGCTCTCACTGCATCCGCAGCTGATCTCGATGGTGCCTATGCCGCCGAGAGACGCCAGTCATACCCTAAGCCCTTTGGGTTTAGGGCCAGGAAACTCCTTCGAGAGGTAGATATAGCTCTCGGGCCGGTGGCGCCCCTGGTTCTGCCCAGGACGCCACCCTGGAGGCTACCACATTTGGCTATTTGTCGCCACGCCTCTGCTCCCAAAGCTTGTACTGCGCCGGGAGTATTGCGTTCGACCTTTTTGGAGCACACATCGTGTCACGCTGGTACCGTGCCAGTGTATACGGATGGCTCCAAGTCCCAAGAGGGGGTCGGCTTCCACGCCGTATCCCCTCTGTTTGAAGTCAGCGGGGCTCTACCAGGCGCTGCGTCTGTCTTCACGGCCGAGCTGGTGGCAATACACCACTCGGTACGGGAGATTACGCGACGTGCCCGGTTCGGAGACCGGATTGTGATTTATAGCGACTCACAAAGCGCCCTGAGTGCTCTCGGGGCATTGGAATCTCCGCATCCCCTGGTTCGCGAAATCCGTGACGCCACGGTTTTGGCGAGCCGGGCAGATGTCGAGATTATCTTCTGCTGGGTTCCTGGACATGTAGGAATTGCGGGGAATGAGCGCGCCGATGAGGGCGCCAAAGAGTCCGCGAGGACTCTGCGACCGGACCAACGTTTCGCTCTTCCTCACACTGACTACATGGCAGGAATACGGGCAGCTCTTCGGACTGCTTGGCAAAGAAGATGGGAGACGGTCGAGGGGAACTTAAAGTTGCGTGCCATTGCGCCGCGACTGTTCCCATGGACCTATCCCCCAATGCCGCGGCGGCTTCAGGCTGCTTTCTGTCGTCTTCGAATCGGGCACACTCGTGTGGCGCATCGTTACTTGGTGGAGCGCTCGCATGTGCCCTATTGCAACGACTGCGTCGTCCCCCAGACTGTTCGGCATATTCTTGTCGAATGTCCCAGTCTGGGTGATCTTCGCGCACGATACCTGTCTCGGTACCGGGATGGGCGGGGTCGCTACCGCCTGTCCCTTGTACTCGGGACGAGTGCGTGCACCATGACTGGTGGACTTATTGACTTTTTGGGGGAGGCCGGCCTTCTCCCCTTTATTTAAGGTTCCTTTTTTTTGTTATTGTTTTGTTTTAGGTTGCACTCTCCTGCACCGGGGTGAGGGGGACCTCCCCCCGCTGCCGGAGATTGCTTCGATTGTTAAGTTTTTCCAATTTATATTGATTGTTAAGTTTTCATATTTTAACTTTAAAGTAGCCTAATTCTAGGCTGTCGTGTTTTTCGGCGACTTATGCCCAAGTGGGTAGTTGCCAGATGGGCTCTATAAAAAAAAAAAAAAAAAAAAAAATCTCGCTATGCCGAAGCGCACAGGTTTCGGTTTTCTTTGGCCAAGACTAAGGTGGTGCACTTCTGCCGCCATCCGCTATTCCACCCTGACCCATGTTTGTTTCTAAATGGGGTTCACCTGGAAGTGGTTGACTCGCACCATTTCCTTGGTCTTGTATTTGCCCGACGCATAACCTTGGATGCTCATATTCGCAGCCTTAGGGTCTCTCGTACCCGCGCCTCGGGAGCTGATAAGGCCCGAGGCGAGTTTTATGCAACCGCAGCCGACCGTGTATCGCGGAAGTTGGACACGATACATCACACCAGCCTTCCTCTCGCGACCATTGCCTTCCGGACTTTCTCCATTGAGAGCCTTCATGTCGATGCTGGGGAGATGCCACTCCCTCTGTGCGTGCACAGTGCATTTCTCGCCTGTACGCGCGAGCCCGCAGCCTTCCTCAGTCACTAACAACTCTCACTGCATTCGCAGCTGATCTCTACGGTGCCTATGCCGCCCGGAGATGCCAGTCATACCCTAAGCTCTTTCGGTTTACGGCTATCAAACTCCTTCGAGAGCTAGGTATAGCTCTCGGGCCGGTGGCGCCACTCCAGGAGTAGCGTCTGCTCCCAAAGGCGCAGTATTTCGTTCTGCCTTTTGGTGCACACTTCCTGTCACGCTGGAACCGTCCCGGTGTATACGGATATCTCCAACCCCAAGAGGGGGTCGGTTTCCATGCCGTGTCCCCTCTGTTTGAAGGCAGCCGGGCTCTGCCAGGCGCTGTGTCTGTCTTCACGGCCGGGCTGTTTGCAATACACCGCTCGGTACGCGAGATAACGCTCATGCCCGTTTCGGAGACCGGGTTGTAATTTATAGCTACTCACAAATCCCCCTGATTGATCTCGGGGCATTGGGATCACTACATCCCGTGGTTCGCAATATCCGTGGCATCACGATTTTGGCGAGCCGGGCGGATGTCGATATTATCTTCCGCTGGGTTCCCGGACATGTAGGAATTGTGGGAATGAGCACGCCGATGAGGGCTGCAAAGAATCTGCAAGGACTGGGCTGTGTTGTGTACGGCGCCTTATGCCCAAGTAGGCAGTCCCCAGATGAGCTCTCCCCCCCCAAAACAAAGAATATCGTAGGATAGCAAAGTTTCATTTTCTAATTTGTGCCACTTCGGCATGTGCCGCAAGTTCTTTGAGGTACTTCTTTTCCTTGTAACTCCTTGTAACACACACGCCCAAACGCCCAATCTAAAAACGACGCAGTGATCAATTCGTTAGCTCTTCCCCTTAAGTTTTCTTCGAAGGATAGGTGTCAGTCATTACGAACAAGTAAAAAAAACCATGGTAGCACCCCCGACCCCACCCCACCCCACCCCACCCCACCCCACCCCATTCCACCCCACCCCATTCCACACATACACGCGCGCTTGGATATAATTAAACGAGCTCCACCAAACTTCGGAGAGAGGAAAATAGGAAGATCACGTCCGATTTAAAAATGTGGCTATGGGCTGAGTAAATGGCGGTAACTCCTTCTAGGACGTGATCAAGGTGCACACAGCGACAAGTCTTTCTTGAACCTGCTATCCCTCTTTTGTTTACTCGAGCTATGTAGGTGTACCTTCCACTCATTTTTGCTTCCCCATAACTTTACTTCCGTACAAAACTCCCCCCAGCCTTTTTTGCCGCTATTCCGTTGATGTTTTTCCTTTATTTTTTTAAAATGTTTTCTAGAAATGACTCGTTTCAGGTTCTCTCTAACTATTAAGATGAAGGACAACGTAAGTCATGCGAATAGCAGGTCTGATACTAATGTTTTGTACTCTTCGAAATAAATTGTCTCCCACACCGTACAAATGACGCTAGTGGTGCTGTGAGAGATGTTCGAGTGGAAATGAGGCGGGGGGGGGGGGGTAAACTCCACATGTTTCACTTTTCATCGTCTAGCCCGATCCACAGATCAAATGTCCTACTGCAGGTCAACATGGTTCGCTTTACCAAGGGCAAGCCCCTTCTCTGCGGGGGACGGGTTGGTGCAATTCATAATTTACCTTGCGGTCGCGTTCACTCCCCCGGTCGCCATATCAAATTGCAGCAAACGCCCCCTTAATCTTTGTGTTAGTGTCATATTGCCCTTTTCTCCGTACACGCAAGATAAGTTAAAAATGAATAATCACCCGAAGGAGGTTGGTAGAATTGAACACGTCGCAGGGACATTATAAACCTGAGTCATCAAAATACAAGACTAGTACCCAAGGTAGGTTGTCAGGCCATGCCTCCTTCCGAGGGGAGTGGGCAAGGAATGTCAAATAATGAGTGAAGAGGGAAAAAAAGTACATCAACCGTCAATATTAAGGGCTGAGTTCGTATTATAATCGAAATGCTGAGAAAAATCTCGTGTGAATCGTGGAAATGAGACTTCTCAACTGTTCAACAACGGCAAGAAGGAAATGTAAACAACAGCATTTTAATGTTTAGTAGCAGAGAAAGCTTGCCGATGTTCTACATATAGGTGGAAACTACCATGGCCCATGAGATATTTAAACTTTTACTTGTCTTTACTCTTTTTTCACATAAAATTCTTACTCCCTATGAAGAACCCTTTCCAGCTTTGCCTCATGGTGCAAAGCTGAACCATGATATTAATGTACCGAGACCTGTTCCGCAATATTTGGCTTTAACATGGAGAGCAAAGATTGTCTCTTATCCTACGCAGTCCATTCTGCCTCAAATCCAAGAGCTGCGTGTTAAAATGCAGTATTATATTAGTGCATGATTGATGTGATTAGCATTTACGTTTGTAGAAGATTTTGATGAAGAATCTAAAAACCCATTCCACATAATCCGCCTGAACCTGGAGTACTTTGAGTGTCTGATTATTTTCGATTGATTCGGGAGTAAAATTTCCACGCCGTCACCAAGATGCCTCCATGATCGTCGTATTAAATGGTTTCAGCAGGAACATGAGAGTGAACGCAATTATACAACAGAATGGTGTTGGAAACTCTCCTCAAAGGAGTGAGTGGCGATGATATGTCTTAACTAATGTATATCTAATTCCATGGTTATCAATATGTATTGACGTTCCGAATGATTTTCTTTTCTGACTTTTTCCCTTATGGCTTAAATTCCTTCGGCTTTTCTTATGTGATCATTTTCCCCGTGACTATTTTTGAACACGTGAGGACAAAGTTCGTACAAAGAACATGGTCAAAAGTTTAATTTAGGAGGCCTTGCAATTAAGTGGCCCCTCCGATACCCTCTATATCCCCTCGCCTCCCTTGCGAGACCAACCGAGGTCGGTCCCGAGTCGAATCAGCTTCTAATTACCAAAGCCACGGCGCAGCACTGCAGTAAATCTCCCCAGCATCATCCAGCCCTCGCGACCCCCGCATTCAGGCTCCTCTCAAACAAAATAACAGCACCCTTCCTCCTAGTCAATCATCCAGAATTGTGTGACGTCATTAGGAATTGAATCTAGAATATCGTCAGAAGAAGAATCTAGTCTTCAAGATGCCCCACGTGGTCGTGCCTTCATTGCAAATAGGGTGGGGGCAAGGGAGTTGTTTCCACACCCGGTGCTGCCAGCGCCCAAAGGAATTGCCTTCTGCCTGCCCGGGAGATATGTTCGCTCCTAACCTTCTTCCTGGCGGAAATGCCTCAGTTCTTCTTCATGATTTTGAATAAAATAATTCCAACCAACAACCGGCTTCGGGATGAGACAGCTCCGGCCGATTGATCTGCTAACTTTACTTTTCCTTCCTGAATGTGGGTGTTCCTATCTTCCTTGCCTCTTCCTTCCTCTCACAACTCGCCCTTATTTGGAACCTCTCAACTCCCCCTCCCTGTGGTCCAAGTTCCTGCCTTTCTAAACCACTGTAATGTAAAAACCAATTCAAAATAAGTATTATAACTTTTTAGACGTGGTTCATCACTTAAAAATTAAACAGTGAGAACCGCTTATATTTCATATGAAGCCTGTCCAGCTCCAATCTATCACAGTCTGGAGTCTTCGTGGCATGGATTCTACTGTGTCCTTGTATCATACCCCCGTAAGGGGCGCGGCGATTTGCCATCCTGGCCGCCGTGCTGACGGTACTCGGCACCCCGTCCGACCCCAGCTTAGCCTCTTCTCCTTCCTTCAAAACACTTGTTTCCTTGCTTTTCATACAACCTCTCCCACAACTTTCTCTGTTCAGCCTCTAATTTCACAGGGTAGATGCTGACCTTCTCAGCCAACCGTCCCAGATCGGGACTGAGGGGGGGAGGGGACAATGTTCCCTAACCCCTGAGCTCCGGTCTGGGGTGGTTGGTTTTTAACAACCTGCTTCCTCCCCACCCATACCTTCCTGATATCCCTTTTCCTCTCCTTTTCACAATCTATCTTTTTTACGCCGTGCCCAAGGTGGAGCCGCCATGCCGATGGACTGCCAGGCCACCAGGCGGGAGGGGGTGGTCCCAAATGGCGGTGCCTGGCTCTGCCGGGCCTGTAAGCACCTCTTGCAATGTGGGCTACTGCGATAGGTGATGCGCGATTGCGCCCCGTGATACAAATAGGGGCGCCATGCCCAATCATGAATATAAAAAAAAACCGGCCCCCAACTTTCCCTGTAACGTGTTTCATCAACGGAGCCTCCCTCGGGCAGCTCCAGCGAAAAAATGAAGGCCTCCCCCTTTGCTTGCGCAGGGGAACCTCCATATCTCTCTAACCGGAGAGGAGGCTCACTCCTCTCCTTCGCCTACAGGTGTAGGGGACATTCCCTCACCCCCTTCTCTGGAGTATCTTTCGGGCACCTCCCTCTTTCCAGCGGCAGTCCCCTCTGTTCTTTCCAAGGGGACTGCCAAGAAAGCCAGCAGGCAGCCGTTAGCCAGCCGCTCCACATCGAAGCTGCTCGGTAGGGCAAACCCCCTTAGGGGGGGGGGAGGGAAGCCAGGCCCCTTCGGTCGCTTCCCTCAAAAGACCTGCTGGCAAGAATTTTAAACCTTGCTGGGGTCAAGGCCTGTGCCTCCCCAAACAAGACTGGTGACGCTGCCAAGGGGACCTGCGATGTCCTGAGAGGGGATGGCCAACTGGAGGCCCCTCCTGTGATAGACATGGTCTTTGAGGAAACCCAGCCTCAGACGGTAGGGCCTTCCATGGGGGGGGGGGATCCGGGCTCGGCGCCAAGCACCGAACCCGAATCCGCCCCTATGCAAGGTCCTCCGCAAACGGCTGGGGCTTCCGAGGCAGTACAAGGAGGGAAGGGATCTCCTCTGACCGGTGCCCTTACGACCACCAGGACCTTCTCTATTCCGGAGAAAGACCTGGCTGAGGCCGGTCCATCTGGCCTGGGGGCTCCTTCCGGCGGAGGTGAGAAGCGGGTTCATTCCCCGCCCTCCTCTCCAAAAAAGAAAAAGAAAAAGACTAAAAAGACAAAACAGACTAGGGGGTTACTCTCCATCCGCGGGGGCTACGGGGTCGAATGGGTCTGCTGCCACTTTGGCAAGCGACCAAGCCAAGATCGGACATCCGGCCCCTCTGCCCCCCCGGTTGCGGAGCCCCTGACTAAGACCAAAAGTGCACAGGGCGGAGCCTCGATGACATTGGGGCCCCTGATTCAGAGGTTACCTGGCGTTTTCGAGCCCGCTGGATTCAAACGCTTCCTCGTTATTCGCTCCACTGATGGCAGCATGTTGTCCAAGGGCAACATGATCCATCAGAGGAGAGGATTAGCTAGTGCAATTAGTAGAGAGCCGAAGGTGACCCGTTTCTCGGACGGGAGCCTTCTGGCGAATGCGGCGAATCCCGCCGAGGCGGCCAAGATAAGTGCTCTTCGGACAATTTATGGCACCCCGGTGAGTGTGACGCCGCACTCTACCATGAACTTTGTGAAAGGAGTAGTTTATGCGAGGGAACTCGTTGACTACTCCATTGAGGACATCACCCTAGAACTGGCCGACCATGGGGCGGTCAAGGTCGAACGTGTGATGAGAAAACAGGGAGGGGCTTCGAGACCCACCTCTACACTCTTCGTCACGTTCGACTGTGACAAGCTCCCTGAGTCGGTGCGTGCTGGTTGGTACCTCTACCGCGTGAAGGCATTCGTGCCACTGCCGCGGCGGTGCTATTACTATCACAGCTTCGGCCATACGAATCGCTCATGTAGACGTGCAAAGTCGGGGTCACCCGAAGTATGTGTAAATTGCTCCCTGGTCGCACACGATAAGTCCAAATCGTGTGTGGCCAAGTGTGTCAATTGCGGAGAGCCGCACCCTGCTTTTTCGAAGCAATGTGGTGCATATCTCCTGGAAAAAGAAATCCTGGCCGTTCAGGCCCAGGATCGACTCTCATTCCGCGAGGCTAAGGACTTGGTCCTGGCGCGCCCAGCTCTGCCTGGGACGTCATATGCCTCAGTAGTTCGAAAGGCACCCTCTGCTCCTGGCCCATCCAGGCCAACGAGCACGGTTGTTTCCGCGCCCATTCGGAGCCCTTCTGCGGGCTCTACCCAACCCGGGCGCTCCCCTGGTAAAGCTGGCGGCAAAAAGGGTTCATACCCAGCCCCGGCTAAAACCAGGGCTCCCCCCGCTTCCCCCAGCGTGACCGTTACCCGCAAGGCGAAACGGCCACGCGCCTCCACGAGTCGTTAGACTCACAGGAGGCAACACCCCTGAAGATGGTCGCTAGGCCATCTTCAGGGGTTCCTAAAGCTGTCTCCCGAAAGGAGGACAGCAACAAAGGAGCTTCGGCTCCTTCGCCCACGCCCCGAGGTGGAGCGAGTGGCTCGGAGACGGTGGTTCCTCGAAAAGAGGCCCCCCCGCCTCCGAAGCCGCAGCGCCCGCCTTAGGTTTCGAGGCGGAGGGAGGAAAAGACTCGCATGGCGAGCCCAACCTCCCCCAATAAGTCCTCGAAGGCGACAGCGCCTCCAGTGCTTTGTTCGGCCAACAGCGCCTCCAGCGCTTTGTTCGGCCAACAGCGCCCGGGGTTCTGCCCCCGGGAAGCGTACGGCCATTCCCGTGAGGGTCTTCAATTCGAGGAGGGCCCCCGCGTCTCCTCCGAGCTAGGCCTGGAGGGCATATTCCTTCAATGGAATTGCCGTGGACTCCGGGCCAACTGGGAGGAGCTGCGGAGGCTCGCCTCGTCCCGTTCCCCGTTAGCTATTTTTTTGCAGGAGACCATGCTAGGCGCGTGCCCCCTGCCTGCCCTCCCGGGGTATAAGGGTCTTGCGACCCCACCACCGCGGGATGGCCGGGCTGGGGGATGCGCGGTTTACACCCGGCATGATGTCTCCGTTCTTCCTTTCTCTTTAGATACCTCCTTTCAGGCAGTGGCTGTGCAGCTGCACCTGGATAGGAGGTATACTATCATTTCTGCGTACATTCCACCGTCAGCTGACTTCGACGCGGGGGACTTCCGCCGCGTCGTGGCACGGTTGCCGAGGCCCTATCTCTTGCTTGGAGATCTGAACGGCAGGCATCCTCTCTGGGGAGATTACTCCATAAATCCCAGGGGACAAGTCCTTGCCGATCTGATCGAAGAGCTTGAGATGGGTGTCCTAAACGTGGATGAGTTTACGCATCACTGTCCGAGAACCGCTTCATTTTCTTGCCTTGACCTATCTTTGTGCTCTTCGGATGCACAGCCTGATTTTGATTGGGGGGTGGTCGATGACCTCCATGGTAGTGATCACTTTCCCATTCAAATATCATTTTCAGGGCAACTGCCGCCTGAGAGACCACCTCGGTGGTGCTTGGCGCAGGCGCGGTGGCCTGCATTTCATGAAATGACTGAATTCTCTATCTCAGTCGAGGAGTTTAGGTCGGTAGATGAGGCCGTTGAGTTCTTCTCCGGCAACCTCATCGCCGTGGGCCTGACTACTATTCCTAGGACGTCTGGCCGTTTTGCACGCCGACCACTCCCATGGTGGTCGGCCGAGTGTGAGACGGCCCTCAAACAGAAGCGTTATGCCTACATGCGCTATAAGCGCCGCCCGAACGATTTCACTGTCGCTGAATTTCGTCGGGCTAGGGCTAGGTTTCGGTATATTTCGAAGCACGCCCGCCGCTCTTCTTGGCGGGCATACGTGTCTTCACTTAACGGGAAGACCCCTTTAGCTCAGGTGTGGAAGCGAGTCAAAAGGATTCGGGGCAAGTTCTCGCAGGACCCCCCTCCCGTTCTCCAGCAGAATGGGATCGCAATCTCGGACCCCGCGTCCGTGGCGGAATCCTTAGCGACCGCTTTCTCCGCATTCTCTAGCCGTGATGCTGCTCCGCCAGCATTCAATGCACGTCGTGATGTCGCGGAAGGCCGCCGGCTGGACTTTACCTCCAGAGGCGGAGAGCCCTTCAACGACAAGTTTACTGTGAGTGAGTTGCGTTCCGCTCTCGCTTCGTGCGCGGACACCGCCCATGGTCCGGACGATGTCCCGTACGCCATGCTTCGACACCTGGGTGAGCGAGGCATGGCCTTTCTGTTAGATCTGTTCAACAGGATCTGGGTGGAAGGTCTTCTCCCAGACTCCTGGCGAATCGCTACTGTGCTCGCCTTTCGCAAGCCGGGGAGAGATCACTCTACTCCGACCGGTTTCCGCCCAATCTCCCTAACCTCTTGCGTGTGCAAGTTGATGGAGAAATTGGTAAATGTTAGATTAGCCTATTTCCTGGACAGCGGAGGCCATCTGTCTTCTGCACAGTGCGGCTTCCGTAAGTTTCACTCCACGTCGGATGCTCTGCTCCGACTGGAAAATGCCGTCTGCGAGGCTTTCCTTCGTAGACAGCACTACGCCACGGTGTTTTTCGATCTGGAGAAGGCCTATGATACCGCATGGCGATACGGTATCATGGAGACTCTCCACACGATGGGGGCGAGGGGACGCCTCCCAATGTTTATATCTGAATTTTTGCGAGATCGTCGATTCCGCGTACGGGTGGGGGGAGCCCTTTCTGCCCCAAAGGAGCAGGAAGAGGGTGTCCCGCAGGGAAGTGTCCTCAGTGTCACACTCTTTGCCCTGAGCATCAACGGCATCACCTCGGTTCTGCCAGAAGATGTTCTCGCTACGCTCTACGTGGACGACCTTTCGATCTCTTTTGTCGCGGCCCAGATGCCAACTCTGGAGCGTCGACTCCAACAGGCATTGAACCGCGTCTCTCGCTATGCCGAAACGCACAGGTTTCGCTTTTCTTTGGCCAAGACTAAGGTGGTGCACTTCTGCCGCCATCCACGGCTTCACCCCGACCCAGATTTGTTTCTTAATGGGGTGCGCCTGGATGTGGTTGAGTCGCACCGTTTCCTTGGTCTTGTATTCGACCGACGCCTCACCTGGGAGGCTCATATTCGCAGCCTTAGGGTCTCTTGTACCCGCGCCATGGACATTCTCCGTTCCGTGACGTTCAGCGCTTGGGGCGCTGATAGGGCTACCGCCTTACTTTTTTATCGATCCTTTGTTCGCTCGAAGCTCGACTACGGATGCGAGTTTTATGCATCCGCAGCCGAGCGTTTATTGCGGAAGGTGGATTCGATCCACCACACCGGCCTTCGCCTTGCGACCGGTGCCTTCCGCACTTCCTCCATTGAGAGCCTGTTGGTCGATGCTGGGGAGATGCCACTCGCTCTGCGCCGCGTGCAGTGCATCACTCGCCTGTACGCGCGAGCCCGGCGCCTCCCTCAGTCGCCAACAGCTCTCACTGCATCCGCAGCTGATCTCGATGGTGCCTATGCCGCCGAGAGACGCCAGTCATACCCTAAGCCCTTTGGGTTTAGGGCCAGGAAACTCCTTCGAGAGGTAGATATAGCTCTCGGGCCGGTGGCGCCCCTGGTTCTGCCCAGGACGCCACCCTGGAGGGTACCACATTTGGCTATTTGTCGCCACGCCTCTGCTCCCAAAGCTTGTACTGCGCCGGGAGTATTGCGTTCGACCTTTTTGGAGCACACATCGTGTCACGCTGGTACCGTGCCAGTGTATACGGATGGCTCCAAGTCCCAAGAGGGGGTCGGCTTCCACGCCGTATCCCCTCTGTTTGAAGTCAGCAGGGCTCTACCAGGCGCTGCGTCTGTCTTCACGGCCGAGCTGGTGGCAATACACCACTCGGTACGGGAGATTACGCGACGTGCCCGGTTCGGAGACCGGATTGTGATCTATAGCGACTCACAAAGCGCCCTGAGTGCTCTCGGGGCATTGGAATCTCCGCATCCCCTGGTTCGCGATATCCGTGACGCCACGGTTTTGGCGAGCCGGGCAGATGTCGAGATTATCTTCTGCTGGGTTCCTGGACATGTAGGAATTGCGGGGAATGAGCGCGCCAAAGAGTTCGCGAGGACTCTGCGACCGGACCAGCGTTTCGCTCTTCCTCACACCGACTACATGGCAGGAATACGGGCAGCTCTTCGGACTGCTTGGCAAAGAAGATGGGAGACGGTCGAAGGGAACTTAAAGTTGCGTGCCATTGCGCCGCGACTGTTCCCATGGACCTATCCCCTAATGCCGCGGCGGCTTCAGGTTGCTTTCTGTCGTCTCCGAATCGGACACACTCGTGTGACGCATCGCTATCTGATGGAGCGCTCTCCTGCGCCCTATTGCAACGACTCCGTCGTCCCCCAGACTGTTCGGCACATTCCTGTCGAATGTCCCAGTCTGGGTGATCTTCGCGCACGATACCTGTCCCAGTACCGGGATGGGCGGGGTCGCTACCGCCTGTCCCTTGTGCTCGGGACAGATTCGTGCACATTGACTTGTGGACCTTTTGACTTCTTAGGGGAGGCCGGCCTTCTCCCTATTATTTAAGCAAGGTTTGTTTGTTTTTTTGTTTTGTTTTGTTGTTTTTTTGCATTTGTTTTTTTTGTTTTGTTTTTTGTTTGTTTTTTTTTCTTTGGTTGCACGCTCCTGTGCCGGGGACGCCTCTCCCCGACGCACCAGCTTGCTTCCTTTCCCCCTTTTGGGGTGTTGTTTTTTTTTCTCTCTCTTTAATTTTATTTTAAAGTAGCCTAGAACTAGGCCAGTTTTAATACGGTGACTAATGCCCAAGTAGGCAGTCGCCAGATGAGCTCTTAAAAAAAAAAGAAAAAAAAGCGTCGACTCCAACAGGCATTGAACCGCGTCTCTCGATATGCCGAAGCGCACAGGTTTCGGTTTTCTTTGGCCAAACCTAAGGTGGTAGACTTCTGCCGCCATCCACGGCTCCACCCTGACCCAGATTTGTTTCTTAATGAAGTGCGACTGGATGTTGTGGAATCGCACCGTTTCCTTGGTCTTGTATTCGACCGACGCCTCACCTGGTAGGCTCATATTCACAGCCTTAGGGTCTCTTGTACCCGCGCCATGGATATTCTCCGTTCCGTGACGTTCAGCGCTTGGGGCGCTGATAGGGCTACTGCCTTACTTTTTTATCGATCCTTTGTTCGTTCGAAGCTCGACTACGGATGCGAGTTTTATGCATCCGCAGCCGAGCGTTTATTGCGGAAGGTGGATTCGATCCACCACACTGGCCTTCGCCTTGCGACCGGTGCCTTTCGCACTTTCCCTATTGAGAGCCTGTTGGTCGATGCTGGGGAGATTTCACTCGCTCTGCGCCGCGTGCAGTGCATCACTCGCCTGTACGCGCGAGCCCGGCGCCTCCCTCAGTCGCTAACAGCTTTCACTGCATCCGCAGCTGATCTCGACGGTGCCTATGCTGCCGAGAGACGCCAGTCATACCCTAAGCCCTTTGGGTTTAGGGCCAGGAAACTCCTTCGAGAGGTAGATATAGCTCTCAGGCTGTTGGTGCCCCTGGTTCTGCCCAGGACGCCACCCTGGAGGGTACCACATTTGGCTATTTGTCGCCACGCCTCTTTTCCCAAAGCTTGCACGGCGCCGGGAGTATTGCGTTTGCCCTTTTTGGAACACACATCGTTTCACGCTGGAACCGTGCCAGTGTATACGGATTGCTCCAATTCCCAAGAGGGGGTCGGCTTCCTCGCCGTATCCCCTCTGTTTGAAGTCAGCGGGGCCGTGCCAGGCGCTGCGTCTGTCTTCACGGCCGAGCTGGTGGCAATGCACCACTCGGTACGGGAGATTACGCGACGTGCCCGGTTCGGAGACCGGATTGTGATCTATAGCGATTCACAAGGCGTCCTGTGTACTCTCGGGGCATTGAATCTCCGCATCTCCTGGTTTGCGATATCCGTGACACCACGGTTTTGGCGAGCAGGGCAGATGTCGAGATTATCTTCTGCTGGGTTCCTGGACATGTAGGAATTGCGGGGAATGAGCGTTCCAATGAGGGCGCCAAAGAGTCCGCGAGGACTCTGCGTCGGACCAGAGTTTCGCTTTCCTCACACCGACTACATGGCAGGAATACAGGCAGCTCTTCCGACTGCTTGGCAAAGAAGGGTGGAGACGGTCGAAGGGAACTTAAAGTTGCGTGCCATTGTGCCGCGACTGTTCCCATGGACCTATCCCCCAATTCCGCGACGGCTTTAGGTTGCTTTGTGTCGTCTCCGAATCGGACACACTCGTGTGACGCATCGCTATTTGATGGAGTGCTCGCCTGCGCCCGATTGCGACGACTGCGCCGTCCCCCAGACTGTTCGGCACATTCTTGTCGAATGTTCCAGTCTGGGTGATCTTCGCGCACGTTACCTGTCCCGGTACCGGGATGGGCGGGGTCGCTACCGCCTGTCCTTTGTACTCGGGACGAGTGCGTGCAAATTGACTGGTGGACTTGTTAACTCTTTGGCGGAGGCCGGCCTTTTCCCTTTCATTTAACTAGGTTTAGTTGTTTTTGTTATTGCTTCCTAATTGTTATTTCTTTTTATTGTTTTCTTTTCAAATTTTTTAAAGTAGCCTAGAACTAGGCTGTTTGTTTACGGCGACTTATGCCTAAGTCGTCATTCGCCAGATAGCTCCTTAACCCCCCCCCCAAAAAAAACCCCAACCTTGTATCATACCTTATTTTAGCTCATTCTTTTTGTAGAACGTTCCGATGCTCTGCTTTGTCTGAAAATTAGGGTTCAGATCCCGGTACATACTCGATTTGAAGTCTTCGATGGATGAGCATTGTTTTTTGTCTCGTTGTCCTGTTGGAAAGCTAGGACACTCGTAGCCATAATTTGTCTGCACTTCTCCTAAAATATCGATATACTTCCGTGCTTTCATTATTCCATCAATAAAGGCTTAACTTTCCATGACCCGCTCAGGCCATACAACCCCACACCATTACATGGCGGCTTCTATGTTTAACCTTAGCTACTTTGTTTTTACGATCGAAGGTAGTATTATTCTTTTTCCAAGCGTCCGCACGGCCATCACTTCTAAACAAGTTAAACTTGATTTCGCCGCTTAACCGGCGACTTAATCGAGCGGCTTAACCTGCCGCCCGATGTGAGAGAAGATTGCCATTTATGGTTTGCCCATCTATGCGGTGCATTTTCATCGGCATGATTGGGGCCATTGGAGGAAGCTGGTTCATTTCTTGGCGAGAACAACCAGTACCATAGAGGGACACATAACCATATCTGTGTATGATGGAATCAGTCGCGATTAATAAATCTCCCGAGGGTGCCCCCCCCTCCCCTTCTCCACCCTAGAGGATCTCCCCGGGTTATTCTCATCCATCCATCATCCTCTCACTCTCAGGCAACTCTTCTCTCCATCTAGGTGGCGAGGAAGCGAAGCGATGGACCCTCCCACCCAAGGAAAACATACGAAGCCAACGCAAACCGTTTCACCAAAAATGAACCAACTTCCAAAATGTACTTGGAAAACGCGAATCAGATTTATGCCAATTACTCGTAGGATGCCTAAATGCATTTCCCGACCCAGAGGGGTTGCAATCTAGGTAGAATGGCGCCCCTCTCCGTCACAAGAGGACAATAAGTGGGCAGCAAAGCCAGACAGAGGGAAACTCTTCGAAAACTATTTTCGGAAAGTTGAATGTGCCAATTCTGAGACTTATCGACACCCCAGCCGGATATCTCGCTATTTGCGAACTCGAGATGGATATTGAAACAAAAAGGAGACACAGACGCGACCGCTGAAGGAGATATACCTCCTACCCAGCCCCTCTCCCTTACACGCAGATACAAGCCCACAGGAGTGTCATCTGCCCGAGACTTGCTTCCTGAATCGGTCAGCACTCTAAAGAAGAGATTTCAGAGATTATGAGAAACAAAAAGTGGGCAAAAGTGGCAGAAATAATCAAGATTAGGAATAAAAGAAATAAAAACATACTACCAACATGTCTTCAAGGTCATTTGTAACGAGCCGGCATGCCACACAAAGCCAAAGAGAGCGGGCTGCTCCTCCTTTAACGCAAAAATAAGCGGAGAACAAATCGAAAGGGAGGTATTGTATAATTGTACCCCCATTCAAGTTTGCTTCCGCTGATATAAGATGGACCAACATGCCGCTAAAGACTGCAAAGAACAGGAAATAACCTGTTCCAAATGCAGTGGCAAAGGTGCCGGGTGGCGCGTAAGCAACCTATTTGGTTGGGAAGTGCCCAAACTTCAACCAAAATACTTTCCATCAAAAAGTAAATATTTAAAACAAGGAGAAACACCAAATAGCAAGAAACGCCCCTGTAAGTGTACCTGAACCACAGCAGAAAACCTACCTTAAGCTGTAGAACGAATATTCTACCAAAACTTTCGCTCTCATCCTCTACGCACATGTGAAAACCTCACTAATCCTTGAACGTTCGCCAAGGAGTTGAACCAGATGCTCAAGAAAAATGAGATGAGTGAAATGTTCCTTCCCCCTCCCACTCGGGAGGCATCCTGAAACTACAATTTTAGCCCAAAGCTACTCCAGAAGCACTCTTAACTAAGTCCCAGCAAAAAAGTAAGACCAGCACTCAACCTGTCCCCCAGAAAGGACCTAGTGGAGGTTATGAAGCTTAGAAAAAAACAATTCAAAAAGGCCGAAAGAGAAAATAGTTCCAGCTCTTCGTCAGACTTAGAGGAAGAAGGCCACTTCTCTAAAGCCCCGAAATCCACTGAAAGATCAAGTAGCAGGCGTAAGACGTCAAAACATACCTACAAGTACGGTAGGGGTATGGTCGAGCTAAAGATCTACTTCTCGAAGATGCGAGAACCCGACAGCCTCGGAAATATACCAGGGAGTACGCGCCAATAAATTCAAATGGGTCTTCGACGATCTAAGCCAAGAATCAGAAATTGAAGATGCCCTCTACACGGAGAAGATACAGTTCTAGAAGGATTCTTGCGTCACAATAAGTGCCGCAGAGTTCAAGAAGATCCGTAATGGCAAATCACCTACCAACAAGTATTACTACAACATAAGGAAACTAACACATTAACAAGAAAACATGGAGAACACAAACAACACACCAGGTGCGGACCGTTGATCGTTGGGGTGAAGGCTCTGAAGCCCCTTTCAAATAATGAAAAAAAACGAAGCTTTTTCATTAAACGTCCCCCAATAAAAAATGTTGGTACAAAATTGGAACACTGTATTGAGGAACAATGATGGGCAAGTTCCGTGGATGTTCGGCACTGGTGATCATAGAATATCCGCTCGGGAAGATGGTTCATTGCTTCAATCATCTACTGAAACTCGTCCTGACCCAAGGCTTGTAACACAAACGAGGTAAGGCTCTCTTCCCAGATCATCAACGAAGTGTACAACTTCATCAATTCCACAAACATGCGCTCGATGAGGTTTGCTAAGCTCGTGAAAAGCCACGCGTCCACGAAGCGGACAAAGCTGGTCCTCCTCTGCGCTACTAGATTGATTGAGCAACACATTTCAGTCATTGTGTTCATCAAATTCCTCCCATTTATTGCCCTCTTCCTCGAGGATGGGAGCCGTGCCTTCTAATTCGTCTCGTCATCGCTGAGTCTGTTCTAGCTCACACCGTGGAGCCAAGTCAAGCCCTGCAGTCTGCTACGGTCCATCTTGTCTGAGCATACGTCTCAGTGGAGATGCCTTTCAACAACAAGACTCGGGAAGGTGCACTGACCAGCTTTCACGACATCTTCAAGAAGGCATAGGAGCTCCTCCAGGTGATCGGCTCGTTATATGACACCCTTCCTGTGCCTAGAGTTTGTAGGCCACAAACGCAGATGGCGAACCTACTCTTCCAGACAGCTGAGGAATATTACTGCCGATCTGTAGGTCGAATTCATTGACCAGGTGTCGTCAGCTGCAGAACCGTTTCTGGGACGACACTATTCCGGTCGGCTTCAACATCAATCATCTGCTCATCGGCGTCTACAGAGGTGTTGCTGGTTTACTGGAGGCGGCAAGTCTACTAGGGTGACATAAAGGCCTCGAGCATCATCAAAGCGGAATCAGAGCACCGATTTTCTTCAGCAATCTAGTTTGACTCCGTTGGAGTTGGTTGGTGTGACCCACGCCCAGACCCGAATTTATCAGAACTTTTCAAGGCTCCTCCAAGTTATGATCACTTCTAGTCGCCACGGCTTCAGTTTGCTTTCTGTCGTCATCGAATTGGGCACACTCGCGTCACGCACCTTTGATGGCGGTGCGTGAAAATTCTTGTTGAATGTTGGAGTCTGGGTGATCTTCGCGCACGTTACCTGTCCCGGTATTGGGATTAGCTGGGTCGCTACCGCTTGTCCCTTGTACTCGAGACGGGTTTGTGTACCAAACTTGTGCGCTAGGCCCCGTAAGGGGCACGGCGATTTGCCTTCCTGGCCGACATGCTGTCCCGACTCAGCGCTCCGTCTGGCCCCAGCTTAGCCTCTTTTCATTCTTTCAGACAGCTTGTATTTCTACCCTACTTCCTCACTCTCCCTACCACCTCTCCCACATCTTTCGTCTGCTTCTAATTTTACAGGGTAGATGCCGACCAGCCTCCTCTCACCCAACTATCTTGGATCGAAGCTGAGGGGGGAGGGGACACAATCACCTCACTCCTGAGCTCCGGTCTGGGTTGGTGGTTTTTTAACGACCTAATTCATCCCCACCCACACCTTCCTAACATCTTTCTCATTTCAATCTTTATCCATTTTACGCCGTGCTCGAAGTGAAGCCGCCATGCCGATGGGCTTCAGGCCACTAGGCGGGAGGAGTGGTCTCATATGACGGCAGCTAGTTCTGCCGGACCCTTACTCACCCCTCGAAGAGCGGGCTACTGATGAATATAAACAAAAAATAATGTCCCTCATCTTGCTCTGTAAATCGGCGGGGCCGCCCTCGGGCAGCTCCACCAAAAAAAATGGAGCCCCCTCCCCTGTGCTTTCACAGGGGCCTATCCAAAACTTCACCTGAAGAGGATGCTTACTCCTCTCCTTTGCCTACCGGTTTAGGAGACTCCCCCTCAACCCCCTTCTCTGGAACCGCCCTTGGCGACCCCCTTTCTTCAGCGGCAGTCCCCCCTTTAGTTTCTCAGGGGACTACTAATTAATGCAGGCAGCCCCTTATGGGGAGGGGAGAAGACAAGGCCCATCGGCCTCTTCCCTCTAAAGACATGCGGGCTCGCATATTGAGTTTAGAGGGGGTCACCGTACTTGCCCCCCTCTCTTCCACGAACAAAGACGTTCTGACCAATGGTAACTGTGGGTGGAGCACGGGGGTGGCCACATGGAGGCCCACCCTGAGATGGACCTGGTCCCTGAGGCAACCCAGCCCTAGACGGTAGGACCTTCCATGGGGACAGACCTGGGCTCCGTGCCCGTGCAAGGTCTTCAGACGCCTCGGGTCTCCAAGGCCTTACTAAGAGGAGGGAGCTCCTCTTCCGTCTGCTGCCCTTGTGGCAGCCAAGACCTCCATCTCGGAGAACGATCTTGCTGAGACCGTTGCATCTGGCCTAGGGGCTCCTGCCGGTGGAGGGGAGAAGCAGGCTCCTAACAAAGACCGCAAGTGTGCAGAGCAGAGCCTCGATTACATCGTGGCCCCTCATTCAGAGAGTAACTGGCGTTTTTAAACCCGCTGGCTTCAAACTCTTTCTTGTTATTCGCTCCACTGATGGCAGCATGTTGGCTATGGGCAACATGATCCATCAGAGGAGAGCTTTTGCTAGTGTGATTGGTAGAGACTCGAAGGTGACCGGTTTCTCGGACGGGAACCTGGCACATCCAGGCCTACGAGCACGGTCGTTTCCGTGCCCATTCGGGACCCTTCTGCGGGTTCTACCCACCCCGGGCGCTTCCCTGGCAAAGCTGGCGGCAAAATGGGTTCACCCCCGACCCCGTCCAAAACCTGGGTTTCCCTCCTTTTCCCCAACGAGACCATTTCCCGTAAGGCGCAACTACCGCGCGCCTCTACCGAGTCGCTCCACTCAGAAGAGCAACACCCTTGAAGTTGGTCGTGAGGCCATCTTCCGGCGTTCCTAAAGCTGCCCCCTGATAGGAAGACAGCACTCTAGCATCTTCGGCTCCTTCGCCAACACCAAATGGTGGGCTGGGTGGCTCGGATAGGGTAAGTTATCCAAAAGAGGGACCCCCGTCTGTAAAGCCGCCTCGCTCACCTAAGGTTTCGAGGTGGAGGGCGGAAAAGGCTCGCACGTCGAGCCGAACCTCCTCCAAAGTCCTCCAAGGCGACAGCACTTTCAGCACATTGTCCGGCCAACAGCGCCCGTAGTTCTGCCTCCGAAAAGCAGACCCACCCGTCTCCTCCGAACTATGCTGGACGACATATTCATTCAATGAAATTTCCGCGAACTCCGGGCCAACTGGGAGGATTTGCGGAGGCTCGTCTCATCCCGTTCCCCGTTAGCTATCCTTTTGCAGGAGACCATGCTGGGCGCGTGTCCCCCGCTGCCCCTCACGGCGTATAAGGCCTACTTCTACCCAGGGCCGGGCAGTAGAATGCGCGATTTACACTTGGCATGATGTATCCTTTCTTCTCTTTTCTTTAGAGGTATACTGTTATTTCCGTGTACATTCGACGCGGGCGACTTCCGCCGCGTCTTGGCACCGTAGATACCACTCTGGGGAGACTACTCCATTAATCCCCGGGGTTAAGTCCTTGCCGACCTGATCGACGAGCTGGAGTTACGTGTCCTAAATGTGGAACCTCCTTCGAGAGCTAGGTATAGCTCTCGGGCCGGTGGCGCCACCCTGGAGGATATCACCTTTGGTTATTTCTCGCCACACCTCTGCTCCCAAAGCTTCTACAGCCCTGGAGTATTGCTTTCGACCTTTTTGGAGCACACCTCGTGTCACGCTGGAACCGTGCCAGTGTATACGGATGGCTCCAAGTCCCAAGAAGGGGTCGGCTTCCACGCCGTATCCCCTCTTGTTTGAAGTCAGCGGGGCTCTGACAGGCGCTGTGTCTGTCTTCACGGGAGATTACCCGACGTGCCCGGTTCAGATACCGGATTGTGATCTATAGAGACTCACAAGGCGCCCTGAGTTCTTTCGGGGCATTGTAATCTCCGCATCCCCTGGTTCGCGATATCCGTGACGCCACGGTTTTGGCCAGCCGGGCGGATTTCGAGATTATCTTCTGCTGGGTTCCTTGACATGTAGGAATTGCGGGGAATTGCGATTTATGCCCAAGAAAGCAGTCGCCAGATTTGCTCTTAAAATTTAAAAAAACAACATCGCTCTCTAACGACCATGCAATTATATCTATATTTATTTCTTCATGGAGATCTATCCTTCGTTTCCATGAGCGGCATTGATATATTATTGTGACCTTTGGCAACTTTTATCTCTCGTTTTTCGTCATTTCTCAATGGCAGTAACAGTTACTGTTTCTTTGCCTCATGTAAGTGCTGTTTGCTTAATTAGCTGTTATTTTGTGAAAGTTCAGTCGAAGATATTATTTCGTCTGATTGAATAAGTGCTGTTTGCTTAATTAGCTTGTGTTATTTAAAATCAACCCTTTAATATTCAAACAATGGGTCCAAAGAAAAGGTATTCCCGTTTGTATTCACATGAGTACTTGGCATATGGTTTTATTGAATCGCCTGTAGATAAGTTAATGCCAATCTGTTTGTTATGCCATAAATCTTTTTCAAATGAAGCAATGAAGCCGTGTAGATTATCGGAACATCTTGGCACAAAACATTTGGAAAAGAAAGAAAAGCCTATAGAATTCTTTCAAGATATTGCTGAACAATTTAAACGTACAACGGTTATAAACTCTATGATTCAAAGGTCCACTGAAAAGAGCAAAGGTGGACTCATTGCTAGTTACCGTATTTCAGAACTTATTGCTAAAAGTGGCAGTGCTCACACTATTGGTGAACAGTTATTAATGCCATGCTTTCAAGAGCTGATCTCAACAATGATGCATCAGGACCCAACAAATGTCCATAAAACAATAAGTTGACGCATTGATGAAAATGGCCTGTGATGGTGAAAAGCAACTTATATCTTTACTTCAAACAAGATGATTTTCTTGGCAAATAGATGAATCTTGATGCATTGCTAATGGCATATGTCCGCTATTTTGATGATAACAATGTTCAAGAGGAGATGCTCTTTGCTGATAGGCTTATTGCAGATACAAGAGGAACATCAATTTTTGCAACTGAAATCATACTTCGAAAAGAATAACATCCCATTGACAAACATTATTGCCTGCGCGATATCGCAGCTTTATAGCGCACTTGAAAGGGGAAGCCCTTAATGTTCCCTGTATTCATTGCCTAATTCGTAGACAATATCTTGTTGCCAACAAAATTGAGTCCAGGTCTGCACTCATCATTGAATATTGCTGTAAATGCAATTAACAATATTATAGCAAATGCCAAAAATCATCGACTGTTTCGGCAATTATGTCAGGATTCTGATGAAAAACGTGTTCGGTGGCTTTCAAAAGGTCAATGCTTGATACGTTTTGTCGAGTTATATGAGTGTGTGCTGCAGGTTTTGGAAAGTCAAAAAGAATTTAATTTGTGCCATCAAGAAAGAGAAGTAAAGAAGATTGTCGTTTACTTGGCTGACATATTCACAAAGTTGAATGATGTGAATTTGCATCCTCAAGGGAAAATTATGACACTTATTGAGTGTAAAAAGGTAGTCTGTTTATTTATCGACAAACTCAATTTATTCAAAAGAAATATCCAAAATGAATTGCATCAGTTTCCAGGATTGTCATCAATCAAAAATGAGCTCACAGAAGCCGAATTGGATATATTTAGTAATCATCTTAATACACTTCAAAAATACATGGAAAATCGCTTTGAAGATATCCTCAAACTTGAAGAGGATGCTTGGATGGAAATGTCATTTAACACAGACATGAATAATATTGAGGTCGCTGCCAAGGAGAACTATTGCAATTAAAACATGATACTGAATCGAAAGCAAATTTTAACGAAGGAGGATACCTACAACTTTGGTAGAACAAGAAAATGCCCTAACTCTATCCAATCTATGGAACAGAATTTCCTCACTACTCGTTGCTTTCCCTACCTCATACTTGGTTGAAAGTGGGTTCATTGTTGTGAATCATATTATTACATGGAAAGAAATTGCTTAAAAATATCAGAAAGAGGGGACCTCCGTTTGTTTCTTACAAAAATTAAACCTAACATCGACTTTTTAATTAATCAGCAACAACCATTATTTCAGTACAGGTTTTATGTCGGTGGGCGAAAAGATTGTTATTGTTAAAAAAATCGTAAAAGTGGGCGGGGGATTAAAAAAGGTTGGTAAACCCTGATTTAAAATTTAAAATTTTGGATTTGAAAGAATATATATATATATATATATATATATATATATATATATATATATATATATATATATATATATATATATATATAGAGAGAGAGAGAGAGAGAGAGAGAGAGAGAGAGAGAGAGAGAGAGAGAGAGAGAGAGAGAGAGAGAGAGAGAGAGAGAGAGAGAGGGAGGGAGGGAGGGAGGGAGGGAGGGAGGGAGGGAGGGAGGGAGGGAGGGAGGGAGGGAGAGAGAGAGAGAGAGAGAGAGAGAGAGAGAGAGAGAGAGAGAGAGCGCGCGCGCGCTACAAGGAGCTACAAGGAAAATAAGTACCCTAGAAGACCTTACGGTCCATACAAGGAGGGTACTTTTAGCGCAATCCTCGGAAGGTGACCGTTGGCAACCTCGAAGATCACTCGCGAGGATCTTAACGGTGATTTCGCAAGACTTGAACTGGTCAACAGATTCACTGTTGACAACTTCCGTCGGAAGTGCGTTCCAACTACCACAGATACTGTATGTGAAGAATTTCCCACACAGATCACGGTGGTATCGCTTCAGTTCAAGTTTGTAGTCGTGATTTCTTGTTCTCCCGTCGCTGAGCTGGAAAATATCGCCGTAGTCTAGTTTGTCGAAGCTTCGAAGTATTTTAAACACTTCGATAAGCTGACCACGTAGTCTCCGGGTCTCCAGCGAGAACACATCTAATTCCCTTAGTGTATCATTATAACTCATATGCCTGATAGAGGGAATCAGTTTGGTTGCCCTGGCTTGGACGCGTTCCAATCTCGCGATGTCCTTTCGAATGAAGGACTTCAAAATTGTACGGCATACTCCAGGTGCGGTCGGACAAGGGAGTTATACAAACACAGTACTATCTCCTTGTTCCGATATCCAAAATGTCTCTTTATATAACCTAGCATCCTTTGGGCTTTCTTCTCCGCCTCATTACCCTGCCTCGAGAACTTGAGATCACTAGTTATAGTTACACCCAAGTCCTTCGCATTGTCGGTTGATTCAAGAGCATTGCCTTTGAGGATATAATGAGATTGGGGGTTTCGGTGGCCGATATGCATGACTTTGCATTTGTTCACGTTAAAAGGCATTTGCAACGTTTATACCAAGTTTGGTATCGTTGCCAAATTTGGAAATCTTGGCAACCATGTCACCGTCCATGTCGTTGACGTAGATGATGAATAGTAGTGGTCCCAGGACAGAACCTTGATGAACACCGCTAGTAACGGGCACCCACTCAGAAGCCTGTCCATTCATCACTACCCGTTGCCGTCTGCCGTTTAGCCAGTTCTCTATGCAACTTGCTACATTTCCGTTTACGCACAGCGCACGCACTTTACGGAGAAGGAGGCGGTGTGGTACCTTATCAAAGGCTTTTTGAAAGTCTAGGTAGACAAACATCCACCGCATTATCCTATTATGCTCACTGAAAACGAAGTGGAAGAATTCCACAAGGTTCGTCAGGCATGACGGTTGCCTTCGTAA
This sequence comes from Ceratothoa steindachneri, assembly GCA_963969495.1. Lineage (NCBI taxonomy): Eukaryota > Metazoa > Arthropoda > Malacostraca > Isopoda > Cymothoidae > Ceratothoa > Ceratothoa steindachneri. The sequence continues at coordinate 112,337,068 of OZ018328.1, forward strand.
GCCGTGCTGGGAACTTCAATTGCAGGTTTGACCCCAAATATGATGTTATATTGCCCACAATGATACTTTCCATGAGTTTATCGACTATCGAGGTTAAACTGATAGGTCGGTAGTTGGAAGGCTGGCTTTGGTCTCCTTTCTTGAAGATCACTTCACCTCCGCCTCACGCCAGTCTCCAGGAACGCGTCCAGTCCGAATCGAAGTGTTGATGATTGTGGTCAGATGTAGTCCCACCCCATCACGCACTTCCTTCAACAAATTAGGGAGAAACCCGTCCGGACCAGGGGACTTATTTGTCTTTAGGTCGAACATTTTTTCCTCTACTTCGGCTACGGTGAAGTCCATTTCCTCCAGCTTTCACACAAGTGAGACTCAATGGACTGGGGGATGGGATGACGCTCTTCAGTTAACACTTAAGATAATTAGTCGTTTAGGAGGTTTGCATTTTTCTGCATCCGAGTTCTTTAATGCACCCTCCTCATTTACCAAAGGGCTAATTGTGCGGCGGATTGTTTTACGGTTGTTTACATAATCGAAGAACTCCTTGGGATTCTGTTTATACAGTCACGCCACTCGGAGCTTCTCGGCACGTTTCGCCGCCCTTATAGTGGACTTCAGTCTCCTTGCTAGCCTACGGTGCTAGTCAAAGTCACCAGAAATCTTTGACTGGCGGTACAGAGAGAGAGAGAGAGAGAGAGAGCGCACAAGGAGCCACAAGGAAAGCAAGTACTTTACAGACCTCTCGATCCATGCTAAGAAGGTACTTGTATAAGTTTCCCATCCTAATATATAGACAAAGAAAAAAGTAACTAGGATTTGGAGAGAGAGACAGACAGACAGACAGACAGACAGATTACTGCATTGTATGCATCTAGGATAAATATTGCGGGACAAAAGCCGGCTCATTCGACTGCATTGCTTTCTAAGCGACCCTTCTGTTCGCGATTAGTTGGAAAACTCTTGAGAAGAAAGCATCTCATCTCGCTCGTCGCCCCGCCCCCGCCCCGCGGCCCGCAACCTCTTGGAAGAGGAGAATCTTTTGAGTCTCCTGAGGCGGCAAGCGGCAGCTTTTCTTGCGCCCAGCCACGTCGAGCTCTTTGCCCGCGAAAGTTCCTTGAAAAGACAAAATATCTCGTTACAGGTATCAATGGGACCAACCGAGGTAGGGAGGGGAGGGGATAGCTTTAATTGGCAGGTTAATGACTTTTCTGTGCACTCCTCCCTCTGAAACTGGTGAAAGTGCGCCGGTTTGGGCTTTCGCAATTTCACTGCCTCCACTTGTCTAATCTCTTTCTTTGGTCTCTCTTCTTTTTTAAACCACTTACCACTACCATCATCAGCTACCTCAGCACTTCCTTAATATTTTCTACCTTACCTTCCTCGCGTTATCTTTCGTCATACGCTCATATCTCCCATCAATACCATTCTCTTGCACCACCTTTCACTCTACCATTTCGTGGGGCTAGGCGAAAGTCCTTGGTAATTTTTGACTGATTTGTTACAGCAGTCTTTCACATATGTTCCCACTGTACGCTAGTACTATTCTTTTTACTTTTGTTAGTTTTTTGCCTTTCTCCTTTGAATATCTATGCTTCCATCGCCGAATATTCCGTTTTCAAGTATTCTTTATTCCATCCTCAAGCTTTGCCTGGCCCTCTCTTCCTCTCAGTGCCGTTCTTTCGTAATGAGCCATAAGACTCCGTAGTCGGGCGCCAATTTTTCTATTCTTTCACAATAAATCGTTCAATTTTTTTCCCACCCTGATGAACGTTACGATGGTCTTGAGCAGAAATGAAATCCAAAGAGATTTGCTCCGTGAATTACTTAGGAATAATCGATCGTCACTTTCTTCCATTCCCATCAATCTTGCCCAACTTCTACCCCAACCTCCTTTTCACCAATTAACTTTGGGGTGTCGGGCGGAGTATAAACGAGGCTTAGGCGGTGTTAACTTTAACAGTACGGTCACTGCCAAGAGAAACTGGTGCCCTATATCGGGTCATTTGCACCCCCTTAAATCTCTTAGATACCTCTTATTTCTTCTTAATTTTTAAAGAACTGACCTGCTACTAGCTCGTCCCGTAGCTGAACCTCTCTAAACAACGCCCTGTCTGTCGCTGGGTTGACCTGAACTCACTGTCGGGGCCTGGGTTAGTGGTGGTGCGCTTTTCCCTCGCCCCCACTCAGCACTACTTTACCTTTTTATTATTAGCATTATTGTTGTTATTATCATTGTTATTAGTCGCGGGCGACTCTACATCTCACTATGTCGGTCGGTCGGTCCCCGTTTTGTTTTTTTTGTTCTCGGAATAACATTGTAACTATTCGACCGATTCTAACGAAATTTGAAAACTTATGTTATTATAAATTCTCTTTCGAATAATATAATTGCCAAGGTTCTCTCAAGGTTATTCCTGGAATTATTGAAAGTTTTGAAGGTCGTAAGGTCATACATAAATCAGAATATGTGAGAGCACGCGATGTTTTGGTCAGCAGACCGTGTTTAGTCTAATTTTTATATTTGTTATTAATTTTTATTATATATTATTAGGTATGTATTATTATTAGTAGTATTATGTTATCACTTAATATTATTATTATTATTTAGTGAGTGGGTAATCCCAGTCCCACTTCCATGACATATTACCGCACCGAGGTGAAGCGGAGGTGACGCGTATCCAATACACCTACCTTAGCCACTTCCGGTGAATAAGAATAACCTCGGTGCGTCCCCTTTTGATCAAAACTAAGATGATGATCCCCTGAGTGTATTGTGATTTAAGCAGTGGATTGCTTAATAATTGCCAAGTTAACACACAGATACAAAAATAATCTTTAATGTACATGAATTTGAAATAAGCAACAGCGTATATAAATATAAATAGGATTAATCTTGCACTGAATAAATAAGTCTACAAAAATGTCGTGGGGATTACTTGCAGATTACTCTTGCACTGAATAAATAAGTCTACAAAAATGTCGTGCGGATTACTTGCAGATTACTCACTGGGATGTTTGCGTCTTAATGACACCAGACAGAACGAAGAGAATATTATTATTGAGTTAAACACTGAATTAAGTAAGCACTTCTAATATTCGAGGGTATGGGCTCGGGATGAGAATTCTAGTACACAAATAAACTGGTGAAGTTAGGGGAGGGGATAATTCAATTAACGATACCTTTGAGTTCGTAAGTATTTTGGGAGGGGACGGTGAAGATCTTCTTCTGGGACGATGATCGCACCTAGTCCGGCCGTCCGAGGTTACCGAATGAGAGGGTAATCCTAGACCGGTGATATGCTGATCCTTTGCCGGATCACGAAGGTGAGCCACACGGTGACTCAAATCGGACTTCTTCCTTGAAGTACCTGTCCGATTATTCGGCTCCTGGAGTGGGTAGCCAAAACCGATTACCTAGCTACATCTAGGGTAATCCGCAGAGGCTGGTCCTGTGTAACCTCAGACTCTGAAGGGGAGGCCTGCGTTAAGTTTGGCACCTACAAGTACCGTGGCGGCAATAACCAATTCCCCGAGAAGTTCCTTGCTTGCAGCGGGCGAACGGTTTATTATGTGGATCGAGTTTCACACAAACTCGACGTAGGTCCAAGGGCTTCTGCCTGATTCCAGGGAGAAGTCTTCCTTTTATTTCTCTCACGAACAGAATCGAGAGAGAGAATCGAATTCTCGTAAAATCCGTATCGTCGCTCGAAATACCTTTTTTTTAATCTTTGGGCCGACGGTAATTCTTTCACGCCTTCGAGCCATCTCGGAGTTTACGGTGGTTCGAAAAAAGGCGACGGAGAATTCGAGGCGAGAGGTGCATTTTAGGGATACGAGTTGGCGCGCAGCTTTGTGTCGGAATGTTTCTGCGTACACTTATGTACGCTGTATTTAGAATTCTACATCTATATACTATTATTATCTATCATTATTTATTATTATGTATTATGATTAGTATTAATTATTAGTATGTTATCCGGGTAAGTCAACCTTTTCTCGCCGCACTTTTCATTTGGAGCAGTGTTTCCACCTGTACAGAGTTCAGTCCGGTAATGATGGTCTTTGTGTGGACTGCATATACTATCCTGGAATTACCTAGCACCAGGGTATGATAATAATAGGTAATCACCCACCCTACTCGTTACTGGACCCCCTTATCTCTACTTATACCCCTTTCCTCACTTGCTCTCCTATCCACAGAGGTTCTGTTTGTCCGGCTCACTTTCGTCCTCTTATGAGCCTTAGTCGAGTGGCAGTGTAGACCCTGGAGCCGTGCCAGGCCCAGTATGCACACATGGCTCCCAAAGTATGAGGGGCAAGTTGGGCCTTTCCGGCACTACGCCCATCTTCACGACTGAGCTTGTAATCATCTCGAGTTTACCCCGCGGTGCCTCTTTCATCGCGACTCACAGCGTTCAGTCTTCTTGGGGCATTGCAATCTCCGCACATCCTCGTTCTCCTAATCCGTGTGGGGCTGATTTCGAGATTATCTTTCGATGGTTTGCTGGACTTTGCTGAGAACGAGCGCGTTGAGGGGTGTCAGGCTGTATGCACGTGGTGAGCGATAAGATTTGCGTTTTGCTCTTTCTCCACACTGATATAACATGACATGGATCAGGTCAGTCCTTCCGGTTGCATCGTAAAGATGGTAGACGTAGGTCGGAAATTTAAAGTTATGTCCATTTTGCCCGGACTTTTCCCGTGAAACTACTCCCCTAATTTCCCCACGGTGTCCGGTCATTTTTGTCACCTCCGAGTTTGTCACACTCACGAAACCTTATAATAGTTTAAATTTAACACTATCATCATTATCACTTATTTTTGTTTACTTTATTATTTCATAATCTAGCAGAAAACTGTGATTATAGTGTTAAAAATGACAGAAGATATTAAAATTAAGCATCCTTCTTGATCATAATTATGCGTTCGGACAGAAGCAACAGATTATGGAAAATGTTTTTGCTACGCAGGAGCAGGTGACATCTCTGGGAGATTAAGGGAGGAAGCCTTTGACCCTACAGCCTGTGCTGTAGGCTACGTCAAAGTTAAATCCACGTGAGGTTGTCGTGTCATATGCACTTGGAAATGACTGACCACTCCGCTCTTTTTCCCTTGTCATCCAGGGTGCCTAGAGTCTAAAATCCCCCGCAACCTGCCTGTTGGGCTTGCTGCCTGACATAAGCCTTATGCAGCCGAGCAGGGAGGGAGGTAGTCAACCCGCAGGGAAGGGGCTAAACCGATCTCCCCATTAATCACGCCCCAATGCCCAGGAACCATCAAGTCCTGGTCTCTTGCAGCCTATCTTTTGGCGCGGCATTAGGTAGCTGCTTAGGTCCTTAAGCCTAGACAAAGGGTTTAGGAAGATGAGTAGAGTTGGTAGAGAAAGGCAGAAAGTAGATATAAGCTGGGACCAGGAAAGACATCGCCGTGCGCCTTACGCACAAAAATGATTGAGTTTTTTTTTTTTATTAACTGCGAATAGTTATCAAATTGATAATTACGAGCACATTGCATTCTCTTCCAATACCTTTATTTTTTTCTTTAGTTTCAATTTATAAAAGGCGGCTAAGTGTAATCCAAACTACAAAGAGACTGCTAACTTGTCTTCAGATGTTTCGAGCTACGATCCGCTGCTACGTATCTGCGTAAAGCGAACATGCGTACTTTTATTGGTCAGGGGCTCAATTGAAAAAAAAAAGAGCACGCTACTCTTAACATATTAAATCGTATGTAGTAAATATTCTTAAATTACATTTAATATGTTCCATTACTGCCGTATATAAAGCTAATTAAATTAAATAAATGAAATTTGTGTAATTTTGAATCAGAGTGGCGCACGCATTTTTAGGCTACGAGTACTAAAGCCTGTAACTTTTCTTCGTATCTTTGCACCAGTGCCCTGGGAGTAATAATTCGATGGTGGAGGTCTATCACACTTTATACAGTCACAAAATAATAAGGTAAATTTTCATTACGATTTTTTATTAACTCCGCAATTCACTTATTTTCTTGATAGAAGCTTTTATTTGTTTATTTCATTATATTGGATGCGCCCCACGACGTCTGGTAACCTCATTGAAAGCATGGTTTACTTACCCCCTATTCATGGTGTGGGCCCCCCCCCCATCGATTTTCAATCAACTCTGTATAACAAAATCGAAATCCTACCGTTAGCTTTGGTATTGTTGAGAACCTTTTCTCGGCGTCGTAGAATTATTGCGTATCAGAATCGGGCTTAAATATTGTCTTTTGTAACTATAAAGTGTCATAGCCTCTCTCCGCCATCTAAATAGTACTCCTAGGATACTATCGCAACGATTACAGGCTTCCCTAAAACGCGTGCACCACTTTTATTCAAAATTACCAATGTTTTCAAAATATACGAAGATATTGAAATATTGGATTGCATTTAGAATTATTAATCAATTTTACTTATTAACTTTAAGCTTGGTAATAGAATGCAATGAAATGCACATTGAAGAATAAGAAAGCCAACATGCTTAATGTATATTAAATTTGAGCAAAGGTTTATGGTGCCACTCTTAGCAAAATTTGCAAAAAAAGAAACCTCAAAAGTGTAACACTGAAAGGCAGCTGAAATAAAATGAAATTTTTTTTAAAAGTTAGGAAAAGTCCAAGAAATGATTATTACTATTGGGGATGGATTTCGGGATGGTAGCATATACATATTTTATAAATAATTCAAATAGCCACTACTAAAACCCAAGTTCTCAACAGGCTATATATATTTATATATTTATTTATATATATATATATATATATATATATATATATATATATATATATATATATATATATATATTGTTTGTTAATTCATGAGTATGGCTACTTTGCTAAGCCATCATAAGCTAGTGCGATTCTGCACTATTTATGAAAGCCATACCAGTGCAAAAACATGAAATCCATCATAGTTTGACACACTGGTGTACTACTGCTGGGCTTATCCAGCCTAGCTTAGTAGGATATACGAGGGAAGGTCTAAAAATGTTCTGCCCAAATAGGTTAAGAAAATAAAATGTCAAAGCTAATTTTATTACTTATCAATATAGTCCCTGAAAAGGGTGAAGGCATTTTTTTAGATCTTGAAATAAGCATTTCAATCTCCTTTGCACTGAAAATGCTCAAAAACAGCTGACTTGACTTCATCATCACTCGAATTCTTTCCTCTCAAGTTGGATTTAACTTTGGAGAACAAATAATAATCAATGGGGGCCGGGTCTAGACTGTAGTGAGGGTGGTTCAATTCTGTGAAATCGCAATCGAAAATGGCCCTCTTTGCAATTGCCGCTGTGAGCACTGGAACATTGTCATGGAGGATTCTAACTCCTTTAATGAGCTTCCCCCGACGTTGTTCTTTGATGGCGTCCCTCAATTTATGCAATATAAAAGCATAATACTCACCATTTACCACTGTATTCCTTTCTTTGAAGTTAATCATCGAAATTCCTTCACAGTCTCAAAAAAACAGTTGCCATAAGTTTTATTGTTAAAGTGGCCACCCTGTCTTTTCTTGAGGGAGGGGCTTCTTCTGGATGACGCCAATCCATTGATTGATTTCTTTTTTTATAGAGGATCATAGTATAGCACCATAGTTTCATTTTCAGTTACAATGGCCTTAATAACTTCTTTTCATCACCTTGGCAAGCATCTAAACACTCTCTGCAACATTCCATCCTGTGGTTCCTTCTGGAATGAAGAAAGAAGTGTGGACACCCATCTTGCCCTAACCTTGATCATGTAAAACCCTGAGGACAACTGTTTTCGATACATTCACTTTGCCTTTAAACGTCGGTCATCATTTACTTCTTCCACGCGCAAAATTTTTTAAGGGGTTATGGTAGTCACTGAACGCCCACAACGTTCATCATCTTCTAATGTTTCCCGATCCATAGGAATAACATTTCTTATTTTGTTACGGCTTAACACCTTTCGTGAGAAATTTAATCACTGCTCTAGGCTCAATATTCGTCCTCTAAATAAGGGCTTCTTAGTGCATACGGAATAATATTCACCCGAAATCCAGAAACGTATTTTAATCAACAAAAACTTTCGCATTACATGAAAAATCCTGAATTAACACATTTTAAAATTTTATCAAGGTTGAGCCGAGAACTTTTGGACCTTCCTGGTACATGTATGTGTCCCGCATACCCGAGACACGCAATCAACACCAGTGAACAGGACAATAGGGGCAATCAGTGTTACCAGATTGACAAAACAATGTAACGGTACTTTGTTTATCATTCTAATAAAAAAAAAAAGGTTAAAGCGTTCCAACCAATTTAATTTTTTTTAAGTAGGAATAAATATGAATGAAAATAACTAATAAAATCAAAGTTTTCGAATCATGCTTTAATATTCATGATGGGAATTGTTGGTGTTATTCTTATTTACGCTAGCAATCATCAGTGTTTATAATGTGATGCGTATATTTATTATATTAAAAAGTTTCTTATTATGTGAGCATAATTTATGGATATACAGGTATGGTATGCAATTTAATGTTAAATATTAAATTCCAGAAAATTTAGATTGGCGCAAAACAACCTGCAACTAGAATAGTTTCTGGTTTGGCAACCATGCCATCAGGAAAACATTACTTTTCTGATAATCAAAAGGGGCAAGGTCAGGAGAATGTGGAGGATGTAGCAATAAGAATCCAACTCGTATTCAACCTCTTTTCTTGATGTCGACCAAGACTATCCAAATGGTTCTGCAATCCCCTAAACAAGTGATAATCAGAAGAAACAAGATCAGGAGAATGTGGAAGATGAAGCAATATTTACGAACTGAGTGTCTCGGATGTTTGATCATTCTAGCTCTGTGAGGACGGGCATTATCATAATGGAGGGTGAAACCTCTTCTGTTGTTGACCAAAGAGAGTCGCTTTTGGCCCAAAGCTACTTTCAAAAGACGAAGTTGATTGCAGTAGAGATTACCATTAATTGTTTGATTGTTGTCTAACAGTTAGTAATGAACAATTCCTTCAATATCCCATCATATACTCAACATGAACCTTTTAGGGATGAAGTCATCCTCAGTTGTTGAGAAATTCTGCTTCCTCGATTGTTCCACGAACGACGGCGTTTGACATTATAATAAAGGCTCCACTGCTTATCAACAGTAACAAGTCTGCCGCCAAAGGATGCCTGAAGTGTGGTGAAAGCAATGACTTACAGCATGCAACACACTGTTGCAGATTCTGCGTGGACATCGATCGTGCAGGATCTATTTTCCAATCCCTGAAACATTTCGAATGTATTCCAAATTAGCGAAGAAAAGAATGAGGAATATGACATTGAATTCGAACATCAGATCGTGGACGAACTCATTGGAGAGATCGAAAGGACATACCCCTTCCACTTTGTCGAGGAAAGGAGAAACAACAACAACGACGGAATAGACGCAATCATTACATCTGAGGAATTAAAAGAAAACATTAAGAATTTCCGACAGAGAGCCCCAGGCATATTGGGACTCACCAGAGTAAATTACATCGAAGCACCCCCGAACATACTGGAGGGAGTGAGAAACGTCTTCAAATCGTGCTTGAACACGGGATACTTTCCTGATGAACTGAAAGTGGCGAAGATGATATTCATACCCAAGGCAGGAAAACCCCCAGATCAAGTGGGTAACTACCGCCCCGTTTCCCTGCTAGATTTCTTCGATAAGGTATGGAAAAAATAATAAATAACAGACTGTCCAAATTCCTCGATGATAATGGCCGAAAAAACAGCTGCCAATTTGGCTTCAGGAAAAACAGAAGCACGGAGATGGCCCTTGGAGTCATCCTTGAAAAGAGAGAAAAATGAGCGTAGAAATCGTATGCCGCGACGTCTGTAAGGCATTCGGCAAAGTATGGCAGAGGGGTATACAACTCAAGATACTCAGATTAGGAATGAATAACAAGATCGAAAGGATTTTATGTGATTATGTAATGGAGAGACGTGCTTATGTGAAAATAGCACGACATCAGGGAGAAATATTCGAGCTCGCTGCGGGTTTGCCCCAAGGCGGATGTCTGAGTCCGTGTCTCTATTCAATCTACACAGCAGATATACCACCACCAAGAAATGAAGGCTGCTTGAACATCTAATTTGCCGACGACGTCACTCAAATCATAGTTTGCCCTTACAGGAACGGCCCAATGCAAGCTAGGATAACTGCAAAAGAGATAAGAAGCATTAATAGATACGAAGAAAAATGGAAAATTAAAACCAACAGGGATCAATTTAAAATGGTACCCGTGTACACGATATGCATCTCAGATGTATATGTAGAAGGACAGCGCTACAGATACGACAAAGAATGTAAGGTGCTCGAACTAACCATTAAGAAATCAGGTTATAAAAAGCACGTGACTGAGAGGGTAAATCGAGGGAAGAGCGGCCTGGCATTACTCTACAAGTTAACTAAGCATGAAAAACAAGAGAAATATTTATCAAGACATCGTACAGTCCGCAATTATTTATCCAACAATCGCGATGTACACGATCTTTTGCCGTCTCCTTCTTTTCTTATGTTCTTATGTTCATATCTCGAGAAGTAACCTATTAAGACTCCAAAAAGTCCAAAACAAAGCTATCTACTTAATTAACACCAGAAGAGGAGAAAGAAGAAGACTACGAGACCGGCAAAGGGATGCTAGGATAAAGCCACTCAACAGAATAATTGCAAAAAGAGCAAGGAAAGTCTTAGTAAAGACACAGAATGAAGTAGGAGTTGAATTAACCAACTAAATTGCCCAGAGAGAAAGATAGAGCTTACACAGATTATTCCCAAGTTTCCAGAGGATAGATAAGGGAGGAGAAGAAGACGAAGAAGAAATCTACACTAAGAGAAAGAGATTAATACTCGACGACGACCAAGAGTAATTATATTAATTAACCGAAGCAACACCAGAGAATAGCATATAGTCAATTATAACTAGGATAGGAATACGAAAGAAAAGATAGAGAGATAGAAACCTACACCAGTTTTTAGTAAGCATATTTACTAACAACGGTTTGAACGCCTCATAAATACCAATGCTACTTTCTAACTTTATCACGCTAGCTAGCTATACTACCTAAAATAGACAGAGAGAAATATGCCTGACCTCCAGACAACTAGCATCTCTTTGCAAACCTCTTACTTCCTTCAGCTTTCAGCATCTATTCGTTTTTTACTATCACATTCGCACACGGGACTCACAGTGATACGTGGGACAGGGGTGAGGATAAACATCAAGGTTATAGTTAGAGAAAAGCGACACATCGTGTTTCGGAATCCACGTTAAGCTGTAGGTCCCATTGCTATTTACGAGGGGCGGTCAATAAGTTTTGCGAATCAGTAGGGCAAAACAGAGGCAGGGAGATGGCTGTTTGTGGGGATGTTAGGACAAGTTATGACAAGTCAGGGCCTGCAGCCGCATGCTCCTGCCTCGTCTATTTAAGAAGCAGTAGCTGATCGCAGTGATCAAATTTTGACCAAGGAAGGCAAGAATGCAAAAGAGATCCATGAACGCATGGTTGCAGTGTACACCGATACCGCCCCTTCCTATGCAACCATTGCTCGCTGGAATAGGGAGTTCCGCCATGGTCGTGAGTCCCTTGAAGATGACCCCCGTCCAGGACGCCCGTCAGACGTGACCAACGAGGACAATGTGGCCCGTGTGGAGAAGAGTATCCTCGAAAATAGACGGGTCATGGTCGAAGAAATCGAGCGAGAACTTGGAATATCACATGGAAGTGTTATCAACATCATCCACGACAAATTGGCCCGTTGGGTCCCTAGAAACCTGACACCCCATGATCGACTTCAACGTTGTCAAAGTCCACAAGGCCAGAGTTGCACAAGCTGCCCTGCACGAGTGCGGATTCGAGGAGCTCAACCATTATCCCTACAGTCCAGATCTGGCCCCCAGCGACTACTTTTTATTCCGCCAACTGAAGGCTGCACTGCGTGGACGCCGGTTTGGGGACGATGAAGATGTCCAGCTCGCCGTCCAGGAGCGGATTGAACAGCTGTCGGGAGATTTCTGGTTGTCGGGAATTCGAAGCCTCAAGGACTAGTGGCGCAAGTGAATTGAAGTCGAGGGTAGTTATATTTATAAATAATAAAACACTTTTCCTCATATCTCGTTTCTTTATATCCGAATTGCAAAATTTATTGACCGCCCCTCGTAAGTCCACTTTTGTCTCCTACTATTTTCTTCGCTGTCCTATCCTAAAACCTTCTTCCTCTACCTCTCACTCCTAACCGCCGTACTCTCAGTGCTTGGAGCCTACTTTAGCTCTAGACAGTGTGACTATGGGGGTCTATAAAGGAGTACCGGGCCCCCAACCCTCCCTCCTTGGCCGCTCCATGAGCGCCAAGGGGGACGGGGGAGGGTCGGAAGAGCTGTTCTTTGTCTCCCACCTCTCTTTTCATTTCATTTCATTTCTCTCATTTTGTCAGATCCTCACTCCACTCATTACATCGGTAAAGGAGGCGAGAACATATCAAAACGCTCCGAAGATGATCGAATAAGATCGAAAGCTCAGGAATTTAGTTTGGTTTTTACCAAACCTATTCATTTAAAAGAGAAATGAATACAGGACAAGTGATCTACCATCTACAAGATGGAATAAAGAAGACAGTTAGAAGAAGAGAAAGTTTCCAAAGGAAATTAATTAAGGTAAAATACACAATGGTCTTCCACAAAATTTGCCTATATATATATATATATATATATATATATATATATATATATATATATATATATACCTTTACTTGGTGTTCCTTAACTTTTATATCGGTTTTTCTTCACTCCCCCAAAATACCTAACTCTAAACCCCCTCAGGCAAATGCTATGAATGTTCAAATGCTGGTGTAGTAACAAACTATGTGTTCTGTCTGTACATCAAGTTGGCCGCCTTTTCGAAACTCCACCTGACTCCCCTTTGTTTTGCTCCCTTCCCTTATGTGCAGTCATTTCGAGATACATAAGCAGGTCTCTCTCTCCGAATGCACCCATAAAAGCGACGTGAGCCAAGGGGGAACCGCAAATGCGCATGTTATAGGCGTTTTCCCTCGCACTCAAGAGGGAAAGGAAATACAAATCTTAAGCGCTGTGTATGTACGAAGATGGAAGTACTGGGTCAATTTACCTGAAAAGGACCTTTGGATTAAGTTAAAACCCAATTTTACCATGTGGCTTTCAATTCTACATTCCTTCCATACCTTTTGGTGTCTGACTTAGAAAGGCTGATTGATAGGTTGCTGTTTAACAACGCAACAAGAATCCTTTAAAAAAAAAGAAGCTTCTTACACACCTAGAATCACTTTATTTTGAGAACCTTCTCGCCCATCTCTTTCAGCAGGGGCTGAAATAACCCTAATTATTATTATCATTACTGTTTACATCAGCAACGCGAAGTTTTAACGAAGAGGGAAAGATCGTAAGGTTTTTCTCTGCTATAAAAAGGTAGATTGGATAACCGTTTCGCAGACGTGGATATCTTCTACCAATTTAGCTGTCATTGGAAATAGGATGGCTTGGGTAGAGCTTCTGGGATTAAAATCTGCTGTATTCTTAGTTTTCTCCCTCGCCACTACATTTTTAGTCGCGGGCGACTCTACATCTCACTATGTCGATCGGTCCGTCGGTCGGCCCTCGTTTTGTTTTTCTTTGTTTTTCTAATAACATTGTAACTAATCGGCCAATTCTAACGAGGTTCGAAACCCTTATTTTGTTTTACATTCTATTTCGAATGGTATAACATCCAGGGTCCTCCTAAGGTTAATCTTTGAATTATTGAAAGTTTTGGAGGTCGTAAGGTCATAAATCAGCATAAGAGAGCACGCGACTTTTTGGTCAGCAGACCTTGTTCGCCTTCGGTTATCTTTGCTTTGCCCAGTCCCTATAATAATAATACCCTGATAAAGACTGCCTTTTGTCAAGGGGGTGGGAGAAGTGTCTAAGGAGGGTACTAGGTTTATAGCGTAGTAATCATTCCTCATTATCATTGTTATTAATGTCAATCCTGACAGGTCAATTTACAACGGGGGCGGGGTGAGTAGTACACTCGGTTAAGGTTTCGCTGTCGAGAACCATCTAAACAATCTCAATAAATTAACGTTACCTCAAAACGTCACCGTCTTGAGGCTATACCGGTAATAGGATGGTGTAAGGTTCGTATGATCTTGCCGGAGAGGATTAGGGGCGCTGAGCTGGAAGCCTTTTTGGCGCGCGAACTATTCTTCCCGCCTTTCATATCGCAACGCCCTCTGTCCGCCAGTTTTTGGCGAGCTCATATCAAAGCGAATCACTCCCACGGGAATAAGTTTTTGAAGGGGAACGGAAACGAAAGGGGGAAATTTTTAACGAAAAAAGTGAATTCGGGTGTATAGAAAGATTAAGGGCTTTAAATAGAGATAATAACACAGCTTCCTTTTTTCATAACTGACATACGATCCTTTGTTGTATTTCGAAGTCCCTTTTTATAACTACCACGTAGCAAGCTATTGAGAGATCTGCCTTTATAGATGTTTCAATTTCCCACCCGCGTATCACTTTAATGGAATGCAGAATCGTTGCGGCTAGAGATTGCCAGTCTGCCACACCTCTAGAGAAGAAAGCGACAGGGAGACTATTGGTCGACAGTATATGATGCCATACAGTTATCTCAATCCCCTTTCCGAAATCGCCACCTTTCACGCCTTTTCTCGCTTGGGTTTTCTCTCTTTATTGTGCTCTGTGAATCCCCAATTCTCTTCCTTCACACCAGACTTCCCTGTTTTCTACCCCTCTGCTTCCTATAATATAATCATTCACTTTTTCTGCCTCCCTATTTTGCCATGAATTTTTCTTCTGCCAGTTTCTTATAGAGAGGCCACCCTACTTCACAAACTCCAAGAGCATTATTCCTGACTTTTATTCTTTTCATGCCAAATGTGTCCATTATAGTCTCCTATTACAATTTATTTCTTTCTCTCTCCATTCCCCTCTATATTTCCTTCACTATCCTATATTTCTCCTCTTATAGATAGCCGTGCCTCTCCCTCCTCCCCCCGCCCTGGTCCTCATATAGCAGGAAACAGTTCACCTAGGTGATAGATGGACCTAGATTTTAACTTGGATTTAGACATGGTTGAGGGTGTTTAACGAACAGGTCGAGGCTAAATATTCGTAAAACCTTTCTCAGCCAGAGGAGAGTGGTAGATTTTTGGAATGATTTGCATAGAGACGTGGTTAATAGTGATTCACTTGGGATTTTTAAAATAGGTTGGGCAGATATATAGGTAGTTTGTGTATTATTTGACATGGACTGTTTGGTATTTAAACATTGTGCTTTTTAAATATTACATAGCACATTGACATGGACTCTATGGTCTATAAATTGTGTAACTAGTTGGGTGTTGTAAATATTTGAAATCATTTTTTTGGATGAAATAGTGCTGTATTTGGGATTGGTTTATTGACTCATAAAGGTCCACCTAGACAGGCCCCAGTGGCTTTTAGTGGTCCTTCCTCCTCTTATGTGCTTAAGGTCTGCTGACCAAAAAGTCACGTGCCCGCACTTATTCTGATTTATGACCTTACGACCTACAAAACTTTCAAAAATTCCCCAAATATTCTTGTGGTTCCTTGGAAATCGACCGAATAGTTATGATGTTATTGCCAAAACAAAATAATTCCAAGGCTAAACTTGGGAAGACTTTTGCAATTATGTTATTTGAAAGAATGTAAAACAATATAACGGTTTCAAATTTCGTTAGAATCAGCCGAATAGTTATGATGTTATTGCCCCTCCCCCCAAAAAAAAGATTCCTGGGTTGCTTTTTATTGGAGGTAGAGATTTGGTTGTTTTTTTAATGTCACTTCATAAATTCAACCTTTCCATCTTGAGCATCAGCTATTTGTTCTTCATCTTCGCTTTACTTATTGACTTGTCTATTTTACTCAAGTTAATCTCGAAAGCAAACCTGATGTGGTCCAAAAGAAGTAATCATTTCTCTCTGACCTTTAATGAAAGCAAGTTCCTTCACAGACATCTTCATCTCCATCGGGGATTTAAATTGATTTGAGTTTCGTTTTTGCAACCAAGGCAGCTAAATTCACAGAAAAAACAATTTTTCACTTTCGACTGAGGATATCAACAGGTGGTCTAGTTTTGTAATGAAAATGTCTTATACCTGTATCTCTCCTCTCCCAAGGGATTTGTTTTTGTCCTGCTCCCAGTTCCTTTGTTTAAGATTGTGACTTGAATTTACAACGGGGGCTAGGAAAGAACTGTTCCCTCGTTCCCACTTTTCAAACACTTTAGGGTAAATATCCTAAGCAAGATTTGCTGCCGGGTAGTTTCTCACATCCACAAGAAGAGAGTTACAGTAATCAAGGCGGGAGGTAATCAAGACGTGGACAGAAGTCTCAAGACTTTGGTGATCGAAGTGAGAGCGAATGCGGGAGAAGTTACGGAGGAAACAAAGGGAAGATTTACTAATATTGTTGATGTGAGGCTTGAAGGAGAGATGCTCATCAAACAGAACGCCCAGATTTCTAACAGAGTTAGAGAAAGCGACAGAGTTTCCACCCAGACGGAGGGGGGAAAGAGGATTTAATTGAAGAACTTCAATTTTGGAGTGGTTAAGTTTGAGGAAGTTAGCCGATAGCCAGTCCGAGATAGAAGAATAAGCAGATAGGAGGTCACAGATTGAGTGGGCAATGGTCGAGAGGGAAGAGGAAATAAAGATTTGAGTGTCATCGACATAGAGATGCAAGGATAGACCGAGATTACGTAGGAGGGAGCTAAGAGGGAATAAGTAGATACGAAAGAGGAGAGGGCGGAGGACAGAGCCTTGAAGGACACCAACGCGAATGGGAGTGGGGTCAGAGGAGACATCGTTAATCACTACAGATTGGGTGTGAGACGAAAGGTAAGAGTAGAACCAGTCAAGAGTAGCACCAGAAATGCCAAGGAAAGAGTGGAGGTGATCAAGCAAGACGGATTGGTCAATAGTATCAAAGGCAAAGGGGAGGTCAAGTGGAATGAGGATGGAGGCACAACCCCGGTCAGCAGTTCTACGTAAGCAATCAGTAATATTGAGTAGAGCGGTTTCGGTAGAGTGCCCAACTTTAGATCCTGATTGGTAAGTCTCATCAATATTACAGGCAACGATGTGGGAATTTATGCGCGAAACAACTACTCTTTCAAGGACTTTAGAGAGGAAGGGAAGTTGCGAGATCGGGCGATAACCAGTCTGGTCGGAAGGGTTAAGCTTCGGCTTTTTTAGGATCGGACGGATTTGGGCACATTTGAAGGAAGAAGGGACAACACCAGTAGGAAGGGAGGTATTGAACAGGTGGAGGAGCATTGGGAGTATGACAGGCAATGTTTTGATTAATAGCTTGGAGGGGAACGAGTCACAAGGGGAGCCAGATTTTTTTTTAGAGCGCGAGAGTAAGGCAGACAACTCAGAAGCGGTCACGGCAGGAAATACGTTAAGCGGCCGGGGGGGAAGGGATTAGGGAGAATGTGAAAGGCCTGGTCAGGCAGTCGTAGGAGGGAGGCATGAAGCTTGATTACCTTATCAGCGAAGAATTTCGCGATGATGGTGGGGCTGATAGGGGTGAGGAATTTGTGTGAGGAGATAAAAGAAGAGAGCAGGCGGAAAACGGCACGGAGATCATTCCTTATTGTCGGCTAGCAATTTAGGCGAATGGGCTTCACGAGCAGATTTGAGTTTAGCCTAGTAGAGAGATGTCGCAAGACGGTAAGTGAGCGAAAGAGCAGTTGTATCTTGCTCACGGGAGCGAACTTTACGAAGAGCTCTTTTATGGGCACGTAAAGACTATCTCGAGCGTAGGAGTTCCAGCGAGTACCATGGGGCACAGTGACGGCGAGAGGACGAAGGAGTAATGATGGGGGAGTGGGCATTAAGGCAAGTTAGGAGGGATTGCTCCAAGGATGAGAGGATTTGGTCAGGGGAGGCGAGAGCGTCGGGAGGGGAAATTAGAGGCAACATCATTAAGGAGGGATGGGATGTCAATGGAGGCTAGCCGTCGATAAGGTTTGGGGATGAGAGGAGGCCGAGAGGGCAAAGAAGTATGGGTTGAGACGTTGAAGTTAATAAGGTAATGGTCAGAAATAGCATGAGACAGGATAGAAGTGATCAAGTTGGAAATTTGACAGTCGGAAATTACAAAGTCTAAACTGTTACCATGAGAGTGTGTTGGGGAAGAAACGTGTTGAGTAAGGGAGAAGAGGGCAAGGATCTCAAGTAAGGCAGGTATATTAGGGTTAGTGACTGTGAAGTTAAAGTCATCCTTGATGAGATGACCCGATGGGGAGAAACTAGCGAGAAGGTTACTAAATTCGTCACGAAAAGATCAAGGGAGGAGCTGGGGGGGCGATAAAGCACAATAGTTGTCAGAGAGGGAACATAATTAGAGACAGAGATAAGGGCCTCAAAAGAAAGAAGATGAAGGGGGGGGGGAGGGTATTCAGAGAGAAAGAGAGAGGCACTATGAATGAGAGCAACTCCTCCGCCACGTTTTTTCCGGGGGTTATGGGAGTAGACGTAGCCATCAGGGGTCGCTAGCGACGAGCAGCCATCACTCTGATCAAGCCAGGTTTCACTGAGACCAAGGAGATACGCGAATTAGTCAGGAGATCGTGAATGAACTCCACTTTATTAGCGTCGCTACTAACATTGAGTAGAAACTCATAAACTGAGAGTGGGGAGGTTGAAGGGGGAAGTGAGGGATACGGGGGACGGAGGGAGGGGTAGACAGTTCAATGAAAAATAACTTTTTTAAGACCGAAGATAAACGGAATCCCCTTTAATTCTAGAGCCAACCGAGGGAGATAACTTAAACCCTCTATTAAGAGAAAGAAGTGTTGCTTTGTCCATCATTGAGGAAGGAGAAATATAAGTAGGATAAAATGGATCAAAATTTGATGTGGAGACAATAACAAAATAAAATTAGGGAAGCAACAGCGAAAATATAAAAAGAGCAGGGAAGAATATGATGTGAAGAAAAAATAGGATCACAGAAAAGCAACAAATTCAATAAAAACAACTACTAACAAAACCCCCCAAACATATACCGAGAATGGCGGAGTACAAAGCACGTGTCAAGGCAAATATAGAGCAGCGCGAAAAATTAGGGGAGGGGAGAAGAAATGAGGCCGAGTAATTAGTCGCAATGAGACAAGTGACCGCGTGGGTCAGAAAGCAGAATAATCTAGAAGAATTTAGGCTGGGGAGAAAAGTGAGACAGGAAGCTACAAGGAAAATAAGTACCCTAGAAGACCTTACGGTCCATACAAAGAGGGTACTTTGGGCGCAATCTTCGAAGGTGTCCTTTGGCAACCTCGAAAATCACTCGAGAGGATCTTAACGGCGATTTCGCAAGATTTTATCTAGTCTTGACTTGAACTGGTCAACAGATTCACTGTTGACAACTTCCGTCGGAAGTGTGTTCCAACTACCGCAGATACTGTAAGTGAAGAATTTCCCACACATATCACGGTGGTATCGCTTCAGTTAAAGTTTAAAGCCGGGATTTCTTGTTCTCCCCTCGCTGAGCTGGAAAATATCCCCGTAGTCAAGTCTGTTGAAGCCTCGAAGTATTTTAAACACTTCGATAAGCTGACCACGTAGTCTCCAGGTCTCCAGGGAGAACAGATCTAATTCCCTTAATCTAGCTTCATAACTTTTATGTCTGATAGAGGGAGTCAGTTTGGTTGCCCTGGCTTGCACGCGTTCCAATCTCGCGATGTCCTTTCGAAATGAAGGACTTCAAAATTGTACGGCATACTCCAGGTGCGGTCGGACGAGGGAGTTGTACAGACACAGTACTATCTCCTTGTTCCGATATCCAAACTGGCGCTTTATATAACCTAACATCCTTTGGGCTTTCTTCTCCACCTCAATATACTGTTTCGAGAACTTGAGGTCACTCGTGATAGTTACACCCAAGTCCTTCTCAGTGTCACTTGATTCAAGAGCAGTGCCCTTAAGGATATAGGGTGATTGAGGATTTCGGTGGCCGATATGCATCACTTTGCATTTGTTTACGTTGAAAGGCATTTGCCACGTATCAAACCACTCCCCAATCTTTCGAAGATTATCTTGCAGTCGGGCAGTATTTCCAACCTTTGCAACGTTCATACCAAGCTTGGTATCGTCGGCAAATTTCGAAATCTTGGTAACCATGTCACCGTCCATGTCGTTGACGTTGATGATGAATAGTAGTGGTCCTAAGATAGAACCTTGAGGCACTCCACTAGTAACGGGCACCCACTCAGAAGCCTGTCCAGTCACCACCACCCGTTGCCGTCTGCCACTTAGCTGTTCTCTATCCAGCCGGCTACTTTTCCGTCTATGCCTAGCGCTCGCACTTTCCGGAGAAGGCGGCGGTGTGGTACCTTATCAAAGGCTTTCTGAAATTCTAAGTAGACCACATCCACCGCCTTGTCCCGATCGTGCTCACTGAAGACGAAGTGGAAGAATTCCACAAGGCTCGTCAGGCATGACCGTTGCCTTCGGAATCCGTGCTGGGAAGTCCTCAGTAGCAGGTTTGACTCTAAATACGACGTCATTTTGTCCACCATCATGCTTTCCATGAGTTTACCTACTATCGAGGTCAGACTGATGGTCGGTAGTTCGACGGTTGGTTACGGTCTCCATTCTTGAAGATAGGAGTCACCTCCGCTTCACGCCAGTCTCTAGGAACGCATTCGGTCCGGATTGACATGTTGAAGATTGCGCTCAGGTGTCGTGACACTTGATCGCGCACTTCTTTCAACACTCTAGGTAGAAACCCATCCGAGCCAGGTGACTTATTCGTCATTAGGTCAGTGATCTTTTTTATTTCCCATTCGGTGAAGTCCAAATCCTCCAGCTTTTTCCCCGAGTAGGAATCCATTGGCTGGGGGATGGGACCACACTCTTCAGTAAACACTGAAGAGAAGTAGTCGTTGAGGAGGTTAGCATTTTCTGCATCTGAGTGCTTTAATGTCCTCTCCTCATTCCTCAAAGGGCCAATCATTCGTTGGGATTCTCTTTACAGAGTCTCGCCACTCGGAGTTCCTCAGACCGCTTAGCCGCCCGTATGCTGGACTTCAAAGTTATTTCTAATAATTCTTTTATAATATCAACCAGCCTTGGTTAAATTTTTATAAATTTTCTGAACTTCGCCAATTATAATAATTTTAAAAAGGAACTCTAAACTAAATTTCCCCCTTTTCAAAATATCACGTTGCTAAAATATAAAGTTATAGAAGATATTTATAAATAAATTTTCTGAACTTCACCATTTGTAATTCTTTGGATTTTAAAAAAATTCACAAAATTTTAATACTTATTTATTTCTGAACTTCACCATTTTGTATTTTGATATTATAAAAGAATTATTAGATATAACTTTGATAAAAAAACATAAGTAATAACCAAACTAAGATGAAATTATTATTCAAATACTTCAAAATTGCCTTTAGAGTTAGTGGTGATGATGATGATAAAAAATAACTTTAGAATTCATAAGTAGGGCTACAAATTTTGAGCACCCCTCAATTATGGGTAATTGTGAAGACGATGGCCGGATCCTAGGCCTAGTTTTTTGGGGGTTATTGTGTAGACGATGGCCGGATCTTAGGCCTAGCTTTTTGGGGGCTATTTTGGGCTACTTTTTCTTTGTTACTTTTTTAGAGATGAAATCGAAGAATTTTATGGCGATTTTCGTTCTTATACTGGGGGGGCTGTGCCCCCCCTCCCCCCCCCTCCCCCCCTCTCCCCAAAGGATTGAAACTCAGGGTCATCGCAGTGTTATCCCCGCGGCGAGCCGTACCCAACAACGAGCCGACGCTCAAAATAATCGCATCAGGCCATCGTCTACACAATTACCCAATTATGTAACTAGAACGTTGAAAAGATTGACACATACTAATAGCACAGTATTCCATAGTATAACATAATATACCATAGCAGATTCGAGCATAGTATATTATATAATATTATTGCATATAGTATAGCACAGCATTGTATAATATAGCACAACATAGTATAACATAGCACAAAATAGTATAGTCTAGCCTAGCCTTAAATAGCATAATATAGGCGCATACTTTACCATAGCATAGTAGAGAATAAATAGCCTAGCCTAGTATAGCGTAGTATTGTCTAGCATAGCATAGCATATCCTAGCGAAGTATAACATAGCATATCCTAGCGAAGTATAGCATAGTATAACCTAGACTGTTTTAGCCTAGTATAGCCAAGCCTAGCCTAAAATAGAATAACCTAGCTGTGCCGGGCCTAACCTACCCGAGCTTAGTATAATCTATCTAGCCTATTATAACCTAGCATGATATAGCCTAACTTAGTAGACCCTAGTGTAACCTAGCATATTATAATATAGTCTAGCCTAGTATAACCTTGCCTAGCGTAGCATTGCCTAGTGTAGCCTAACTTTCTATAGCCTAGCCTAACCAGGTATGGCTTAGCATTGCATGCCATAGCCTATCCTAGCGTTGCCCAGCAGAGTATACCCAAGCTATAATAGGCTACTATAGCCTAGCAGCTATATCTTTGCCTAGCCTAGCATACTATAGGCTAGCTTGGTATAGCCTACCCTAGCATAACCACACCTAACATAATATAGCCAAGGATATCATATTATAGCCTAGACTAGTATAGGATACCATACCCTAGACTAGAATAACCTTGCATAGCTTAGCCTATCGTAGCCTAACATAGACTAGCATAGCATAGTATAGCTTATCCTAGCCTAGACAAGTATAGCCTAGTCAAGCATAGCTTAGTATTGTCTAGCCTAACATACTATATGCTACCCTAGCATAGCATTTTATAGTTTAAATTAGCATATATTATTTTAGCATAGTATAGCATATTATAGTCTAGTCTAGTAGAGTATCTGCTGAATAGTTATGATGTCATTGTCAAAACAAAATAATTTCCGGGCTAACCTTGGGAGTACCTTCACAATTATATCATTCGAAAGAGTATGTAAAACAACATAGGGGGTTTCAAATTTCGTTAGAATCGGCCGAATACTTATAATGTTATTACAAAAACAAAAGCAAATGGTGACCGACCGACCGAGATAGTGAGGTGTAGAGTCGCACGCGACTAAAAATGGATTAATAATTTCAAAGGTCTATTTATGGTGGGGACGTTAGAATTGTTTCCAGAATTTGCTGTCAGGTCCTCTAGAGCAGGGGTGGGCAACCTTTTAGGTGGGTGTGCCAAAATTGGCCAAATCTTTGCTACAAAATTTTCTCACGTGCCAATACTTGACTAAAACACAATGAAAAGATATAAAATTAAAGATGTTCTTTTTATTCATTCCCAACCCTTTATGATGCATAAAAATTACATGGAAAAGATAGTCATTTTACCTATAAATATACATATTATCATATTATATTAAACATAATTGAATCTTTATCATTTCAAGCAGAAAACAACAAATCCAAACTAGAGAAAGAAAAATTGTGGACCTTTTCATTTATTTAGCATCAATGAGACTTCTGCTGCTGCCTCACTGATAACATAATTTATAACAGGTTGAACACAATGCGGTTGCTATATAAAATAAATTGGAGATACATTTATTTAGTTTTCTTAAGTTAAGCATTTGGCTTCGCGTGCCGGTAGAAGTCGTTGGCGTGCCACGTTTGGCACGCGTGCCAAAGGTTGTCCACCCTTGCCTGCTCTAGAGTGTTCATGATAGGCAGTTGTGTATTTAAACTTGGACGTATTTTCGGTACTTCCATCAGGAGAATCCGCTGAGCTACGAAGAAACTTGGATCTCGACTTCTCCCAGCTGTTTCCTTGTAATCCATCCTGGTCCTTTGCTATCATAAGAACATAAGAAAAGGGGCCCATAAAAGGCTAATCATTAAGTAGCATATACGAAGCAGCTCGTGTTTCCATCACCAAGTCCAGTCCCACCTAGCATCCTCCTTCCTAAATCTGTCCAGCCTATTCTTAGAATTCATAATGGAGGAAGCTTCTATCACATGACTATTCCGTTCATCTACCACCCGATTTGTCAAGCAATTTTACCAATCTCTTTCCTAAATCTAAACTTTGCCAGCGTAAACCCACTGCCACGTGTCATATCCTGTTCACTACAATTGAACCTTGCTATGTATCCCCTTTTTTCCACTTGAAAACTTCAATCAAGTCCCCTCGGACTCTTCTCCTTTCTAACATATGAAGATTTAGTCTCCTAAGCCTTTTACCCTAAGGTAAGCTCCTCAACCCAGGAATCCACTCTCGTCCTTCTTTGCACAGACACGAGGAAACCACCATCCTATAATATGATGACCAAAATTGCCCCGCACGGTCAATATTAGGGCAATTAATGCCAGGTACAGTTTCTTAATGACATCCGCCCTCCTATTACTTACACTCCCCCTCAAAACCAATACCCCCCTATTAGCTCTATTCCTAACACTGCTATCTCGGCCGGAGGTCTGAACTTAACAGGATACGTATCTTTCCTATTCTGACTTTCCTAAAACTCTCCTATTCAGATTATAATTGTTCAGTGGATTACTCCTACCTACACTTGTATAGGATAGTTTGGTCAGTTCATTTTAATATCTCACCATCAGAGTCATTCCTTATAATCCTACCTTAGTATCCTAAAACTTACTCAAGTCGCTACTTATATTTACCTAAGTCAAAAGCATTAATATAAATCAAGGACACCGACCCCTGGGAAACCACACTGGTAACATTCCCCCACTCAGATTTAATCCCATCTCTATTACCGCTGCTGCCTGTCCGTCGTCACGACTGAATCCCCCTCAAAATACTTCCATCGATCCCATGCACTTCATTCAAAAGGGGGGCTAAGGGGGCGCTTGCTTGCACCCTGTCGAAAGCCTCAATAAAATCGAATTAAACAATATCTTAATTATCAGCTCTATCCACAGCATTGTATACCTTTCTATAAAAGTCTAAATTAGTCAAAACCGATTTGCCTCCAGTAAAGCCGTATTGAAATTCTTTGATCCTGTAAATATTTGGCATCCTAATGTTATTTCCACCCTAATATAACCTAACCTATTCTAAATTTGGTTGGTTATGCTAGGTGAGGTTTAGTTAGGTTATATTAGTGTCAAAAAAACCTTGGGGTACCTCATTTTTAAAAGAGGCATCCCAAGGTTATGTTTATCTTAGTGATCCCCTATAAATTTCGCTACTACAGATTCCATCATTTTCCACACTACTAATCACTTCTTAAATATAGACATCACATTCGCTTTCTTCTATGTCGTTGGTATAATGCTAGTCTAACGATTTTCTGAATAGACATGTTAGGGGCTCACTTAAAAAATCTTTACATTCCTTCAAAATCCTAGGAAAGATCTCATCAGGGTCCAGTGCTTTACTAAATAGAATTCTCTCTATTTCTTTTGACACCATCTCCTTTGTAATTATAATATACTATAAGCCATAACTTCGTTAACCCTTCCGTGGGAGGGGCTTGTGTGGCTTCGCTACTCCCCTTACGAGGGGAGCTTGCACATCGCTACTAAGATTATAATTTAATATCTAAAAAAAAGCAGCCATGGTTAAATTTTTATAAATTTTCTGAACTTCGCCAATTATAATAATTTTAAAAAGGAACTCTAAACTAAATTTCCCCCCTTTCAAAATATCACCTTGCTAAAATATAGTTATAGAAGAAGATATATAAAAATAAATTTTCTGAACTTCACCTTCTGTCAGGAGGAGTGGCGAAGCCCTCCTCTTGTTATCTCAATTTGTTAAAATCCACAAAACACACCAAGTCATTGCCAAACTAATTTTCAAAAATTTCACCCCGTTTAAAAAATTCCCCTTCTTAAATTATAGAGTTAGTCATGATGATGATGAAGTGATGATAATTTCTCATTATCCCTTAAGATCAAGGTCCCCCTCAGGTGTATGGGTAGCTATTTGCCCGAAACCAGTCAGAAATCCGGGTTTGACCATGTGTTGCCCGTTACAGTTGGTACTCGGAGGAGTTGCACACCCTCCCGGCTTTTTTTATTGGTTTATTTTTTGAGTGTTTTTTTTGTTTCACGACTCCCCTCCACCTTTTGTATACCCTCACTTTGTACCAGGAGGAACAACTATAGGTGAAGTGCACAGCGGGATCACCCAGTGCTGGGGTATGATAATAATAGGTAATCTCCCACCCTACTCGTTAGTCACCCGGTAAGGGGCGCGGCGATTTGCCATCCTGGCCGCCGTGCTGACGGGACTCAGCACCCTGTCCGACCCCAGCTTAGCCTCTTCTTTCATACAACCTCTCCCACAACTTTCTCTGGTCAGCCTCTAGTTTCACAGGGTGGATGCTGACCTTCTTCTCAGCCAACCGTCCCGGATCGGGGCTGAGGGGGGAGAGGACAATGTTCCCTAAGCCCTGAGCTGCGGTCTGGGGTGGCTGGTTTTTAACAACCTGCTTCATCCCCACCCATGACTTCCTCACATCCCTTTTCCTTTCCTCTTCACACTCAGTTTTACGCCGTGTTCAAGGTGGAGCCACCATGCCGATGGACTGCTAGGCCACCAGGCGGGAAGGGTGATCCCAAATGGCTGCGCCTGTAAGCAATTCTTGCAGTGTGGGCAATTGTAAGCACCTCTTGCAGTGCGGGCAACTGCGAGAGGCGATGAGCTATTGCGTCCCGTATTAAAAAGAGGGTCACCATGCCCATGTATAAAAATACCCGCCCCCCCAAATCTCTCCCCATTCCCCCTTGTACATCGATGGAGCCGCCCTCGGGCAGATCCACCGAAAAATGGAGGTCCCTCCCCCCTGTGCTTGCGCAAGTGACCCTCAATATTTCTTTAACCGGAGAGGAGGCTTACTCCTCTCCTACGCCTACGGGTGAAGGGGACCCTCCCTCGTCACCTACTCTGGAGGTGCTTTCGGGCACCTCCCTATTTCCAGCCGCAGTCCCTCCATTTCTTTCTAAGGGGACTGCCAAGAAAGCCAGCAGGCAGCCCATTGCCGACCGCCCCTCGTGTAAGCAGTTCGGTAGGGCAAACTCTCTCAGGGGGGAGAGGGAAGCCAGGCCCCTTCGGTCGCTTCCCTCAAAAGACCTGCTGGCAAGAACTTTAAACCTTGCCGGGGTCAAGGCCTGTGCCTCCCCACACAAGACTGGCGACACGGCCAAGAGGACCTGCGATGTCCTGGGAGAGGAAGGCCAAATGGAGGCCCCTCATGTGATAGACATAGTCCTTGAGGAAACCCAGCCTCAGACGGTAGGGCCTTCCATGGGGGGGTATCCGGGCTCGGCGCCAAACACCGAACCCGAATCCGCCCCTATGCAAGGTCCTCCTCAAACGGCTAGAGTTTCTGAGGCAGTACAAGGAGGGGAGGGATCTCCTCCGACCGGTGCTCCTGCGACCACCAGGACCTTCTCCTTTTCGGAGAAGGACCTGGCTGAGGCCGGTCCATCTGGCCTGGGGGCTCCTTCCGGCGGAGGTGAGAAGCGGGTTCATTCCCCGCCCTCCTCTCCAAAAAAGAAAAAGACAAACAAGACTCGAGGCTCCTTTCCATCCGCGGGGGCTACGGGGACGGATGGGTCTGCTGCCACTTTGGCAAGCGACCAAGCCAAGATCGGCAAATCCGGCCCCTCTGCCCCCCCCTTGTTGCGGAGCCCCTGACTAAGACCAAAAGTCCACAGGGCGGAGCCTCGATGACATCAGGGCCCCTGATTCAGAGATTACCTGGCATTTTATAGCCCGCTGGTTTCAAACGCTTCCTCGTTATTCACTCCACTGATGGCAGCATGTTGTCCAAGGGCAACATGATCCATCAGAGGAGAGGATTAGCTAGTGCAATTGGTAGAGAGCGGAAGGTGACCCGTTTCTCGGACGGGAGCATTCTGGCAAATGCGGCGAATCCCGCCGAGGCGGCCAAGATAAGTGCTCTTCGGACACTTCACGGTACCCCGGTGAGTGTGACGCCGCACTCGTTGACTACTCCATTTAGGACATCACCTTAGAGCTGGCCGACCATGGGGCGGTCAAGGTCGAACGTGTGATGAGAAAACAGGGAGGGGCCTCGTCACGTTCGACTGTGACAAGCTCCCTGAGTCGGTGCGTACCGGTTGGTACCGCTACCTCGTGATGGGATTCGTGCCACTGCTGCGGCGGTGCTATTAATGTCACCGCTTCGGCTATACGAATCGATCTTGTAGACGTGCAAAGTCGGGGTCACCCGAAGTCTGGTTAAATTGCTCCAAGGCCGCACACGATAAGTCTAAATCATGTGTGTGAATTGCGGTGAGCCGCACCCCGCTTCTTCGAAGCAATGCGGTGCATATCTCCTCGAGAATGAAATCCTGGCCCTTCAGGCCCAGGATCGAATCTCATTCCGCGAGGCTAAGAACTTGGTCAAGGCGCGGCCAAGATAAATGCTCTTCGGACACTTCACGGCACCCCGGTGATTGTGACGCCGCACTCTACCATGAACTTTATCAAAGGAGTAGTTTTTTTCGAGGGAACTCGTTGACGTCATATGACTCAATGTTAAGAAAGGCACCCTCTGCTCCTAGCCCATCCATGCCAGTGAGCACGGTTGTTTCTGCGCCCATTCGGAGCCCTTCTGTGGGCTCTACTTAAACCGGTCGCTCCCCTGGTAAAGCTGACGGCAAAAAGGGTTCATACCCAGCCCCGGCTAAAACCAGGGCTTCCCCCTTCTTCCTCCAGCGTGACCGTTTCCCGTAAGGCGAAACGGCCACGCGCCTTCACCGAGTCGTTAGACTCACAGGAGGCAACACCCCTGAAGTTGGTCGCCAGGCCATCTTCCGGGGTTCCTAAAGCTGTACCCCGAAAGGAGGACAGCAACAAAGGAGCTTTGGCTCCTTCGCCCACGCCTAGTGGTGGAGCGAGTGGCTCGGAGATGGTGGTTCCTTGAAAAGAGGCCCCCCCGCCTCCGAAGCCGCAACGCCCGCCTAAGGTTTTGAGGCGGAGGGAGGAAAAGACTCGCATGGCGAGCCCAACCTCGCCCAATAAGTCCTCGAAGGCGACAGCGCCTTCAGCGCTTTGTCCGGCCAAAAGCGCCCGGCGTTCTGTCTCCGGGAAGCGTACGGCTATTTCCGTGAGAGTCTTCTGTTCGAGGCGGGCCCCCGCCTCTCCTCTGAGCTAGGCCTGGAGGGCATATTCCTTCAATGGAATTGCCGTGGACTCTGGGCCAACTGGAAAGAGCTGCGGAGGCTCGTCTCGTCCCGTTCCCCGTTAGCTATCTTTTTGCAAGAGACCATGCTAGGCGCGTGCCCCCAGCCCGCCCTCCCGGGGTATAAGGGTCTTGCGACCCCACCACCGTGGGATGGCCGAAGCTGTGGGATGCGCGGTTTACAACCGGCATGATGTCTCCGTTCTTCCTTTCTCTTTAGATACCTCCTTTCAGTCAGTGGCTGTGCAGCTGCACCTGGATAGGAGGTAGACTATCATTTCTGCGTACTTTCCACCGCTAGCTGACTTCGACGCGGGGGACTTCCGCCGCGTCGTGGCACGGTTTCCGAGGCCCTTTCTCTTGCTTGGAGATCTGAACGGCAGGCATACTCAATAAATCCCAGGGGACAAGTCCTTTCCGATCTGATCGAAGAGCTTGACATAGGTGTCCTAAACGTGGATGATTTTACGTATCACTGTCCGAGAACCGCTTCATTTTCTTGCCTTGACCTATCTTTGTGCTCTTCGGATGCACAGCCTGATTTTGATTGGAGGGTGGTCGATGACCTCCATGGTAGTGATCACTTTCCCATTCAAATATCATTTTCAGGGCAACTGCCGCCTGAGAGCCCACCTCGGTGGTGCTTGGCGCGGGCGCGGTGGCCTGCATTTCAGGAAATGACTGAATTCTCTATCTCAGTCAAGGAGTTTAGGTCGGTAGATTAGGCCGTTGAGTTTTTCTCCGGCAACCTCATCCCCGTGGGCCTGACTACTATTCCTAAGACGTCTGGCCGTTTTGCACGCCGACCAGTCCCATAGTGTTCGGCCGAGTGTGAGACGGCCCTCAAACTGAAGCGTTATGCCTATATGCGCTATAAGCGCCGCCCGAACAATTTCACTGTCGGTGAATTTCGTCGGGCTCGGGCTAGGTTCCCGTATATTTCGAAGCACGCCCGTCGCTCTTCTTGGTGAGCTTACGTGTTTTCACTTAACGGGAAGACCCCTTTACAAGAGGTGTGGAAGCGAGTCAAAATGATTCGGGGCAAGTTCTCGCAGGACCCCCCTCCCGTTCTCCAAGAGAATGGGACCGCAATTTCGGACCCCGCGTCCGTGGCGGAATCCTTCGCTACCGCTTTTTCCGCATTCTCCAGCCGGGATGCTGTTCCGCCAGCATTCAATGCACGTCGTGATTTCGCCGAAAGCCGCCGGCTGGACTTTACCTCCAGAGGCGGAGAACCCTTCAACGACAGGTTTACTGTGAGTGAGGGTCGCTCCTCTCTTTCTTCGTGTGCGGACACCGCCCATGGTCCGGACGATGTGCTGTGTGCCATTCTTCGACACCTGGGTGATCGAGGGATAGCCCGAGGGTGTCCCGCAGGAAAGTGTCCTCAGTGCCACACTCTTTGCCCTGAGCATCAACGGCATCACCTCGGTGCTGCCGGAAGATGTTATCGCTACGCTATACGTGGACGACCTTTCGATCTCTTTTGGCGCGGCCCAGATGCCAACTCTGGAGCGTCGACTCCAACAGGCATTGCACCGCGTCTCTCGCTATGCCGAAGCGCACAGGTTTTGGTTTTCCTTGGCCAAGACTAAGGTGATGCACTTCTGCCGCCATCCACGGCTCCACTCCGACCCAGACTCGTTTCTTAATAGGGTACGCCTGGTAGTAGTTGAAATCGCACCGTTTCCTTGGTCTTGTATTCGACCGACACCTCGCCTGGGAGGCTCATATTCACAGCCTTAGGGTCTCTTGTACCCGCGCCATGGATATTCTCTGTTCCGTGACGTTCAGCGCTTGGGGTTCTGATAGGGCTACTGCCTTACTTTTTTTACCGATCCCTTGTTCGTTTGAAGCTCGACTACGGATGCGAGTTTTATGCATCCGCAGCCGAGCGTTTATTGCGGAAGGTGGTTCTGCCCTGGACGCCACCCTGGAGGGTACCACATTTGGTTATTTTTCCCTACGCCTCTGCTCCCAAAGCTTGTACGCCGCCGGGAGTATTGCGTTTGACCTTTTTGGAGCACACCGTGTTACGCTGGACCCGTGCCAGTGTATACGGTTGGCTTCAAGTCCCAAGAGGGGGTCGGCTTCCACGCCGTATCCCCTCTTTTTGAAGTCAGCGGGGCTCTGCCAGGCGCTGCGTCTGTCTTCACTGCCGAACTGGTGGCAATACACCACTCGGTACTGGAGATTACGCGACGTGCCCGGTTCGGAGACCGGATTGTGATCTATAGCGACTCACAAAGCGCCCTGAGTGCTCTCGGGGCAGTGGAATCTCCGCATCCCCTGGTTCGCGATATCCGTGACGCCACGGTTTTGGCGAGCCGGGCGGATGTCGAGATTATCTTCTGCTGAGTTCCTGGACATGTAGGAATTGCGGGGAATGAGCGCGCCGATGAGGGCGCCAAAAAGTCCGCGAGGACTCTGCGACCGGACCAGCGTTTCGCTCTTCCTCACACCGACTACATGGCAAGAATACGGGTAGATCTTCGGACTGCTTGGCAAAGAAGTTGTGAGACGGTCGAATAGAACTTAAAGTTGCGTGCCATTGCGCATCGACTGTTCCCATGGACCTATCCCCCAATGCCGCCACGGCTTCAGGTCGCTTTCTGTCGTCTCCGAATCGGGCACACTCGTGTGACGCATCGCTATCTGATGTAGCACTCGCCTACGCCCTATTGCGACGACTGCGTCGTCCCCCAGACTGTTTGGCACATTCTTGTCTGGGTGATCTTCGCGCACGTTTCCTGTCCCGGTACCGGGATGGGCGGGGTCGCTACCGCCTGTCCCTTGTACTTGGGACCAGTTCGTGCACATTGACCCTTGGACTTTTTGCCTTTTGGGGGAGGCCGGGCTTCTCTCCTTTATTTAAGTAGGTTCTATTTTTTTGTTTTTTTGTTTGTTCTCTTTGTAGGTTGCACGCTTCTGCACCGGGGTGAGGGGGACCTCCCCCCGATGCCGGAGATTGCTTCCTAATTGTTAGGTTCTTCCAATATTTATCATTGTTATTTTTTCTTAATTTTATTTTAAAGTAGCCTAGTTCTAGGTTGTCGTATTTCCGGTGACTTATGCCCAAGTGGGCAGTCCCCAGATGGGCTCTAAATAAAAAAACAAAAACTCGTTAGTCAAGTATTAAGCACGGCGTATTTTGGGCCGTCGACTCTGCTCTCCTCCTTCCACTGGACCCATATAAAGTGGCTACGTCGGTACCATCCTTTATGGCCAAAGCTCGAGGACAATTTCGCCTGAATGGCTGGCTGGGGTTTCAAGGTTTATCTTAGTGTAAATGATCACATTCTTCAATTTTTTTATCTTGTGTAAGTGAGGAGAAAACTATATTGTCAATAGAAAGTACTAGTGGACAGCCGTATATGCACTGAGTTCCGTCTCCAACCACGGCCTAAGTGTCGTGTATGACGAGGTATCACGAGACACCCCTTCGACTCGTGGAGGAGCTTCCCTCTCACTATCGTCATGCGGTAAAGGGGCATCCTCCTCGGACTTCTCAAGGGTTCCTCCAACTTACTTTTAGCGTATAGGTGGTTTACTTCTTCCCTCTGCCTACGGGATGAGGTGGCTTCGCCCTCAACCCGTTCTTGTGGAGTCGCCCATTAACGATTCTCTTTCTTTAAGAGCGGCGGTCCTCCTTTTTCTTTCGCACGGGACTCCTAGTAGAACATGCAGAGTTCCCAGTTGGAGCGGCTCAACCCACTTAGAGAGGCAAGGAAAACCAGTGCCCATTGGGCCGTGTCCCCTACAGCCATGCACTGAATTATTTTAAGTTTCAAAAGCTGCCTGATCCACTTTTTTTCCCGATGGAGGTCGGGGAGGATGGCGGCCAAAAAGTCATCACCACAAGACTGACGAGTCCTCTATTGGGATCCGTGATACCTTTGTGTAGGTGGTGGTGGTTTTGGTGGTGGTAGTGACAAACACCGAACCTGAGTCCGCACCTGTCCTGTTCGGGCTGCCAAGGACTCACAAGGAGAGGAGGGATCTCCTCCCCCGACCTGTACCCCATTCACAGCCAAGCACTTCATCTCGGAGAGGGGTTGTACTGAGGCCGGTCGGTCTGGCCTGATTTTTAAGAGAAAAAGAACCATAAGACACGAAAGATTAGGGGTTCCTATCCCCCACGGGGGCTCTGGGGAATGGCAGTTCCTCTGCCACTTCGAAAAAACGACCAGTCCATGTAAGCCACGCCCGAAACCGAGGCGCTTTCGGGATCCCTCATTCAGAATCCATGGCGATTTTGAGCCCGCTGGCTTCAAAGCTTTTCTGGCTATTCGTTTTTATATGACACCATCCTGGCAAAGGCAACATGATCCTCTAGGGCGGAGCATTAGCTAGTTCAATTGTTAGTGAGCTAAAGGTGACCCATTTCTCGCATGTGACCCTTCTGGCGAATGCGTCGGATCCTTCCGAGGTCTTGATTAGTGCGCTTTTGACACTCAATGGTACGCAGGTAAGTGTGACGCCGAACTCTATCATGAACTTGGTGAATAGTGTTTTTTGCTAAGGCACTCGTCGACTACTCCTTAGAAGACCACCTTAGAGCTGGCCGACCACGGAACGGTCAGGGTCGAATGTGAGATGAGAAAAGAGGGAAGGGCTTCGAACCCACCCTTACACTCTTCGTCACGTCTGTCTGAACATGTGGGAATTGCTCTTCGTCACGTGTGCAAATGAGGGAATTACGGAGAATGAGCGCTCTGATGAGGGCGCAAAGAGTCCACGAGGACTGGGCGACCAGAGCACTGTTTCGTTCTTCCTCACGCCCATTATATGGTAGGTATCAGGGCTACTCTCCAGGCTGATTTGCAAAGAAGATGCGAGACGGAAGAGGAGAAGGAACTTAAAGTTGACTGCCGTTGCGCCACTACTGTTTCCTTGGACCTACCACCCAATGCCGCGACGGCTTCAGGTCTCTTTTTGTCGTCTTTCCTGCCAAATAAAGCCATGACTGTTATCGCAATAACATAAAAATTCTTTATCTCACTAGCCCTATTTACAAACCCACCATTCCTTAGATATTCCCCCACTATTTGTGCAGTATATTTTCAATGTATCGTTCCTTATGGTCTTATCATTACTACACTACCTTTCTCTTCCTCTGCTCACTTCCCCGTTTCTTGCTCTCTAAATTTACCTGAATGCCCTCACCATTACCTCCCTCATCCTATTTACCTTGACAACCTATACCTATACTCTCCTCGAGACTCGCTTAACATTTTCACACCGTTGCGACTCTAGTGCAATCCATCCATTGCATATAAATCCTCCCTTCCAAATAAATCACTCCATGTATCCAAAAACGCTAGTCCTTCCATACTATCACACAATATTTTCACTCTCATTTATCCCAACTGAGCGCTACAGCCACTCACTGCCAAATCTAAACCAAGGTAAAATTCCTGACACTCCACGCTTCCTGCTACCGCTATCCCGAAACCTTCCTACCAATTCTCAATATCTGGACACTGACTCCCCCTACCCGACCTGTTCTTGCGCCCCTTTTCCCCCCGCACTGCGGTTTTCCATATCGATGCTTACACCTGGCACATGGATAAGCGCCACGCCCTCTCTGCCCCAGTGCCCCTACTATTCTGAAACAAGATTGAAACCCCCTGGGTTTTCTTCTTATTAGACATGTCCATTCTAGTCCCCCCCTTTCCTTGACTACTTTCATTACAAGCCATTCTTAACGGGGGGGGGAGGGGTGGTAATTTTTCAGGCTATAGCTGCCGACGAGCTTTCGTAAACTCATCCCATGTCGAGGTTGTGATGGGTTGGGAGTAACACGTCTCCTTTCTTGTTATCCTTTTTCCATTGCACTGCGCCGCTCTTTCTTTTCTATTAATATCCTTCTCGCAAGAGAGTGTCAGTCAGGTAGATCGTGGATACGCTGCAGTTACACCTAGAGGATTGTTTGCCTTCCCCTCCCGACCCCAATGCATGCAGGAAGAGGATCTGCGGCTATAATCCCAAATATTTACATCTTCATTATAGTTTCTTTACAAATGATGTGGATCAAATCCCGATCGAGAAGGCTGATTTTTTGTTTCCTTTAAATTGACTAATAGCGCGAAGTTAAAGCTTGTGTAATACCCTCTTTCTCATATTGTCATTCTCTTGTTCAGCTTGAGTCAGCTCCGTACTTGGCTATTTTAGATAAGGTCATCACTGTAGCAATTTATAGGCATCTTCTGTTTCTTTAAAGCTATATAATTTTGTGAGATAGGAAATGGCTACAGGCTGGTTCTGGAGGATTGCCGTGTCCTCCCGCTTCCCATATGCTTCCAAGGAAAGTTGAAGTTCATACATAGGTGTTGTATTGGTAGGACTCTTATCGCCGAATTGCTCTTTTCAAAGCCTTCACCACCCCGTGGAGAAGTGCAACTTAACGTCGTACCCGAATCAATTCGTTACAGCATCCTTTGATCGCAGTGGATTTTTACCCGAGTACCACAGGAGGGCACGCAATCCTCAAGATGTCAGCTGCAGCAGGGTTGCTCATGCAGTGCCTGACACACCCCTCGCTGGGTTAGGTTATGCTACAGCTTAGTTGAGTGGAAACAACTCCCTTCGATTACTGCGAAGCTAAGCCACATCGGGTGTGCTTATTCTTCGGATGGAGTCCCGATTCGGGTTGCCCTCTCGGCGAGTGCCTGACGCTGTGGATACCCGTGGTTCGGATCCCACTTTAAACTGTAGCTCCCCACTGAGAAATGAAATGCCTCAACAAGAGTGAAGAGCAGTGGTAAAACGCTCTTTTTTAAGAAATATAGAAGTTAAATAAATTCTAGGGACTGATTGAAATAAGGATAAAGTTGGATAAAGACTAAAATTCGTGTGATGCAATTACCTAAATGTTAAATATTTATGGCAACCTTTAAAATATTATATGGGTTCTGACATATATATTCTTTGTCGATTAATATCGCTGTAGGTCTATCATAGATTCCTCCCGTCTATTTCGAGTGTCTTCCTCTGATTAAAATTATTTTTCTTTTCTTTTTAGGTAAGGAGGAGTCGTGGTCGTCTTCCCTCGTCCTCCTGTCATCGAATCAGATGGTGAATTCTGTGAGCTTAACCATATTCGTCGCCTTTTCTTTGTCTTGGTAGTGGTTCGTGTGCGTGTCGGGGAGGGTGGTTGACTTACAAGTGGTGTTGCGCTACTTCCCTGACATAGGTATTTGCAGGTGAACCACACTATGTGTTTAGTTAAAATCGCGAACGGTAATGGAGTATCTAGGGGAACCCAAAGTTTTTGAGGAATGGTTACTATCTGGTGACGTGGGGCAAAGGTTTGTGGAAATATAGATTTCCTGGGTATCGGAGCCCTCGTAGCCTTTTGAATATGCCCCGGTTCCGTACCAAAGGGAGGTCCCCTAGGGGGTTAGGGATTACTAGATTGTCACCCTGTTATGCTGAGAGTGAAAGTGAGGATTTACAGTCCTTGTTCTATACCGGACCTACGGGGCGGATTGTACCAAACCGGCGACTGGGGACTTGTCTTCCCACAATAATCCCAGTGAGCCGCTCGGTTGCCTGGCGATGGATTGATATTGCCCAGATGTTTAGAGGCTTTCCCTTTTATAACTTTGAGTACACCGGTCAGAGAAACCGCTTTATTTTTCTGTCTTAATCTGTCCTTGTGCTATCCAGATTCACAGCCTGATTTGGGGTGGGAGGTGGCCGATGACCTTAATAGTAGTGACCACTTTCCTATTCAGCTATCATTTTTATCTGCGGCGAAGCGCCAGGTCTAGGCGTCGCTTTTTTTCAAGAGGAGTAAAGTTCAATTGTACCCATTTAAAGCCATGAAATGACCATGGGACATAGGGTTATTCACCTTGGAGATTTCAAATCCGCCATCGGATTTGGCGCTGGGTGGCGCCATCTAGTGGCAGAAGCCTCATTTAGCCATTCAAAGGCACTTGTAACTGATTTGAACCATCGGAAACCATTTAGCATCTTATCATAAAACGCCTCGGGTCATTAGAGGACTTTTCCTCTTGTCTGGGATGGTGTCGCCTAAAAAAACACCCAGGTGGTGCTTGGCGCGGGCGCGGCAGTCCGCATTTCAGGAATGGCTGATTTCTCTGTCCCAGTCGATGAATTTAGGTCGATTGAAGCGGTTGATTCGTCGCCTCCGGCAACCTCGAAAACGTGGGCCTAATACTCTTTATTCCTAGAACGTCCCGGCGTTTAGCACTTTCTTGGTGGTCGGCCCTGTGTAACATGCGCTACAAGCACCGCACGATCGATTTCACCATCGGTGATCTCTCAGGGGAGTACCATGTGTAGCCTGTTACACTTGGTACCCGGAGGAGCTGCGCCTCGTCCCGGCCCCACTGGGTTAATGTGAACTCTCAGATGGGGTCTGGGAAATTTGTTGGTGCGCTTCCTGCTCGCCCCTTCTCACCGCTTCTTGTATCTTAATTTATTATTATTAGTCATTATTATATCATTCTTATTATTTAATATTTTTTAGTTATCTTTTAGTTTATTATCATTATTTATGAATTATTATTGTATTATGATTATTGTTTATTAGTAGTATTTATTATTTTTGCGGCTCTTCCCTCAACCTTTTTCTACCCGTACTTTGCACCAGGAGGTCTGTTTCCCTCACCTGAACAAAGTTCGGTCTGCTAGCCATGGTGCTTTAGTGGACTACATGCCGTCCTGGGATGACCAAGCATCAGGATATGATATTAATAGGTGATAATTCACCCTACTCCTTCGTGGACCTGTCTATCTCTATTTCTAATTTTAAATACCCAGGTAACCATTTCAAAACCTGCTATTTTCTATCCATAGAGGTTCTGGCTGCCCTGTTCAGTTTCGTCCTCTTATGGGTCTTTAAGCCGAGTGGCAGTGAATACTATGAGGCCACTACCTACTGTCAGGGCCGAAAGCCCGCTGACTAATGTATTAGGCACGTGTGGGTTAGGCCCTCGACTCTGCTCATCATCCTTTATAGTTAAGAATAGGAGACGTCGCCTGAATGGCGTGGTGGGTTATCAAAGCACATCTTAGCAGGACCCGTGGACCGAGTCTGGGTAAATGATAACATTATAAAATTTTCTGGTCCTATCGAGACGTTTGTCTTAACATTCTAAGGCATTGGGTGGGCCTACTATTTACTTTCCATGCATTCACCCTCCTCCCCCCGCCCATTTTACGGTGACTATGGTGAAAGTAATAGTGGACGACCGCAAGCACATGGAGTTGTGCGGCCTCGTCCTTCCTAGGTGTGGGGGAGAAGGAGGTAAAACAAGACGCCCTTTAATTCGGTGGAGGGGCTCCTCATTCTCTATTCTCATGCGATAAATGTGCTTTCCCCCCTTTGCCATCTTTGTAGTCTCAATCGGGCAGATCCACCTCTGATAAGGAGGTCCCTGCTTTCTCAGGGACCCCTCCAATCTTCTTGCAGCGGAGCGAGCGCGCGCGCGCGCGCGCGC
>OZ018328.1:112375937-112527230 GCA_963969495.1 Ceratothoa steindachneri
CCATTTATTACACAAAAATAAAAAAAACCCTATTCCTATCATGTCACTCTTACCCTTTTTTCCATCTATCTACATATAAGGACCTGGTAGCTACCTCATGCTTCAGAAGAGAGGCTTTGGTACCTCTATAAACAACGCCAATTGACGCTCACTGGTTGCGAGAGACTAGGACTAGAGGTGTCCTAGGCGGTAGGGCACGATGAATGGGATTATGGTAGTGCCCCGTTAACCCTTTCCCTGGCGCGTAATTACCGACCATTCCTAGTGACCGTTGACGGGTGCCTGGTAGCATCGGTCCGAAGTGACGGACCTTTGTTTCCAGGTTGGTTGACAGGCCAATAAATAGTCTTGGGTCGAGTCTCTTGGTGTGGCGGGATATCCATTGAACGCTGCTCTCCGAGATCTTGGCCGTCGTGAAGGGAACTAGTAGGAGTTTATTACGGGTCCGTGCTCCGTTGTTCACCTGGTGAGAAATCGATGGCCCCTGCGGGGACCGTCAGTGCTGCTTGGTTGGGAGCCACGGCACGCCGAGTTTTGACAATTCGGTCGGACGAACAGCAGCACATAGAGCGTGCCTTTTGAAAGATCCAAAAAGTTTCCAAAGGATAGGCGGGAGCGACTCACGCGGGGCGAAATCGCCCCCTCCCCTTTTTTATTTACTGATTGGTCGCAAAGCTTCTACTGTCATAAAGTGTTCAAAATGATCGGCAAGAAAGGACCAGGAGCACTGAAATACACGTGCGCAATATGCCAGATAGATAAGTGGTGCGTGGACTTTCCGGAGGCGTGTTATTCAAAATGCCACCGGCCAGTTCCTGCACTGACTGCATTCTAAAAGGCCAAATTAAGGAGTTAAAAGAAACATGCAGTGCTTCCGAGGAGAGGCCTAGGAAGTTGGAGGAGAAACTAAAGAGCCTGGAATTGGAACACGCCGGACTGATTAGCAGGCTCGAGGTCAGGATAGCAGAGCTAATCTCAAGCCCTGTAGTAAACACTGCATCTGCAGTATTACCCTCAGAGCTAGGTCCGCATGCTACAAAAAATAAACCAGCAAAGAAAAAGAATAGAAAGATGAAGGAAGAAGAGAAAGTTGAAACAGAAGATAAAGTAGAAGCAGAAGAGTATATAACAAAGGAAGATAGGGGGGAAAAGATGAATAAGAAAAAGAAGAGCAAGAAAAATAAAATGGAGAAGAAAGCCTCAAACCTCTCCAGGGAAATGTCCAAGGGTTACCCTTGTGGGCGATTCCCAAGCACGAGGTTTGCAGCCCCTGCTAGCGGCCCGCCTTCGCACTAGTGTGAAGCTATGCTGCCAGCCAGGACGGGGAAACGACCACATCAGGGTAGAGGCTGAGAAATTTCAGATCTCCGAGAATTCAGTCGTTGCCCTAATGGTGAGTGGCAATGACCTCTACCTCCGAGAAGGCAAAGTAGGCCCCAGTGAGAAAATTCTCAGCACGGTCATAGGAGCCGTGTACGACAGGATTGAAAACTCGCAGACGGGTCGTTGTAGGGATGCTCCCCCAAAAGAGGTCCTAGCCGGATAGCTCACTCAAAGAACGTGACCTTGAACCTGGGCGTGGCTTACCTTTGTCCTGCTTAGGGGGTCTTCTTTCTGGACCCTTACCGCACCTTTTACGGTCGAAACGACTTCTACCAAAAGGACGGAGTGCACCTTTCATTCAAGTGAAAGGCTGTACTCTGTAATCCAGGATGTCGTGGAGCGGGCGCAGAGGAGCGTCCGACCCAGAGTGAAGGCGTACGTAAGACAGTATGCCCGTGTCACTCCTGGAACGACCTTCTTAGATGTGGCAAAGAGGGGTACTGCCACACAAAAGAAGCCGGGAAACGGAAGGGCGTAGGGAGTCCTACACTGGAGGACTCCCTCAAAGTTCTTCTGTTCAATGTGAGGTCAATCAGGAATAGGTTTCTTGAGCTCCGTGGCCTCGTAGCAACAGAAGAACCTGAGATGGTGGCCATAACGGAGTCGTGGATAAAAACCTCAAGCTGGATTTTGAAGGTGAATTCACGATTCCCGGTTACCAGCTCTTCCTGAAAGATAGGCCAGACAGAGAGGGTGGCGGTGTGATGTTGTATGTCAAGGATGCTCTCAACTCGACGGAATGCAACATCGTATCCGACCAAAAGGTATACTTCGACAGAAGTATTACTCGACCACAAGTTGTTCCACGACAATCATCACTTCACTAACTCTATAATTTAAGAAGGGGACATTTTGAGTGATTGAATAAAAAAACGACCCATGGTTAAATTAGTAAAATTTTCTGAAGTTCTCCAATTATAAAATTTTGGTGAAGTTCAGCAAATTTATTAAAATTTAACCATGGCTGCATTTTTATTTTATCGATAACTATATTTTAACGTGATTTTTTTCAAAGGGGATAAATAGTTAAATTAGACCCATGGTTAAATTAGTAAAAATTTTCTGAAGTTCTCCAATTATATAATTTTGGTGAAGTTCAGCAAATTTATTAAAATTTAACCATGGCTGCATTTTTATTTTATCTATAACTATATTTTAACGTGATTTTAACTATTTCTCCCCTTTGAAAAAAATCACGTTAAAATATAGTTATCGATAAAATAAAAATGCAGCCATGGTTAAATTTAAATAAATTTGCTGAACTTCACCAATTGTAATTCATTTTCTTTTAAAACATTAAAAAGCATTGGATAATCATATTTATTTTTTCTGAACTAAACTATTTTGTTTTTTCAAACTCTAAAGAAATTCTTAGAAATTACCTTGAAAAAAATTTAAAATATACTTAAGTCATAACCAAACTAAGATGAAATAATTACTCAAATACTCCAAAAAATCTCATTCTTAAATTATAGAGTTAGCGATGATGATGTGAAAAACAAAATAGTGAAGTTCAGAAATAAATATAAGTATCAGAATTTTGTGAAATTTTTAAAACCCAAAGAATTACAAATGGTGAAGTTCAGAAAATTTATTTTAATATATCTTCTATATCTCTATATTTTAGTAACGTGATATTTTGAAAGGGGGGAAATTTAGTTTAGAGTTCCTTTTTAAAATTATTATAATTGGCGAAGTTCAGAAAATCTGTAAAAAATTAACCATGGCTGCTTTTTTTTAGATTTTAAATTATAATCTTAGTAACGAAGCAATTGCCTGGTAGAT
Source organism: Ceratothoa steindachneri (assembly GCA_963969495.1). Classification (NCBI taxonomy): domain Eukaryota; kingdom Metazoa; phylum Arthropoda; class Malacostraca; order Isopoda; family Cymothoidae; genus Ceratothoa; species Ceratothoa steindachneri. The sequence continues at coordinate 112,379,106 of OZ018328.1, forward strand.
ATATAGTTAATTAAGCTCGTAAAAAGATAGCATTTCTGATATTTGACAACTCTGTTATGGAATAAAACCGTTTCAAAATGCTTGCAATACCGAGGTAACATGAAAAAATTAAATTCTCTATTTTTATTGGTTGTTCAATGTCGTATATCTAGTTTATTTATAATTAAAAAAACCCAGACATTATCTCTTATCAAATAATAATATATTAAATTGTCACAACGAAATTCAGCTTAAAGTGTAACATGACTAATTGTAACCATTGTTCGTCACTCCATACTGCCCCTAACCCCCTCTCAATTTAAATAATAATAATCCTTAGTAGTAGTATAGTATAGCATCATGTCGACTTTTACTGGTTGGGTCATAGCCCCAGCCCCACTCCTATGGTGTTTTAGCTACTCTCCAATAGTTCCCCATTTTACGTGGCAGAGATTGAGGGGTGCTGGTGTGTGCACTGTGCTATAATTCACTCGGTGTGGAGCCCGAGCGCGCCTTTTTTTTGAATGGGGGGCGTCCCCGGTCCCATTGTTTTCCCAGGTCGCCGCCAAGGGTGAATTTATTAAACCGAGTGTGACTCCCGCGATTGTTTTGTGCCGAATCGAAAATCTATACGCGCCGAAGCGAAAATGGGCGGCCCCACCAATTTATGGGAGCGTAACGAAAGCGAAAGCGGTGATTTGCCAACTTTCTTACAAGCACACTTCACCCACTCGCTTGACCCTTCGAGGGGGGTGAAAGAGAACGCGATTGGTATGGAATCACAGAAACCGGCCCGCGCGAAAGAGGACAGAAGTCGGTCATGAAATGAAACTAGGAAGGGTAACTAACTCCCTTGAGCTCATTCCGGTGCTTGGAAGCTGAATATATCCATTCATTCGTCCTCGCGACCATTATCCTGCTATCCGGAAAGTTCGTCCCACTTTGGAACAGTTTTAAAATTATATCTTAATGTAAGTACACTCAATTATATATTTTGTTCCACAACCCTTTCCCATTTTATTGGATTAAAAATAAGCGAGACAATTCTTTGTAAAAAAAATGTAAGCAAAATATTTCGAGCTAACAACGCACATCTCACTAATGATCGACATATAAGGCAAAACTAGGCCATCACTACTGTTTAACATGTTCGTTATTTTGTTGGTGTTTTTTTCTGCAGCTTACGACCCCACCTTTTCGTTCCTGTCATAATTCGGTTAATGTTGGGGTTATGCCCACCCTCGAATTTTGTGGGCGCCTTAATATAAATATATTTATTTTTTAAAAAATACGCAAATTCTACTCTGTGGGCAAATTGTAATTATGATGTTATGGCGAAAAATAGATTGACCGCCATCTTGGGTGACACGTGAATTTTGAATCACATTATAGTGTATTATATATCATTTTGAAGATAATTTTTTTCTGAATTAAAATATGATATGGACGTTTCATATTAATTAATTTTAAAGAGAATATGATTGACTTAAATAAATAACAGCATTCAGGGCTGAAGCTTATATGTCTGAGGTCAAGGAACGCGGTAGGTAGAACGCGTTTCGAATCCCACCCCAGTACGGAATTATTCGAATTAGGAAATATCTTTTTCCGGAGAAAAAATTATCCTGTTTTTCTCTTTCTTGCGGTATGCTGGATTTATTTCATCATTCTTTCACGCTCATGAATGATATACATTGTATATTCGACGCGTGTTTACCTCAGTTTCTCCTTTGTCCTTTGAATTCCCAATTATTTTTTCTCTCACTTTCACAGTCCCGCTCGAGCTTGCGAAGCGTGCCTATTCGGAAGATTTTTTGGTCTTCCGCGTAAGGCAAACTATTTTAACCGTTATTTGAAAATGAATAAAGGAGTTGGATTTGAACCTGTGTCACTACGACGCTCATCGCCAGAGCGTGGTCATTTTAGCGAAGAGCGCTTTATGACACAGGTTCAATTCCAACTCCTTTATTCATTTTCATATAACAGTTAAAATAGTTCCCCCCCATTGTCCGTTTCTATAATTCTCCCATTTTCTTTATTCAACTTTAATGGTCCACGTAATTAATTTCCTTAGCGTTTTATGGGTTGTGTTAACATTTTTCATTTCTTTGGGGCTTTAAATACATTGTTTGGACATATAAAGCAGCAACATCTACATTTGAGTTCATGCCCTATGCGCAGTTTAAATTTCTAACCACCACTACCAGCTGCTCCCTCCCTTATTACCGCTTTTTTTGTATAATAAAACCCCGCATTTATATCGTCCATGTCCGATCATCTATTGTCAAATATTTCGTTGAGGAAAGCTTCCCATGCCATTGTGTTTTGGCGATTGAAATCATAGAACTGTTCATAGTTTTTTTTTTATCTGAGCTGAACGACGAACGTCATTAAAAATAAATTACAATGAAAATGAAAAGGGATTTGGATCTAAATGGATGGCCACTTGAGTGAATATCTTTTAATTCGAAATTTATGCGTTTCCCGACACTCTCCGTCTCTCGAACCGCTCTCGTTTCCAGCTAGTTATCGCCATTACTCCGCACTGATGCCTCGATAAATTTTAATTGCCCTCGTTTTTAGCGCTAGTAATGGCCCGAGGCCAGAATAAACCCCCTTTCTTGCCTTTTCTCTGTGTGCATCACACGCAAAACTCTGGCAATAAGTCTGCATTTATGCAGCCCCTAAAACGCCCCTTGCAACAGGTCTAATTTTATCTTCCAAGATGGTATTTAGGGTGAATACTATTCCACCCCACGGGATCTGCCTTCATGGGGAGAGTTGCGAGCCCTCCCTACCCCGACCGCCTCACATATGCTCTTCTTGAATCTTGCGGCCCGTTTACTTCCCATACATTTTCACTTTCCTCCTAACCTCACCACTTCTTGTACGAACTTCTTCACAATCCTTGACGGCTAGAAGACCACGTTGGTTTTCAGTTTCCACTTTAGGTGACTATGATGAGTAATATGATACTAGGCAGGGTGATCCTTCAAGTTCCTTGTGTTAGTTCCTTTTCTATTCATATTTATTTTAGTTCTTTCTTGCTTTGAATGAGGGAACTTTTTACTCTAAATAATTTTTTAAATCTGTACTTGTATTCATTATTCCATGTAGTATTTCATTGTACAAAAACATGCAAGACGTAAATTTATATCATCAATTTTGTAAAATGTCTGTTTTGACTTTTTGCCATTATTATGATTAGTATTTGTTTCCATCTTTTCACATTATAACATCTTAATGCATAGAAAGCAAAATTCAGAGAATTTAAGATTTCCAGAGAGGACAGATTGTTTAATGTGAGGGAGAATTTTCCCCAAATCAAATTTCCAGCAATCTTGGAATATTACTTTCTTCCATTAACATATTTGTACTTAATTTTTTTTTAAGTAAAATATCAGCGGAGTCGCGACCTGGTGGTCTCGGCCGGGCCTTATGGAAATCTCTTCGTGCTGTTCGAAGATCCCCCCGTAAGGGGCGCAGTGATTTGCCATCCTGGCCGCCGTGCTGACGGGATCCAGCGCTCCGTCCGGCCCCAGCTTAGCCTGTATTTCTCCCCTACTCCGTCACTTTTCATATAACCTCTCCCACAACTTTCTCTGGTCAGCCTCTAATTTCACAGGGTGGATCGTGACCTTCTTCTCAGCCAACCGTCCCGGATCGGGGCTGAGGGAGGAGGGGACAATGTTCCCTAACCCCTGAGCTCCGGTCCGGGATGGGGGCTTTTTAACAACCTGCTTCATCCCCACCCATACCTTCCTCACATCCCTTTTCCTTTCCTCTTCACACTATCAATTTTACGCCGTGTTCAAGGTGGAGCCGCCATGCCGATGGACTGCCATGCCACCAGGCGGGAGGGGTGGTCCTAAATGGCGGCACCTGGCTATGCCAGGCCTGTAAGCACCTCTTGCAGTGCGGGCTACTGCGAGGGGTGATGAGGGACTGCATCCCGTAGGACAAATAGGGTCACCATGCCAAATGATGAGAAACATAAAAATCTCCTTAATTCCCCCTGTGTCATCAACGGAGCCGCCCTCGGGCAGCCCCCCCTCACCCCCTTCTCTGGAGGTGCTTTCGGACACCTCCCTATTTCCAGCGGCAGTCCCTCCTTTTATTTCTAAGGGGACTGCCAAGAAAGCCAGCAGGCAGCCCATTGCCGACCGCCCCTCATAGAAGCGGCTCGGTAGGGCAAACCCCCCTTAGGGGGAAGAGGGAAGCCAGGCCCCTTCGGTCGCTTCCCTCAAAAAGACCTGCTGGCAAGAATACTCAACCTTGCCGGGGTTAAGGTCTGTGCCTCCCCACACCTGACTAAAGACAATGATACGAACGGGACCTGCGATGTCCTGGGGGTATGGCCAACTGTGGGGCCCCCTGAGATAGACATGGTCCTTGAGGCAACCCAGCATCAGACGATAGGGCCTTCCATGGGGAAGAATCCGGGCTCGGAGCCAAACACCGAACCCGGTCCGCCCCTATGCAAGGTCGTCCTCAAATGGCTGGGGTTTCCGAGGCAGTACAAAGAGGAGAGGGATCTCCTCCGAGCGGTGCCCCTACGACCACCAGGACCTTCTCCATTTCGGAGAAGATCCTGGGTGTCCTACACGTGGATGATTTTACGCATCACTGTCCGAGAACCGCTTCATTTTCTTGCCTTGACCTATCTTTGGGCTCTTCGGATGCACAGCCTGATTTTGATTGGGTGGTGTTCGATGACCTCCATGGTAGTGATCACTTTCCCATTCAAATATCATTTTCAGGGCAACTGCCGTCTGAGAGCCCACCTTGGTGGTGCTTGGCGTGGTCGTGGTGGCCTGCATTTCAAGAAATGACTGAATTCTCTATCTCAGTCGAGGAGTTTAGGTCGGTCGGTGTGGCCGTTGAGTTCTTCTCCGCCAACCTCATCGCCGCGGGCCTTACTACTATTCCTAGAACGTCTGGTCGTTTTGCACGCCGACCACTCCCATAGTGGTGAGCTGAGTGTGAGAGGGCCCTCAAACAGAAGCGTTATGACTACATACACTATAAGCGCCGCCCGAACGATTTCACTGTCGGTGAATTTCGTCGGGCTAGGCCTAGGTTCCGGTATATTTCGAAGCACGCCCGCCGCTCTTCTTGGCGGGCATACGTGTCTTCACTTAACGTGAAGACCCCTTTAGCAGAGGTGTGGAAGCGAGTCAAAATGATTCGGGGCAAGTTTGCTGGACCCTCCCTCCCGTTCTCCAGGAGAATAGTACCGCAATCTTGGACCCCGCGTCTGTGGCGGAATCCTTCGCGACCGCTTTTTCCGCATTCTCTAGCCGGGATGCTGTTCCGCCAGCATTCAATGCACGTCGTGATGTCGCGGAAGGCCGCCGGCTGGACTTTACCTCCAGAGGCGGAGAACCCTTCAACGACAGGTTTACTGTGAGTGAGTTCCGCTCCGCTCTAACTTCTTGTGCGGACACCGCCCATGGTCCGGACGATGTCCCGTACGCCATGCTTCGACACCTGGGTGAGTGAGGCATGGCCTTTCTGTTAGATTTGTTCAACAGGATCTGGGTGGAAGGTCTTCTCCCAGATTCCTGGCGAATCGCTACAGTGCTCGCCTTTCGCAAACCGGGGAGAGATCACTCTACTCCGAGCGGTTTCCGCCCAATCTCTCTAAACTCTTGCGTGTGCAAGTTTGTGGAGAAATTGGTAAATGTTAGATTAGCGTTTTTCCTGGACAGCGCGGCTCCCACAAGTTCCACTCCGTGTCGGATGCTCTGCTCCGACTGGAAACTGCCGTCTGCGAGGCCTTCCTTCGTAGACAGCACTACGTCATGGTGTTTTTCGATCTGGAGAAGGCCTATGATACCGCATGGCGATACGGTATCATGGAGACTCCACACGTTGGGGCGAGGGGACGCCTCCCAATGTTTATATCTGAATTTTTGCGAGATCGTCGATTCCGCGTACGGGTGGGGGAAGCCCTCTCCGTCCCAAAGGCGCAGAAAGAGGGTGTCCCGCAGGGTAGTGTCCTCATTGTCACACTCTTTGCCCTGTGCATCAACGGCATCACCTCGGTGCTGCCAGAAGATGTTCTCGCTACGGTCTACGTGGACGACCTTTCGATCTCCTTTAGCGCGGCCCAGATGCCAACTCTGGAGCGTCGACTCCAACAGGCATTGAACCGCGTCTCTCGGTATGTCGAAGCGCACAGGTTTCGGTTTTCTTTGGCCTAGACTAAGGTGGTGCACTTCTGCCGCCATCCACGGCTCCACCTTTTGAGCACACCTCGTGTCACGCTGGAACCTTGCCAGTGTATACGGATGGCTCAAGTCCGAAGAGGGAGTCGGCTTCCATGCCGATCCCCTCTGTTTGAAGTCAGCAGGGCTCTGCCAGGCGCTGCGTCTGTCTTCACGGCCGAGCTGGTGGCAATACACCACTCGGTACGGGAGATCACACGACTTAGCTGGTTCGGAGACGGGATTGTAATATATAGCGACTCACAAAGTGCCCTGGGTGCTCTCGGGGCATTGGAATCTCCGCATCCCCTGGTTCGCGATATCCGTGACGCTATGGTTTTGGCGAGCCGGGCGGATGTCGAGATTTTCTTCTGCTGGGTTCCTGGACATGTAGGAATTGCGGGGAATGATCGCGCCAAAGAGTCCGCGAGGACTCTGCGACCGAACCAGCGTTTCGCTCTTCCTCACACCGACTACATGGCAGGAATACGTGCAGCTCTTCGGATTGCTTGGCAAAGAAGATGGGAGACGGTCGAAGGGAACTTTAAGTTTCGTGCCATTGCGCCGCGACTGTTGCCATGGACCTATCCCCCAATGCCGCGACGGCTTCGGGTCGCTTTCTGTCTTCTCCGAATCGGACCTACTCGTGTGACGCAGCGCTATTTGATGTAGCGCCGCCCTTCGCCCTATTGTGAAGTCTGCGTCCTCCCCCAGACTTCTTGGCACATTCTTGTCGAAGTCCCAGTCTGGGTGATCTTCGGGCACGTTACCTGTCCCGGTAACGGGATGTGTAACGGTGAAGTCAGCAAGTCGCACATGTTACCTGTCCCGGTACCGGGATGGGCGGAGTCGCTACCGCCTGTCACTTGTACTCGGGACGAGTGCGTGCACCATGACTGGTGGACTGATAGACTTTTTGGGCGAGGCCGGCTTTCTCACTTTTATTTAACTAGGTTTTGTTGTTGTTTTTGTTATTGTTTTCTTTTTAGGGACCTCCCCCGACGTCGGAGCTTGCTTCCTCATTGTCATCTCTTTTTATCGTTGTTTTTTTTTTCAAATTTTTATTTTAAAGTAGCCTAGAACTAGGCTGTTAGTTTGCGGCGACTTATGCCCAAGTGGGTGGGCAGTCGCCAGATAGCCCCTTAAAAAAAACAAAAAGCCCCAAAAACCTTAATATTAAAGAAGGATTCTCTTGTTTTAACCTAGCAAAGACACCATTATTAACACCAACCCATTGACCTCCCCCGACGTCGGAGCTTGCTTCCTCATTGTCATCTCTTTTTATCGTTGTTTTTTTTTTCAAATTTTTATTTTAAAGTAGCCTAGAACTAGGCTGTTAGTTTGCGGCGACTTATGCCCAAGTGGGTGGGCAGTCGCCAGATAGCCCCTTAAAAAAAACAAAAAGCCCCAAAAACCTTAATATTAAAGAAGGATTCTCTTGTTTTAACCTAGCAAAGACACCATTATTAACACCAACCCATTGGTGTCAATTCCACCAAGTTTCTTTATATCTAATCCCTTTGAGCCTAACGAGTTTTTTACTGCTGTAACAATGCTCTCTGCATCACACTGTTATAATTCAGCAAGGCCAGGGTATGTAGAAACTACTTTGTTTGCACGGTTGCTATAATATATGATAGACACTCCAAGAAATTTTGTGACTGAAATATCATTCGACTCGTCTAGTAATAAACTATATTTACTATTACCAATGTCTATTATTAATTCTTTTTCAAAATGTGTACACAAAACATTTTTTATTAAGTTTGAACTCTTTTACGAGGCATTTTGACATCACTCAAAACTTTGCAATCAGGAATATTGTTTTTAAGCAAATCAATCCTAGGGTCACGGTTATAAATAGCGCAATGGCAACTGAAAAACATTGCTATGGAGCCTTCTAGGTTTGAAGTATCATCAGATTTCTTTGACTTAAATGTTTTATTTATTAGCACACATCCAAACGGCACAGATTTCTGGGGTTTTCTAGTGTTCATATGCAACTTCAAATCTTTATATTTTTTTTCTCATAAGACTTTTATTTTGGTCTTTTCAAGGATTAAATGAATGCCGTAACTTTAAATAAAAAACAGACGAATTTTAATTACACTGTTGAAAGAGAAGACTATTAATAGGGAATACAAAATGAAGCAATACAGAACCATCTCACTCCGATACTGAAATAACTTTTCTAGTGAGTCACTCGTAATCGGTTATTATTGTTCTATCTTTCTCCCGTGCTAAGCATCAAATGTATGTAAAACCATAACATTTAAAAAACTAACTGGAATTACTATAAAAATATATAGTATTATCTAGAAAACATCTAAACTTTCAAAATAGATATCTAGATTTATATTTAACATCTAGACAACAAATTGTTATATCTAAACGGAAGCAGATCTAGATATAAAATATCCAAAGTGGCAACCATGATCCCAACACCTTCTATCTTTTACGATCGTTGACGAAATTCATCTTCATCGAGTCGTTATTTGGTCGTCATCATGTCCGGTTCACCTCCGCGCTTCGAGTAGTCAATTCTTGGTAAAGGCGGCAAGGTTAAGTGAAAAATTACCCTGCCAAACATGAGTTTTGGGACAAAATTCAGTGAAATCCTAAGGTGTAATAGTGAAGAATTATAAAAATTTACCAAAGTGAAAGAGTAACAGTGACCTAAAAGTATCTCTAGTGAATTGTCAAGGTACTAACCTTTGTAATACTTCAGTTTAGGGGCGCTGTTTCTGGGGTACAACTTGGGCCTTATGACGTCAGACGTGAAAAGGCGAAGCCCCTCATTTCGAAATTAACTAAGAATGTTAATTTTTTGGCGAAAATAGCCTAAAGTAGGCGACACTATCGTCTTTATTATTTCGATAAACGTGCAGAGCCGATAGCACGTTTATCAAAATAACGAGGATGATAGCGCCGCTTAATTTAGGCTATTGCCGCCAAAAATTTTAAAAAAATTTAGTTACTTTGGAAATAGATTTCAGCCGAAATCTATCGGGACCAAGTTGCTTTTATGTTTCGTTCAGACGCGCACAAACGATTTGTTAAAAAAAAACGTGAACATTACTCTATAAACAATTATGATTATATAAACCCCCCAGACCCACCCCCAATTGATTGAAATCTCAAGGTCATCGCAGGGCGATTCCCTTCACGAGACGTAACTAGAAATTAATTAAAAAAAGGTGAAACATATTGGAACATGGGCGAAATATTATCTGGCCAGGACCGGGGAACAGCGGAGGCGAGCGCGTGACGCAGGTCTTCAGGTTTACTAAATAATAAAGAAGAAAGGAAAAAAAACAAAACAAATACAACGCCGTGATTGGCCCCTTTTGAAGGTACCGTCTGATTTCATAAGGCCTAGATTGTAGTCCAGAAACAGCGCCCCTAAACTGAAGTATTACCCTAACCTTTTTCCCCCTTTATCCACTTCACCCTTCACCTTAAACATGTTCAACTGAGGTGGAAAAGGCTTTCCTTATGGGTAGTAAGGGGCGGGACACTGCCCTCAAGGGAGAGAGTGACGGATACAGTAAATGGGAAATTAAATGTAGCCCTGATCAGACTGAGACTCGTACTCCGGGTACGTGGCAAGACGAATATAGAGAAAGATCAACAGGGAAAGAAGTGAGGAAGGTGCTGAGGAAGATCCACCTGTAGCCAGTGATCCCACCTGAGATAATGGCTCAAAAAGCAGTCATTTGAGAACAAATTGACCAACAAATTGGCCCTAATACAGCGGAGGAGATCAAACGCGAAGTGAAGCCGAAGCAATCGTTAGCTAAGGTGACTGAAGTAGAAAAGTTAGGCAGATTTAATAACCTATTAAAGATTACGTTCGATTATGTAAAGACCGATTGTAAACGTAAAAAGGCAAAACAGCAAAAGTCTACTAGCATTCAATCTGCGGATCACTCCCTCGCAGATTGATACAGAAGAATTTGTACAGAGTCTGATATGCTCAAACTGCTTGGCAATCAGGGTCATGAATCAAAAGATTGCAAGTCTGAAAAGAAATGCTCGGAAATCAATCAAGTGGGTATAAAGAATGCAGGAGTGAGATAAATAGCCAAACTGTCAAGGTCCTCACGGAGAAATGACCATGAGTTGCCCAGCAAAGAGGCAAATTATAATAAATAAGAAAGATATGGTAAGGACAAAGAAGAAAAGGAGAGATAATTTGTCGTAGGCGGGGGCAACAAAAGCGGGACCTCAACACCGTCGGTGAACTAATCTATGGAGATGATCGCCACGATAATATATGCCCATATGGCTAATATATCGAATCCGGGGTGTTTCTCGAGTGAAAACACCTTACTGGAAAAAAAAGGTTGTAAGAGCTGGACGAGTGTGTCGTGGTATAGGAAGGACCGAGTGATGGTGTTCGTACGTATAGGTTGGTTACGAACACCAACCCATATCTTAATAATGAATATTATTACGTTAATCTTTGAGGGTTCCTAGTGCCTTACTCAGCGTTTCGAGGATTGAATAAAAAAATTGTTTCTAAGAAAACTAGAACTTTAATTAAAAACATGAACCAATGAAATTTAACACTAAATACACAAATTAATTAAATATATTTAAGTGAGGTTTTCTAAATTACATACTTGGAATTATTGTAATGATTGACCAACAGCTCACTTTATTGTTAAATACAACTGATCTCAACGAAACAGACACCAGAAGTTTAAATACCTTACGAGATTCCACGAGAATCGGATTTGAGTCTGACCTTGAACTCAATTGTTATCACCTCAAGAATGTTGTTTCCGGGCCGACGCGTGGATCGGCGTCCAGATGATCAGAATGAGGAATGCTTTACAGCCGCAGAGGACCTTGGAGCGTGTGACAGATGGAGAGACACACGCCTTCTGGAGGAAATAATCTCACCACGGGACAGGAAAAGAATGTTCCTTCTACCCTTCTGGTTACTCTGGGAATAATTTGCACTGGCGAGCGATGAGCCAAAGCGTGAATCCTTTGACTCAGGGAAATGCTTGAGGGGGTTCACTTAGGAGTATTCCTCAAGGGCAATGACTATCTGTGTTTTGGGATACACCACGATAGGGAGTTTCTCTGACGAGAGTTAGTTAAACTTGCTTCTTAAATCAAGTTAACTAAAAGTTCGGTGTGACCACCAGTAACTAGCTAAAGGAGGAGCTGCTTCTCAGTTCCTCTCGTTGATTTGCCAGGCGTTTTGCCGGTCTTCGCTGTCTAGATCTCTCTAACGATCTACCTCTGACAGGCTTCTAAATTCGGTGTGACCACCAGGAACTGGTTCCGGATGAGCTTCTTCTACGTCCCTTCTGTTGATAGCCGGTCTTAGTCGTCTTCTTGAGTAACGTAATCTTCCTCGTTTTTCCAAAGCTATTAGATTTTATATTTCGACACCCCACTGGGGGTAGGGGAAGGAGGATGAGGGTGCGTGGACAGGCTGCATTAAGTCTCCTCTAACGGTTTTTCTCAGAGCGTCTTTCAGCTAACCCTAAAGGAGAGCTTCTGGCTTTAGGATGACGCTCCTCTAATTTCGCATATGCGGTGAAATTGAATATCAACTCTTAGGAGAAATCTTGCTCTTTTAACCAATGTTAGAGTCACGGGTCCGACCAGAGCTGATTGGTGCATTATGTGGTCTTTGGCGGCCGTTCAGCTTCTCTTCGAGACGAGGGGAGAGAGGGGGGAGGTTAAGTGGTCGAGCTACGCTGCCTCCATTGCCAGGACGTTGTGGTTAAAGACCAGAGGCTTAATTGTAAGGGTGGGGGTATCGATTCCTTTATAGAGATATATGGCAATAGAACTGGACACCCAGACGGGACGAGTGGTTAGGAGGGGGGGGGGGGTTACCAACCTCCAAGAAAAACTATTTGCCCCTCCATAATTTCCTTGGGGTATTCGGAAAGAACACTCTGGTATTTTCCTCGGCGGCCTAAATGCTCGCTCTAGGCACTCAGGATATACCTTAGAGAACAGGATAGGAAAGAACCTAGATTTATTAATAAATAGGGGTATAGTGGTATTAGCTGGGCAGGAGTTTCCCACGTACGTCACGGAGAGAGCAGGAATTTACACTGGAACATGTTTGTCAAACCGGTTCCTGTGTTCTCAACGGATCCCAACTCAATCACAGTATTGCTGGCACTAAGTCCAATCCAAGTGTCATGGCCGGTCAGGAAACAATATGCAAAGGCGGAATGGGCCAAATTCCGAGAGGTGCTGGGAGATTACAGGTCGCCAGGGATGATAGATATTGAAGATATTGACCGGGAAATAGAAAGGTTAGAGTCTAGAATAAAGTCAGCAGAGGAAGTTAGTTAGTATACCAAAGTTAGCGATGAAAACACTCCCGGCTCCAAGGTGGTCGTCGAAATAAGATCGAAGATGCTAGAACTGGAGGCATCATCTGACGAGAGGCATAGGGCCAACTATTGAGCTATGCAGGAGGGAACGTGAGCTCCAAAGAGAAGTAAGCGATCTGATGAGGATAGAAAAAGAGAGGGTATGGGAGAGTTTGATCGATATATAATTATGAACATAAGAACATAAGCAAAGAAGGAGACTGCAAAAGACCATTCATGGCCTACACTTGGCAGCTCCTGTAATGGCAATCTGTCAAAAGATTACAGGGTACTCCACCACCGAGGAAGCTAAGGATTAAGAGAGTCAATTGGTACATAACGAAAGTAGAGGAAATATAGGAGCTGTTCAGCAACGACTGGAGTCAGGCATTTAATATCACAGGTTAAGATAATGAGAATTTTGACACGAAAAAAGGGTTATAGAACTTAACCTTCATCTGGGCCAGACGTACCCGCTCGACAGGATACCTTCGTTATAACGGGGAGGAGGATGGAAATATAAAGATGGAATTAAGGACGGTAGTCTAGGCCATCGGGGCTAATGAGAGCGAACATAAAAGTCAGCTCCCGGACAACGTACTCCAATGGATGTTGGAAATTTTCAATGAATGTTGGAACATCGGATACTTCCTGGACAGACTGAAAGTAACCAAAATGGTTTTTGGGCCAAAACCGGGCAAGTCAACAACGGCAATCAACGGGTACATACCTATCTCTCTGCTCAATTTTATAGCTAAAGTATTGGAAACAATTGTATGCAGCAGATTAATTGATCACCTAGAGACCAACCGTAAGTTCAATCCCCAACAGTACGGATTCAGGAGAAAGGAAGGTATGGAGATGGCCCTAGCGATAATTACAAAGAAGCTGGTCAAAGCAAAGAGGGAGGGTAACATGGTTGAGCTAGTGGCGCGTGACGTGCAACAGGCGTTTGACAAAGTGTGGAGGGATGGTCTCAAATATAAGCTGGTAAAGATGGAGCTTGGGAAGAAAATGACCAGGTTGTTATCCAGTTTCATTGCGACAGAAGGGCCTATATGGTGTTCAGATGCTATGAAGGCCTCACCTTTAATACAAAGGAGGGGCTTCCTCAGGGAAGCTGCCTCCTCAATTTTTGCATACTTCATTAAACTTTGCTAAGAGAACTTTTTATAGAACTGATAACCCACCGGTTTTCAATTACAAAAATTGTCTTATCTTGCTATACTTTGAACCATTTTTTTTGTCTTACTCGTATTTTTAAGCAACTTAATATATCTGTAAATTTTAGATATGAATCCACTTTATATAAAATGTTAGTTCACAATAATACAAGAAAAAAAGGTGGAGTATATTCTATAAAATGTTCTATTTGCAATTTACCTTACTTCGGGCAAACTGGTAAATCTTTATCTACTAAAATTTACCAACAAAAGTATAATATTAGAAGAGCGCTTTATTTTTACATTTATCTGAAAATAACCACCCCATTGACTGGAATTCTGCAAAATTCCTTTATCATTCCGCTGATTTCACAAAAATAGGTATTGTCGAGTGTTCCTTAATTGGCATCTTACCTAATATAAATATTTCCCCTGGTTTATTTAAACTCTACCCTGTTTAAAAAATAACTTGTACAAAATAAAATAACTTCATAATGCAGCCCGTTGTCACTCTTTACTCAGTGTAATATCATTCGCATTGCCTCCCCCACCACGTGTCTCTGTTTTGACTGGATTAACTCTTAGTCCTAAATGTTTTCGTTCTAATGATAATCCTTTAAAGTGTTTTTTTGTTGGGGGGGGGGTCACCCACCATATTCCATCCATATACATGACGTTGTGTGTATATCGTTTTAGAGATGCATATGCCTGTTATTAGTTGCCTATTGTTCTTTTTCTTGGTATTTTTCTGTCTTGTTTTGTGATTTTTCCATTGGTTTGTACTATGTGATGGGCGTTCCCTTTGTATCTTTGTACCCTATATAAGGTTGTCTTCTCCATTTTCATGCTATTCCTTGAAAATGAACTTGCAAATGTAGTTCGAAAGTGCTTGGATTCATCTTTTCATTTTCCTGTGGGGTAATTTTCATATTATTGCTTTCCTCACGTGCTACTTTGTGAGTTTTTTCATATATATATATATATATATATATATATATATATATATATATATATATATATATAAATGGAAAAAAGCGCACATGCCTTCTTTGAGCGACCGAAAGCTATTTGCCTGTGTGGTTGGCGCGCAAACTAGTTGATACACAGTAGTGTGCAAATTAGTTCGGACAGTACCAAATTTTGGAATATTTCATAATGTTAATTTTTGGCAATACTAATGGTATTTTCCCCCGTGCAGAATAGTGTACTGGTAGCATTGGCAACCGTTTTGTTGTGCTCTAGCTACACTACGTCCGACCAGGGTTGCCACAACTGGTACTAAAGTACCAGATTTGGTTCTTTTAGGGGTGTCTAAAACAGCAAAACTACTAAATTACTACAAATGAACCAAATCAAGCCAATTTGATCATGTATTCATTTAATTAAATTATTAAGTATGATGAGGGTCTTATTTAAAACATAAATGGTTCTATTGCACTAATTTAAGACAAATTCTTGTATTATCCCTCGTAAAATTTACAGTTTGTTCTTTTTGGTACCTTATAACTGCAAATTTTGGTTCTTTTTAAAATTTGATACTGGCAACCCCGAGCATTACAGTCTTACACCAGAACTTGTCATGAATAATTATTGCTGGGAGCTTGGTCCATGGTGTACTTGGTTCTGCCGGCATTTTCCCCTTCCAATCATTATTAGACTATAAATTTATTATCGATATCACACGCAAGAAGCGTGCAAGTATTATAGTTCTTAGAAAACATGCTGAGGAAATGAAGGTAGTAAAGTCAACTGCTGGCGACATTGTGAAAAGAGCTGAAGACATTGGTGAACATTCAACACTGCGACAAGGAAAATGTGAAAGAAAACGAAAGACATCAGAAATAGTGTGAAGGATCCCACAGAAACCAGTAAAGACCTCCATACTTCACAAATAATGCGCACATTCTTCGAAAAAAGTGGACTTACCGTAATAGATTGGCCTAGGAATTCTCCTCACCTAAACCCCATCGAGAATCTATGGTCTATAATTAAACGTAGAATCGAGAAAACCGACTGCTGGACGATGCAGATGATGATTTGTGCTGTTATCAATGCCTGGGACCATAACGAAGAACTGGCAGAAATGTGTTTAAATTTGCTTGAATCTAGGCCAGAGCGAGTGAAGATGGTTCTAAAAGAAAGGGCGGTCATATTTCATATTAAATGTACCATTTATCTTATCATTGACGTATTCTTTTCAAATATAAACAACAATTATCAAATAATTGTAGTATTTTAATACAATTATTTGATAATTGTTGTTTATATATATATTTTTAAACGCTTAAATATGTTTAAATTGTAATAGTAATCAATGGTTCTGCCCTCGGCGCTCTTTGCGAGACCTGAAGGCCGCGCACACGTTGCGGGATAAGTCCTTCCTTATGCTGGCCCGCACGCGGTTGACGGAGAACTTCAGCTCGTCGACGTTGCTGTGGCGGACCTTGCAGCCCTTGCTCTCGACATGCGGCCCACACGCTGTAGGAATTGAGGTCGTGCGACTGCACTGGCTAAAATTCCTTCGACCTCAACGACTCTTCCACGGTCTTGGCCGTGTGGGCTTGGACACCGTCCTACTGAAACACGTAGTCCGCCTTCTTCGTGATCTTTCTCACCCAGGGCGGGGCTTTTGTCCCTGTAATCGGCCGCGGTGAGTCTGTAACTGGCCTTGAGCCACCCCTGTTTGCTCTTGTCATTTGAAGCCACGACGCCGAACATCACGGAGGCCTCGTGTTTGGTCGTAGGCACGTATTGATGACGGAATCGACTGTTTTCATAAAAAAAGAGAATTCGATTGCCATCACTCTGCAAGTCATTGAAAAGGCAACAACGCTCCCGACGTTGTTCTCGCATACGGTCGGTGAGCAGAGTGTCGTGGGTTAGCCGAGATTTTATATATATATATATATATATATATATATATATATATATATATATATATATATATATATATGTTTTATTATGGTTAATAAACCAAATAAAATTTGACTTGAGGCGTAGGTTGGTGTCTCGGTGATCACTTGAGGATCGGTCTCTAAGAGTGCTATACTTTATTTTATTCTAGAGGAATGAATAAAAGGGGAGTTCTTTCTGGAATTTAACAAATACGGCCAACATAACTCGTTCAAAGATAATTTAAAAATTTCAACCAAAATAGACTTTTACTGAACTTTAATCAAAGCAAACAAAATTACTATATACACATATAATATAGAGATAAAAAAATGGGTTTTACTGTCCAGCTCTCGAGGCTCGATTCTAGGTGGAACAATTTACTCTAATACACTTTGTCCTTTACAATTCACAAAATAAATTACTTTAAAGCACGGGGACATAAACAACACAATTATTTACTTACATAAGGTAATGGAGATTACCCAAAGAATCCACTCAAAATATCTTCGTTTAAATTGGTCTGGAGACGCGTAGCGCGAGTAGTTCGTTGGTCGCTCACAAGATGGCGTTACTTCAACATAAAGGTGGACGAGTGACGTCACGCGGAAATTCGAATGAGCGAATGAAGGTTCAAAACAAAACGGATGATTCTTCTGACTTCGGCGGTCGTGGTGACCTTGACATAGTTTTCTTCCGAACGAGGGGAAAATGTTGAGGTTTATTCTATCTAGTTTGGGGTTTGTCAAACTCAGATAGCGTAAGATTTGGGTACTCAAGCTGTGTCGGTGTATTTTTATTTTTGATCCTTGATGATCTTGGGGCTCGAACTGTGTCAAGACTCCTTGGAACAAGGTATTGTCCAAGAAACTGTAAGTCTTTCTTAACTTGCAGTAAGACTCTACCGGTGACTTTTCTGTTACTTCTCCAACGCGAAAGAGCCTTCTCTCTACCGGTGACTTTTCTGTTACTTCTCCAACGCGAAAGAGCCTTCTCTCTACCGGTGACTTTTCTGTTACTTCTCCAACGCGAAAGAGCCTTCTCTCTACCGGTGACTTTTCTATCTCTTGGTGAAAACGAAAAAGCCTCGTTTTCTCGTGTCGACCTGTTATATACCTCAATTAATCCCGCGGGGTAAATGGAGGTGTAGGGGACTCTCAGATGGGCCGCAAATGAAGTCTTCCTTTTTGGTATCAGTTGTTTGTCTACTCGGCATTTTGAACTTAGGGGAGCACGTAATACGATGCCGACAGCTTACACTTTTGACTTTCGTATTTCTAAATTTTGTCCGTTCTTCTATGTTACCGGAGAACATCGGAGGGGTGAAACTAAGCCCAGATGTCTTTTGAAATTATTACATTAGTTCTCGCCAAGAGGGAGGCCTCGATACATATATACATTCGCTAGTTCACAACAGTTTTTGGTAAACTCATATCTCTACACAGAGGCTTTTCCGCGCACCTCGACCTGACCTCTTGCAGCCCCTTGGACACCGTGGCCACCGAAATGTTCTGCTTCGGGATCATTTACGAAGACCTTTCTCACAGCCAAGCGTTTGACAACTAGAGGTCTGCTTGAATGAAGTCTATCTTTGATATCTTTCCCGTTCTTGAGCCTCTCCGCAACTCTGTGTAGGGTCATCCGGCTAACGTAGAGGTGCTTTGCGATGTCCGATTTGTTGTGGCCCGCGCTCAGGAGAGCAAAGATCTCGATTGTTTTCACTTCCATCTCGGAACACCTCTGCCCACAATGGAAAAGACGTTTTAGTCACGTGCTTGAAAAGTAGAACTTTATTGACGGAACGTTTTTTTACCACACGTTACATTTCTGGAAAGATCATAAACCGAGTGTAAAGGAACTTTTGCAAAACCCGGTACCTAACCGTTTGTCACTGAAGGGAAGCAGCCGGCTGATTTGAGATTTCTCTTGTTTCGGTCGCCTTCCGCAGGGGGGTATCCTGTGTAGCCTGTTACACTTGGTAGGCAGAGGAGCTGCACCTACTTCTGGCCCAAGTGCAAGTTAGGGAAGCCCCGTCGTCACTGGGTTGACATGAACTCCCTGATGGAGCCTAGAGTTATTGTTGGTGCGCCTTCCCCTTGCTTCTTCTCAACGCTACTTTATTTTATAATTAGTATTATTTTTATTAGTACTATTTTTATTATCATCATTCTTAATTTTTATTAGTGTTATTATTTATTGTGATTGTATTATTATTGTATTTATTAGTAGTATTTATTGTTATTTATTATCAGTATTATTTATTATTATTACGGCTCTGCACTCAACCTTTTCCTGCCCGTACTTTGTACAAAGATGACTGTTTTCAACGGGACTGAGTTCGGTCCGCTACCCATGGTTTCCTGCTGGACTGCATACCATCCTAGGGTCACCTCCCACTAGGGTATAATAATGATAGGCTATCACCCACCCTACTCGTTAGTGGACCCGCCTATTTCTACTTCTCTTTATTACCTACCTGCCTACCCCATTTCAAACATGCTCTTCTATCCATAGAGGTTATGGCTGCCTGGTGCACTTTCGTCCTTTTATAGGTCCTTAGTCGAATGGCAGTGCATACCGTGAGGTCACTAAGTGCTGCGAGCCCGCTGGCTTCAAATGCTTTATGGTCATTCGCTCCCATGTTGAGGGCATGTTGGCCAAAGGCAATATGATCCATCAGAGGTGAGCATTAGCTAGATTGATTGGTAGATAATCGAAGGTGACCTGTTTCTCTGACAGAAGGGGACAATGTTCCCTAACCCCTGAGTTCCGGTTCGGGATGGGTTTTTTTTAACAACCTGCTTCATCCCCTCCCATACCTTCCTCACATCCATTTTCCTCTCCTCTTTACATTCTATCCATTTTTACGCCGCGTCTAAGATGGAGCCACCATGCCGATGGACTGCCAGGCCACCAAGCGGGAGGGGTGGTCCCAGTGGCGGCCCCTGGCTGTAAGCACCTCTTGCAGTGCGGGACACTGCGAGAGGTGATGAGCGGTTGCATCCCGTAATAAAAAGAGGGTCACCATGCCCAATGATGAGTCTAACCAAAAAAAACCTTTAACTCCCACTGTACAAACGACAGAACCGCTCTCGGGAAGCTCCACAGAAAAAATGGAGGTTCCTCCCCCTGTGCTTGCGCAGGGGACCCTCCATATTTCTTCAACCGGAGAGGAGGCTTACTCCTCTCCTTCGCCTACGGGTGCAGGGGACTCCCCCTCACCCCCTTCTCTGGAGGTGCTTTCGGCCACCTCCCTCTTTCCAGCGGCAGTCCCCTCTGTTCTTTCCAAGCGGACTGCCAAGAAAGCCAGCAGGCAGCCCATTGCCGACCGCCCCTCGTGTAAGCGGCTCGGTAGGGCAAATCCCCTTTGGGGGAGAGGGAAGCCAGGCCCCTTCGGTCGCTTCCCACAAAAGACCTGCTGGCAGGAATATTAAACCTTGCCAGGGTCAAGGCCTGTGCCTCCCCACAAAAGACTGGTGACGCCGCCAAGGGGACCTGCGATGTTCTGGGAGGGGATGGCCAACTGGAGGCCCCTCCTGTGATAGACATGGTCCTTGAGGAAACCCAGCCTCAGACGGTAGGACCTGCCATGGGGGGGGGGGGAATCCGGGCTCGGCGCCAAGCACCGAACCCGAATCCGCCCCTATGCAAGGTCCTCCTCAAACGGCTGAGAGCTCCGAGGCAGTACAAGGGGGGAAGGAATCTCCTCCAACCGGGGCCCCTGCGACCACCAGGACCTTCTCCATTTCAGAGAAGGACCTGGCTGAGGCCGGTCCATCTGGCCTAGGGGCTCCTATTGGCAGAGGTGAGAAGTGGGTTCATTCCCCGCCCTCCTATCCAAAAAAGAAAAAACAAAGAAGAATCGAGGCTCCTTTCCATCCGCGGGGGCTACGGGGATGGATGGGTCTGCTGCCACTTTGGCAAGTGACCAAGCCAAGATCGGCACATCCGGCCCCTCTGCCCCTCCGATTGCGGAGCCACTGACTAAAACTAAAAGTGCACAGGGCGGAGACTCGATGACATCGGGGCCCCTTATTCAGAGGTTACCTGGCGTTTTCGAGCCCGCTGGCTTCAAATGCTTCCTCGTTATTCGCTCCACTGATGGCACCATGTTGGCCAAGGGCAACATGATCCATCAGATGAGAGGATTAGCTAGTGCAATTAGTAGAAAGCCGAAGGTTTCCCGTTTCTCGGACGGGAGCCTTCTGGCGAATGCGGCGAATCCCGCCGAGGCGGCCAAGATAAGTGCTCTTCGGACACTTCATGGCACCCCGGTGAGTGTGATGCCGCACTCTACCATGAACTTTGTAAAAGGAGTAGTTTATGCGAGGGAACTCGTTGACTACTCCATTGAGGACATCACCTTAGAGCTGGCCTACCATGGGACGGTCAAGGTCGAACGTGTGATGAGAAAACAGGGAGGGGCCTCGAGACCCACCCCTACACTCTTCGTCACGATCGACTGTGACAAACTCCCTGAGTCGATGCGTGCCGGTTGGTACCGCTACCGCGTGAAGGCATTCGTGCCGATGCCGCGGCGGTGCTATTACTGTCACCGCTTCGGCCATACGAATCGTTCTTGTAGACGTGCAAAGTCGGGGTCACCCGAAGTTTGTGTAAATTGCTCCAAGGCCGCATACAATAAGTCCAAATCGTGTGTGGCGAAAGGCGAAACGGCCACGCGCCTCCAACGAGTCGTTAGACTCACAGGAGGCAACACCTCTGAATTTGGTCGCTAGGCCATCTTCCGGGATTGCTAAAGCTGTCCCCCGAAAGGAGGACACCAACAAAGGAGCTTCGGCTCCTTCGCCCACGATCCGAGGTGGAGCGAGTGGCTTCGAAACGGTGGTTCCTCGAAAAGAGGGTCCCCCGCCTCCGAAGCCGCAACGCCCGCCTAAGGTTTCGAGGTGGAGGGAGGAAAAGACTCGCATGACGAGCCCAACCTCCCCCAATAAGTCCTCGAAGGCGACAGCGCCTTCAGCGCTTTGTCCTGCCAATAGCGCCCGGGGTTCTGCCCCCGGGAAGCGTACGGCCATTCCCGTGAGGGTCTTCAGTTCGAGGAGGGCCCCCGCGTCTCCTCCGAGCTAGGCCTGGAGGGCATATTCCTTCAATGGAATTGCCGTGGACTCCGGGCTAACTGGGAGGAGCTGCGGAGGCTCGTCTTATCCCGTTCCCCGTTAGCTATCTTTTTGCAGGAGACTATGCTAGGCGCGTGCCCCCTGCCCGCCCTCCCGGGGAATAAGGGTCTTGCGACCCCACCACCGCGGGATGGCCGGGCTATGGGATGCGCGGTTTACACCCGGCATGATGTCGCTGTTCTTCCTTTCTCTTTAGATACCTCCTTTCAGGCAGTGGTTGTGTAGCTGCACCTGGATAGGAGGTATACTATCATTTCTGCGTACATTCCACAGTCAGCTGACTTCGACGCGGGGGACTTCCGCCGCGTCGTAGCACGGTTTCCGAGGCCCTATCTCTTGCTTGGAGATCTGAACGGCAGGCATCCTCTTTGGGGAGATTACTCCATAAATCCCAGGGGACAAGTCCTTGCCGATCTGATCGAAGAGCTTGAGATGGGTGTCGTAAACGTGGATGAGTTTACGCATCACTGTCCGAGAACCGCTTCATTTTCTTGCCTTGACCTATCTTTGTGCTCTTCGGATGCACAGCCTGATTTTGATTGGGGGTGGTCGATGACCTCCATGGTAGTGATCACTTTGCCATTCAAATATTATTTTTAGGGCAACTGCCGCCTAAGAGCCCACCTCGGTGGTGCTTGGCGTGGGCGCGGTGGCCTGTATTTCAGGAAATGACTGAATTCTCTATCTCAGTCGAGGAGTTTAGGTCGGAAGATGAGGCCGTTGAGTTCTCCGGCAACCTCATCGCCGTGGGCCTGACTACTATTCCTAGGACGCCTGGCCGTTTTGCACGCCGACCACTCCCATGGTGGTCGGCCGAGTGTGAGACAGCCCTCAAACAGAAGCGTTATGCATACATGCGCTATAAGCGCCGCCCGAACGATTTCACTTTCGCTGAATTTCGTCGGGCTAGGGCTAGGTTCCGGTATATTTCGAAGCACGCCCGCCGCTATTCTTGGCGGGCATACGTGTCTTCACTTAACGGGAAGACCCCTTTAGCTGAGGTATGGAAGCGAGTCAAACGGATTCGGGGCAATTTCCCGCAAGACCCCCTTCCCGTTCTCCAGGAGAATGGGACCGCAATCTCGGACCCCGCGTCCGTGGCGGAATCCTTAGCGACCGCTTTTTCCGCATTATCTAGCCGGAATGCTGCTCCGCCAACATTCAATGCACGTCGTCATGTCGCAGAAGGCCGCCGGCTGGACTTTACCTCCAGAGGCAGAGAACCCTTCAACGACAGGTTTACTGTGAGTGAGTCTCGCTTCGTGCGCGGACACCGCCCATGGTCCGGACGATGTCCCGTACGCCATGCTTCGACACCTGGGTGAGCGAGGCATGGCCTTTCTGTTAGATTTGTTCAACAGGATCTGGGTGGAGGGTCTTCTCCCAGACTCCTGGCGAGTCGCTCCTGTGCTCGCCTTTCGCAAACCGGGGAGAGATCACTCTACTCCGACTGGTTTCCGCCCAATCTCTCTAACCTCTTGCGTGTCCAAGTTGATGGAGAAATTGGTAAATGTTAGATTAGCCTATTTCCTGGACAGCGGAGGCCATCTGTCTTCTGCACAGTGCGGCTTCCGCAAGTTCCACTCCACTTCGGATGTTCTGCTCTGACTGGAAAATGCCGTCTGCGAGGATTTCCTTCGTAGACAGCACTACGCCACGGTGTCTTTCGATCTGGAGAAGGCCTATGATACCATACCGCATGGCGATACGGTATGATGGAGACGCTCCACTCGTTGGGGACGAGGGGACGCCTTGCAATGTTTATATCTGAATTTTTGCGAGATCGTCGATTCCGCGTACGGGTGGGGGGGGGGGGAGCACTCTGCGGCCTAAAGGAGCAGGTAGAGGGTGTCCCGCAGTGAAGTGTCCTTAGTGTCACACTTTTCCCTGAGCATCAACGGCATCACCTCGGTGCTGCCGCAAGATCTTCTCGCTACGCTGTACGTGGACGACCTTTCGATCTCTTTTGGCGCTGCCCAGATGCCAACTCTGGAGCGTCGACTCCAACAGGCATTGAACCGCGTTTCTCGCTTCCGAAGCGCGCAGGTTACGGTTTTCCTTGGCCAAGACTAAGGTGGTGCACTTCTGCCGCCATCCACCGCTCCACCCCGACCCAGACTTTTTTCTTAATGGGCTATTTGACCGACGCCTCACGTGTGAGGCCCATATTCGCAGCCTCAGGGTCTCTTGTACCCGCACCATGGATATTCTCCGTTCCGTGACCTTCAGCGCTTCGGGTGCTGATAGGGCTACTACCCTACTTTTTTATCGATCATTTGTTCGTTCGAAGCTCGATAACGGATGCGAGGTTTATGCATCCACAGCCGAGCGTTTATTGCGGAAGGTGGACTCGATCCACCACACCGGCCTTCGCTTTGCGACCGGTGCCTTCCGCAGTTTCCTTATTGAGAGCCTGTTGGTCGATGCTGGGGAGATGCCACTAGCTCTACGCCGCGTGCAGTACATTACTCGCCTTTACGCGTGAGCCCGGCGCCTCCTTCAGTCGCCATCAGCTCTCGCTGCATCCGCAGCTGATCTCGACGGTGTCTATGCCGCCGAGCAAGTCCAGTCATACACTAAGCCCTTTGGGTTTAGGGCCAGGAAACTCGGTCGAGAGCTAGGTATAACTCTTCGGCTGGTGGCGCCCCTGGTTCTACCCAGGACGCCACCCTGGAGGGTACCACATTTTGCTATTTGTCGCCACGCCTCTGCTCCCAAAGCTTGTACAGCGCCGGGAGTATTGCGTTCGACCTTTTTGGAACACACCTCGTGTCACGCTGGAACCGTGCCAGTGTATAGGGATGGATCCAAGTCCCAAGAGGGGGTCGGTTTCCACGCCGAATCCCATCTGTTTGAAGTCAGCGGGGCTCTGCCAGGCGCACGCCTGGCAATACACCACACGGGAGATTACTCGACGTGCCCGGTTCGGAAACCGGATTATGATCTATAGCGACCCACAAACCTTCCTGAGTGCTCTCGGGGCATTGGAATCTCCGCATCCCTTGTTTCGCGATATCCGTGACGCTACGGTTTTGGCGAGCCGGGCAGATGTCGAGATTATCTTCTGCTGGGTTCCTGGACATGTAGGAATTGCGGGGAATGAAAGCGCCAAAGAGTCCGCGAGGACTCTGCGACCGGACCAGCGTTTCGCTCTTCCTCACACCGACTACATGGCAGGAATATGGGCAGCTCTTCGGACTGCTTGGCAAAGAAGATGGGAGACGGTCGAAGGGAACTTAAAGTCTCGTGCCATTGCGCCGCCACTGTTCCCATGGAGCTATCTCCCAATGCCTCCACGGCTTCAGGTCGCTTTCTGTCGTCTCCGAATCGGACATAGTCGTGTGCCGCATCGCTATTTGATGGAACGCTCGCCTGCGCCCTATTGTGACGACTGCGTCGTCCCCCAGACTGTTCGGCATATTCTTGTCGAATGTCCCAGTCTGGTTGATCTTCGCGCACGTTACCTGTCCTGGTACCGGGATGGGCGGGGTTGCTACCGCCTGTCCCTTGTACTCGGGACGAGTGCGTGCACTTTGACTGGTGGACTTGTTGACTTTTTAGGGGAGGCCGGCCTTTTCCCTATTATTTAACCAGGTTTTTTTGTTTTGTTTTGTTGTTTTTTTTCCTTTATAGGTTTCACGCTCCTGCGTCGGGGCGGGGGGAGGAGCTTTCTCACTACTCGTTTCCTTTTCCCTTTTTTTAGTTTTTGTTGTTGTTTGTGTTGTTTTTTTGTGTGTGTTATTGAATTAAATTTAAAAGTAGCCTAGTTCTAGGCAGTTTTTAATACGGCCACTATTCCCAAGTAGGCAGTCGCCAGATGAGCTCTTTAAAAAAAAGAAAAAAAATAGAACCTCTGGTTGTTTTGCACCCCGACCACTCCCGTTGTGGTCAGCGGAGTGTGAGACGGCCTTCAAACAGAAACGTTATGCCTACATGCGCTATAAGCGCCACCCGAACGATTTCACTGTCGCTGAACTTCGTCTGGCTTATGCTAGGTTTCGGTAATCTTTCTAAGCACGCCCGCCGTTCTTCTTGGTTGGCATACGTGTCTTCACTTAACGGGAAGACTCCTCTAGTAGAGGTGTGGAAGCGAGTCAAAAGGATTCGGGGCATGTTCACCTAGGACCCCCTCCCTTTCTCCAGGCAAAAGGGACCGCAATCTTGGACCCCCCGTCTGTGGCGGAATCCTTCGCGACCGCTTTCTCCTCATTCTCTAGCCAGGATGCTGCTCCAGGCGGAAGGCCGCCTACTGTACTTTACCTTAAGAGGCGGACAACCCTTCAACGACAGGTGTACTCTGAGTGAGTTGCGTTCCGCTATCGCTTCGTTCGCGGATACCCCCCCTGGTCCAGATGATGTTCCTTACGCCATGCTTCGACACCTGGGTGAGTGAAGCATGGCCTTTCTGTTAGATTTGTACAACAGGATCTGGGTAGAGGGTATCCTCCCAGATTCCTGGCCAATCGCTACTCTGTTCGCTTTTCGCAAAGCGGAGAGAGATCACTCCTCCCCCACCGGTTTCCGCCCAACCTCTCTAACTTCCTGCGTGTGTAAGTTGATGGAGAATTTGGTGGATGTTAGATTAGCTTTCTTTCTGGAGAGCGGAGGCCATTTGTCTTCTGCACACACTCCGACTAGCAAATGACGTCTGCGAGGCTTACTTTGGTAGACAGCACCACGCTACGGTGTTTTTCGATCTGGAGAAGACGTATGATACCTTATCATAGAGACTCTCCACACGTTGGAGGTGATGGGACGCCTCCCAATTTTTATATCTGAATTTTAGCGAGATAGTCGATTCCGCGTACGGGTGGGGAGAGCCCTCTCCGGCCCAATGGAGGTGGAAGAGGGTGTCAGCAGTGAAGTGTCCTCATTGTCACGCTCTTTGGCCTTAGGATCAACAGCATCACCTCAGTGCCCCCAGAAGACGTTTTGCTACTCTCTACGTGAATCACCTTTCGATCTCTTTTGGCGCGGCCCTGATACAAACTCTGGAGTGTCGAAGCGCACAGGTTTTGGTTTTCCTTGGCCAAGTCATCTACGGCTCCACTTTAACCCACACTTGTTTCTAAATGGAGTGCGCCTGGAAGTGGCAGACTCGCACCGTTTCCTTGGTCTTGTATTTGACCGACGCCTCACCTGGGGGGCTCATATTCGCAGCCTTAGGGCCTCTTTTCTTTGCTCAGTGAGGTTCGGTGCCTTTGCGCTCATACTGCTACTGACTTACTCTTTTATCGATCCTTTGTTCGTTCGAAGCTCGACTACGGATGCGAGTTTTATGCATCCGCAGCTGAGCGTGTATTGCAGAAGATGGACTCGATCCACCAACCGGCCATCGTCTGGCGATTGGTGCTTTTTCCACTTCCCCCATTGAGAGCCTACTTGTCGATGCTGGAGAGATGCCACTCGCTCTGTCGTGCACAGTGCATAATTCCCCTGCATTTGCCTACCCGGCGACTCCCTCATTCGCCAACAGCTCTCACTGCATCCGCAGCTAATCTCGACGTTGCCTATGCCGCTGATAGACGCAAGTCATACCCTTAGCTCTTCGCGTTTAGGGCTAGGAAACTCCGAGAGCTAGGTACTGCTCTCGGCCCGGTGGCGCCCCTGGTTTTTCCCAGGACGTCACCCTTTGACCATTTGTGCCCACACTTCTGCTCCCAAATCTTCTACAGCGCTGGGAGTAGTGCGTTCTGCCTTTTGGGAGCACACTTCATGTCACGCTGGAACCGTGCCACTGTATACGGATTGCTCCAAGTCCCAAGAGGGGGTCGGTTTCCACGCCGTATCCTCTCTGTTTGAAGTCAGTTGGGCTCTGCCAGGCGCTGTGTCTGTCTTCACTGCCGAGCTGATTGCAATACACCGCTCGGTACGGGAGATTGCGCGACGTGTTCTTTTCGGACACCGGATTGTGATTTATAGCGACTCACAAAGCGCCCTATGTGCTCTCGGGGCATTGGAGTTTCCTCATTCCTTGGTTCCCGATATCCGTGACGCCACAGTTTTGGCGACCCGGGCGGATGTCGAGATTATCTTTGCTGGGTTTCTGGACATGTAGAAGTTGAAGGGAATGAGGGCGCCAAAGAGTCCGCGAGGACTGGTCGACTAGACCATCCTTTCGCTCTTCCTCACACCGATTACATGGCAGGAATACGGACACCTCTCCGGGCTGCTTGTCTTAGAAGATGGGAGACAGTCGAGGGAAACTTAGTGTTGCGCCGCTACCGTTCCCATAAATCTACCCCCCAATGCAGCGACGGCTTAAGGTTGCTTTCTGTTGTCTCGCAATCGGACGCATTCGCGTATCGCACTGCCATTTGATGACTGCCTTGTCTCCGAGAGTTTTCGGCACATTCTTGTTGAATGTCCCAGTCCGGGTGATCTTCTCTCACCCTACCTCTCCCGGTTCCGGGATGAGCGGGGTCGCTACCGCTTGCCCCTTGTACTCAGGACGGGTTCGTGCACACTGACTTGTGGACTTTATGACTTTTTGGAGGAGGCCGTCCTCCTCCCACTTTATTCAACTAGATTTTTGTTGTTGTGGTTTTTTAGGTTGCATGTTCCTGGGTCTGGATAGGGTGGGCTTTCCCCCGACGCTTGAGCGTGCCTCCTGCTTGTTGCCCTTTCCCTTTTTTTTCTTTTTATTATTGTTTTTTTTTACATATTGTTATTTTAATGTAGGCTAGTACTAAGCTGTCGTGAGTACGGCGACTTGATCCCAAGTAGGCAGTCGCCAGATGGGCCCTTAAAAAGAAAAAAAGCACCAAACAGCAGAACTATTATTATTTGAATTAGGAGTAGAAATCTCTCCCCAATGGATGCATTTCTCGGATTGGAGTAGGGCTCATCAGGGTTTAACTCCATTTCAATTGAACCTGAACTGTACCGTCAAGTATAGGCAAGCATAAATGTTAGAATGAAATTGATTATGCTTTCATATTAATTGTTGGGGTGTAATTTCCTTTTTCTTTTCTTCCTAAATAGGGGAAGCATTGCTTCCATTGACTGCACGCTACTGCTCAGCATATATATATTTTTTCCCCACGAATATCCCCTAATCCCTCAGTCTAGTCTTAAGGGCCTGACCATTTACCTCTTGCATTGTCAGAAGAGACGTTTTGGAACCTCTAGAAACAACGCTCTCCAACGCCTGCACATTGCAAATAATGGGCGTTTCGGTTTGCCTTAATAACCACATCCCGCGTGCCTGTAATGGGCTGACCATATATATGGCTGTTCTCGGGTGCCAAAGGCTGTACTCCTTGTGGTGAGCAGGCTTTACTGCCGTGTTGCCTGCCAGGCCAACTAACAGTCACGGGCTCCCTTCTCTTGGCCTGCCATAACAGATATGTAGGTCTTGGCTGCCCTGTCGAGCATTTGTACGCCCCAGTATAGATATCCACCCTGTGAGGATACTGTCCACTGGGTACCTAACTTCTTGTGGGTGTAAGTCACTGTCCTAGGTTGCAAACATTCTTTAATGCACTCGTGGTGGCCCCTAAAAAGTCCGAAACCCCGAAACTGGTTAGGCGGGAACGGCTGGACTCAAAACATAGCTTAACAACCTCCCTTCTTTTTTCTTTAGTGTCACAAGTACCACAAAATTACCATCTGTTGGCAAAAGCTTTCCAAAGTTTTTCAACATTTGCAGCGTCTCTCAATCCTCGTCCGCCCATGGTGTTGGAGCGGACGAGGAACTAAAATCCATCACCACTGATAGATGGGGGGGGGGGGCTGCCCTAGTCTCTTCTGAATACGTAAAAGGCGTTTTCCCTTTGGCATCTTTGGAGCCTCCTCCGGTCAGCTCCACCACTGGGACATTGGTCCTCCCTCTGCTTTCTCAGGGCTCCCTCCAAGCTCTTGCAGCTGAGAGGGCGCTTTTTCCTCTCCAGTCTGGCTGATCTTCGCGCTCGTTACTGGAACGAACGGGGTCGCTACCGCTTGTCTCTGGTACTACGGACTGGTTCGTCTACACAGTCTTGTGGACTATCTGACCTTTTGGAGGAGGCTGGCCTCCATTTTATGTAACTTTGCTATTGGTCGCATTATTCTTCGACGGGGGGAGGCTGGCCTCTCTCCGACGCCCGAGCGTGCTTCCTTTTTTGTTGTTTTTGTCCTTGGTTTTTGTTTGTTTATTTTAGTTTACTGCGGAAATTTTAAAATAGCCATCGATAAAATGAATTTTCCCGTACGACGATTAAGGCCCCTCAAAGCAGTCGCCAGATGGGAGAATTAAGGAAAATCCTTTTACCTTCGATTTGCCTCGTCGCTTCTTCTCGTATGTATCTTATTTCACCTCATGTTTTTTTCTATCGTTCCTTGGCCCCTCCTGGTGGAGTCCGCGCAGACTGTTTTACATGCTACCTGGATAAGCGGCCAGGCCCCCCCCCCCATCCCTAGTTCCCTCTGTAATACCAAACTAGGTCGCCATATCTGCCATTTATTTTAACGAATTTTTATCTACTTTCTTAAAGTCTGTTTTACCTATTTTGACTTCTGGCCACTAACTGTGCGGGCTAGTCGCCGACTAGCTTTCGTCCGGGTTCCTTAACAGTTTTGCTTTGTTCACACTCCTTTTCTTATTGCCCTACTCCGCCAGGTGCTGTTGTGTGTAGCATGGAAACGATGCCCTACATGAAAGCTGTCGGAATGCGTGTACTCCCGTCCCCAATCTCCGCAGATCCGTTCCCTCCTGGCCCCAATGCATACAAAACGATTTGCTTCTGTCTTTCACACATTTTTTTTACTAATCTCTTCTTACTATTTCTTTTTAGTTTTCGCTTTACCTTTTAAGAGAAAAAAATATATCGTTAGTCCGGGTCCCATTTTCGCGCCCGTGAGCGCGTTAGATGTTGCCGTGCGATGCGGCCGTCTGAATCAGAGCACTGGTGGCGACTACGTTTCTTCAAGTTCGCCTTTAATTCATTGAATCGCGGCCGGATCAATATTGACGCGATTTCGCTGCCCGACAAGACGCGTATTTACGCGCAAAAGCCAGATATAATTATTATTAAGTACTTGGATGATTACATGTGGTCCGGGGTTATTTTCTGGGGGAACCAGTTGAGAAAGAGTCGAAAGGACAGAATATCATCTTGTGATATACAGGAGATGAACAAAATAATAGAAACATGTGATATTTCGACCTTGCCTGTCTGTATATGCACGGCAGAGGCATCCTCCCACGTTTATTCTTCTTTAAAGATCTATGCATCAGTACAGGCAAAGAATGTGTGACTGACTTCCAAAAAGTCAGTCGCGAATGTCTGGGGCCTCGGTAATAAAAACTCCCACGTTTCGAGAGGAATTGTGTCTAAAGTCATACTGGCATACTAAAAATAAAGAAAATCTAGCTTGGAAATCGTAACTCAATAGGTAATAAACTTGTAATAGGCTTGCACCGCTGCCAACACTACTATCCTTTAATGCAGATACGCGGGATACCGGAAAAGTCTGAAAACACGAGACGGGATTAGCCCACCAACCCACTTTATTTGTTTGTTTTTTCAGTGGTCACTATAGGGCTTTCTCAGGGGCACCTCAACAAATCTGAGCGGAGAGGAAGTACTCATTTCAACGGGTGAGGTGTCTTTCCCCCTCACCTTCTTCACAACTCCACTTCAGCACCAGTGGCGGTCCTTTTTTTCATCTCCCCTGGAGGTTTGCTCACTGCCTCCAATGACTCCCACTACATGACATTGGTATAGAGAGTTCCCGGTCAATATCCCCGACACTTTTGGAGTGGAGATGGCCGCTTGGAGGCTTCTCTTGAGTTAATCCCGTAAGGGGCGCGGTGATTTGACTTCCTCGCCGCCGTGCTTAGCATCTTTCTGACAGCCTGTATTTTTCCCCTATCCCTCACTTTCCCTACAACCTCTGCACAGCTTTTTCTGTTCGGCCTCTAATTTCACAGGGTAGACACCGACCAGCTTCCGCTCACCCAACTATCCCGAATAAGGGCTGAGGGGAGAGAGGACAACGTTGCCTCACCCATGAGCTCCGGTTTCTGGTGATGGGTTTTTAACAACCTGCTTCATTCCCACCCACGCCTTACTGTATCAATTTTACGCCGAGCCTAAGGTGGAGCCGCCATGCTGATGGGCTACCGGGTCACTAGGTGAGAGGAGTGTCCTCAAAGAGCGGCAGCTAGTTCTGCCGGCCCTGTATTTACCCTCGCAGAGCGGGCTACTGCGTGGGGTGATGAGCGTGTGCATCCCGTGAAATTCATAGGGTCACCATGCCCAATGATGAGTTGGTAAACCAAAAAAGATTATCTCCCTTTACCTTCCCCTATGCCATCACCAGAGGCGCCTTGGGGAAGCACCACTGAAAAATTAGCACCTCCCGCCTGTGTTCTCTTAGGGGACCCTGCAAATTTCTTCTACCGGATAGGAAGCTTACTCATCTCCTTTGCTTAAGGGTGCAGGGGACTCCCCCCTCATCCCCCTTCTTTAGAGGCGCCTTTAGGTGCCTCCCTCTTTCCAGCGGCAGTCCCTCCTTTTCTCACAAAGGACTGCCAAGAAAGCACCCAGGCGGTTCGAAGTTGACAGCTCACGTTGGGAACGCCTTGATAGGGCCAACCCCCTCAGGGGGGCAAGGTATGGCAGGGCCCGTTGGTCCGTGCCCCCTAACGTCTTGTACTCATGAGTAAAGAGTACAGGGGGTCACTGTACGTGCCTCCATCATTCCCTGACGGATGAGACAAAAGGTACCTCGAGGGGGATCCTGGATGTCTTGGGGGAGAGGGATGGCCACATTGAGCCCCACCCCCTGAGATGGCATTGGTCCCTGAGGTGACCCAGCCCTAGAGGGTAGGGTCTTCCATGGGGTCGAACCTGGGCTCGGTGCCAACTACTGAACCCGCGTCCGCCCCTGTGCAAGGTCCTCCTCAGACGGCTCGGGCCCGCGAGTCGTTAAGAGAAGAGGAAGGGTCTCCTCCCCTGGCTGGTGCCCCTGTGACAGCCAGGATCTTCTCGATTTGAGAGAAGGATCTTGCTGAGGACGGTCCATCTGACTTAGGGGCCCCTGCCGGCTGAGGGGATAAGCGAGTTCATTCCTCGGCTTTTCCTAAAAAGAAAAGAAATAGAAAGACAAAAAAGACTCGGGTCAACTTTCCCTCCGCGGGTGCTACGGAGATGGACGGGGAAGCTGTCGTTTCGGTATGCAACCAAGCCAAGATCGGCACGTCCGGCTTCGGTGCTCCCCCGGGTGGAGAGTCCCAGAGTAAGAGCTTTAGTGGTCAGAGCGGAACCTCGATTACGTCGGGGCCCCCCATTCAAAGGTTACTTGGCGTTTTCGAGCCCTCTTGCTTCAAACGCTTCCTAGTTATTCGCTCCACTGATGGCAACATGTTGGCTATAGACAACATGATCCATCAGAGGAGAGCTTAAGCTAGACTGAGTAGAATAGAACCGAAGGTGACCCGTTACTCGAACGGTAGCCTTCTGGCGAATGCGTCGAATCCCTCCAAGACGGCCATGATTTTCTGCCCTTCGCACACTTAATAGCACGCCGGTGAGTGTGACGCGGTACTACACCATAAACTTGTGAAAGGAATGGTTTATGCGAGGGAACTCGTGGACTAGTCTATATGACATCACCTTAGAGCTGGCCGACCATGGAACGGTCAAGGTCAAACGTGTGATGAGAAAACAGGGAGGGGCCTTTAAGACCCACGCCTACGCTCTTCGTCACGTTCGACTGTGACAAGCTCCCTGATTTGGTGCGTGCAGGTTGGTATCGGTACGTCCTGAAGGCATCCGTGCCACTTCCCCTGAGGTGTTACTACTACCACCGCTTAGGCAATACGAATCGCTCTTGTAGACGCGCAAAGTCGGGGTCACCCGGAATCTGTGTAAATTGCTCCAAGGCCGCACACGATAAGTCTAAATCGTGTGTGGCCAAGTGCGTTAATTGCGGAGAGCCGCACCCTGCTTCTTCGAAGCAATGTGGAGCGTATCTCTTTGAGAAGGAAATCCTGGTGGCATAATGAGTTCACACGAGCCCCTTTTAAATCCAGGAATCCCCCTCCTTCCCCCCAGCGTGACTGTTTCCCTTAAGATGAAACGGCCGCGCGCCTCCACCGAGGCAATACCCCTGAATTTTTTCGAAGGCCGCCTTCTTCCGTGGTAGGTAAAGTTGCCTCCCATAGGAGGACAGCACTAAAGGAGCTTCCGCTCCTACGCCCACCCCCAGTAGTATGTTGGGTAGCTCGGAGATATACTAGTAGGTATACTGTTATTTCCGCGTACATTCCACCGTCAGCCGACTTCGACTAGGGGGACTTGCGCTGCGTCGCGGCATTGGTGCCGACGCCCTTTCCCTTGCTGGTGGATCTAAACGCTAGCCACCCCATCTGGGGTGACTAAGCGATTAATCCCAGTTGTTCGGTCCTTGCCGACCTAATCGACTAGCTGGAAATGTGTCTTAAATGTGGATAAGTTTACCCATTACTGCCCGAGAACCGCTTCATTTTACTGTCTAGATCTATCTTTGTGATTTCCGGATGCACAGCCTGATTTTTGTTGGGGGTTAGTTGATGACTTCCATGGTAGTGATAACTCTTCCCATTCCAATATAATTTTCTGGGGCACTGGTGCCCGATAGCCCGCCCCGGTGGTGCTTGGCGCGGGTGCAGTGATCCGCATTTCAGGAAATATGTTTTTTTTCTCCGAGAAACTCATCGCTGTGTGCCTAACTACTATTCCTAGAACGTCTGACCGTTTTGCACGCCCACCGCTTCCGTGGTGGTCAGCAGAATGCGAGGCCGCCATCAAACAGAAGCGTTATCCCTATGTGCTCTATAAGAGCCGCCCGAACGACTTCACTTTTGGAGAATTTGGTCAAGCTAGCGCTAGGTTCCGGTATATTTCGAAGCAGGCCCGCTTCTCTTCTTGGCGGGCATACGTGTCTTCATCTAACGGGTGGACTCCTCTAGTAGAGGTGTGGATTGAGTCAAAAGGATTCGGAGCAAGTTCTCGCAGGACATCCCTCCCGTTTTCCAGGAGAATGGGAACGCAATCTCGGACCCCGCCTCGGTGGCGGAATTCTTCGCGACCGCTTTCTCCACATTCTCTAGCCGGGATACTGCTTCGCCGCATTCAATGCGCTTCGTAATTTCGCGGAAAGCCGACAACTCGAATTTACACCCAGAGACAGAGAACCCTTCAACGATAGGTTTACTCTTGAGTGAGTTGCGTTCCGCTCTCGCTTTGTGCGCGGACACCGCCCCTGTTCCAGACGATGTCCCTTACGCCATGTTTCGTCACCTGGGCGAGCCACGCATTGCCTTGCTGTTAAATTTATTCAACAGGATTTAGGTAGAGGATATCCTTCCAGATTCCTGGCTAATCTCTACTGTGCTCGCTTTGCGCAAACCGGGAGAGATCACTCTACCTCGGCCGGTTTCTGCCCAATCTCTCTAACCTCCTCTGTTTGCGATTTGATTGAGAAATTGGTCAATGTTAGATTACCTTTATTCTGCACAACGGAAGACATCTGTCTTCTGCACAGTGCGGCTTCAGCAATTTCGACTCCACGTCGGATGCTCTGCTCAGAGTTGAAAGTTCCGTCTGCGAAGATTACCTTCGTAGAAAGCACGAGATGGGGGCGAGGGAAGCCTCTCAATCTTTATATTTAAATTTTTGCGAGATCGTCGATTCTGCGTTCGGGTGGGGATAGCCATTTGCACCCTAATAGAGCAGGAAGATGTTTCGCAGTGAAGTGTCCTCAGTGTCACACTCTTTCCCCTGAGCATCAATGGAATCATGTCTGCTGCGAGAAGATGATCTCCTTTGGCGCGGCCCAGATGCTAACTCTGGAGCGTCGACCTCAGCAGGCGATGAACCGCGTCTCTCGCTATGCCGAAGCGCAAAGGCTTGGTTTTCCTTGGCCAAGACTATTGGTGCACTTCTGCACCCAACCACGGCTACACCCGGACCCACACTTGTTTCTAAATAGGGTTGTCCTGGAATTGGTGGACTCGCACCGTTTCCTTGGTCTTGTATTTGACCCACGCCTCACCTGGGAATCTCATATTCGCAGCCTTTGGGTCTTGTACCCACGCCATGGAAATTCTTCGTTGCGTGACGTTCACTGGCTGGTGTGCTGATAAGGCTACTGCCTTCCTTTTTATCCATCCTTTGTTCGTTTGATGCTCGACTACGGATGTAAGTTATTTGCATTCGCAGCCGATCGTTTAGTGCGAAAGGTGGAGTCGCTCCACCATACCGGCCTTCGCCTAGCGACAGGTGCCTTCACCACTTCTCCCAGTGAGAGCCTACTTGTCGATGCTGGGTAGATGCCACGCGCTCTGCGCCGTGCACAGTGCATTATTCACTTGTAGGCGCTAGCCCAGCACCTCCCTCAATCGCCAGCAGCTCTCACTGCATCCGCAGCTGATCTCGACAGTGCCTATGCCGCAGAGAGACGCCAGTTATACTTTAAGCCCTTTGGGTTTATGTCAAGTAAACTCCTTCGAGTGCTCGGTATAGATCTAGAGCTGGTGGCACCCCTGGTTCTGCCCAGGACCCCACCCTGGACGGTACCACCCTCGACTATTCGTCGCCACGCTTCTGCTCCAAAGCTTCTAAAGCGTCGGGAGTATTGCGTTCGACCTTTTTGGAACACACTTCGTGTCACGCTGGAACCGTGCCAGTGTATACGGATGTCTCTACATCCCAAGAGGTCAGTTTCAACGCCGTATACCCTCAGTTTGAAGTCAGCGGGGATCTGCCGGGTGCTCCCTCTGTCTTCACGACCGAGTTGGTTTCAATACACCACTCATTACGAGAGATAAGGCGACCTGCCCGGTTCGGAGACCGGATTATGATTTATAGCGACTCACAAAGCGCATTGGAATCTGGATCCCTTGCTTCGCGATCTCAATGGCGCCACGGTTTTGTCGTCACATGTAGGAATTGCGGGGAATGAGCGCGTCGATGAGGGCGCCAAAGAGTCTTCAATGACCGGGCAACCGGCCCAGCGTTTCGCTCTTCCTCACACCGATTACATAGCACGAATACGGGCTGCTTAGCAAAGCAGATGGTAGATAGCAGAGAGGAACTTGTGTCGTTCCATTGCGCTGCGATTGTTCCCATGGACCTTACCCTCAATGCCGCGACGACTTCAGGTCGCTTTCTGAAGTCACCGAATTGGACACACTCGCGGGACGCACCGCCATATGATTAGAGTGTTCGTCTGCCTCTTATTGTTACGAGTGCGTTGCCCCCCAGACTGTTTTCACATTTATGTTGAACGTCCCTATTCTGGGTGATCTTTGCGCACGTTAACCGTCACGATACCGGGATGAGCTGGGTCGCTACCGTTTGTCCCTTGTCCTCGGGACTGGTTCGTGTACACACACTTGCGGACTATACGACTCTTTGGAGGAGGCTAGCCTCCTCGACTTTATTTGACTTTGTTGTAGATCGCATGTTCCTGCGCTTGTGGGAGGTGAGCCTGCCCTCGACGCCGGAGTGCTCTTCCTTCTTGCTACCTTTTTGCTTTGTCTTATTTTTTTTTAGACCTTATCCTTTTTATTGTTATTTGTTTATGTTAACTATAGCCTATTAGTAGGCTATAGTCTATAGACTTTTTCTGCTATAGTAGGCTGTTGCTACATGTGCTCCTAAAATTAAAATAATAGTTTGGCTCTTCCTCACACCGACTACATTTCTTGAATCAGGGCTGCCTGGCAAAGAAGATGGGAGACCGCCGAAGGGAACTTGATGTTCCGTGTCATTGCACATTGACTGTTTTCATGGACCTACCCCCTGATTCCCCACCGGCTTCAGGTCGCTTGTATTCGTCAGTAGAGGGGTCCCCTAAAATAATATTTTCCCACCTCCTAAGATCTTACTTTTGGAGAGAAATCGAGCCGTTACTCCCCTCCCCCCTCCGACTTCACGCTTTTTGAACTTGGCGCCTAGTCACTTCAAAATTCACACCGAGACATGACGCTAAAATTGAAGGCTACCTCCCCGCGTCTCAATTCCTCCCCCCCTTTCCTCCCTCGGGTCGGGAGATTACTCATCTTTTTTGTAGGTTCGCCGCGAACAACTTTAATGGTTCCAGTCGCTGGTCGTCCGTCTGGCCGTTGATCCCTGCCTCTTACGCTTTCCCACAAGGAGACGCTCGGTTCTCACGGCCGATAACTAAAGTTAAGAAGGTTTCTATCTCTCTTCCTGTTTTGGAGAACTCCGGGTATATATATGCATCCTCCCAAGGATTACAGACAGATTTGGTTAGACGACACTTCCCCGAAAGGAGTTCGATTCAACGAAGCTGTCTCCTGAAAAGTGTGAGTGACGGTCGCAAGCCACGGAAGAGCTGGACATCACACCCGTATCTTCGGGTCAGGGAGAAGTCTCATGAGGCAACGTCAGCCTTTCTCAACCGCCTTCAGATCAATGATTGGAGAAGTCGTCCTCAGAAGTTCTGGTGTCCTCTTGATGACGAGAGGCCCGATAGCTCGTTCAAGCCTAGTGTGCAGAAGTCATCTTCCTCCCCCCTTCCTTTTTTGAAGTTCGACCGGTGACCTCTTGAGGACAAGAGACCCGCATCTCGCAAAACAATTTTCGAGAAGGGAACTCCACCTGCCGCTGGTTTTCGGCTACCACCGTGAGTAATCAAGGTCACCAAGACCTGCCCCCTAAGTTGGCCCCGATTTACTTCGAGGTTCAAAGGAACTAAATCACTCACTACCCTAAATCTCCCATTATAACCATTCAATAACCCTGGTTATCTAATTAGTATTCGGAACCTAATTCCGTCTTATTCATGTACCTATATATATCCATATTTATTGTTGTGCCTTTTATTTAGTGTGTATTAAAAAATCTATTTTTGTTGTGTTTGGAATATTCCTTGGTCACGCAGCTGCAGCTATCTATTCAAATCGCACTCTTAGAACAATAACAGTTTTTGTACGCATATCCCCGTACACTTGGCCATACTTCGATAGCGTCTTCCAATTAGCGGAAGCCACCGCCTTTCATAGACCGCACCCCTGCATCTTACCTTGACGACTGAGTTGCCCCTCGGACTGTTTGGCACATTTCTGGGTGATATTCGCGCACAATTCCTATCCTGGTACAGTGACGAAGGGGTTCGCTACCCCTTGTTCCTTGTTCTCGGGACCTGTTCGTGCACACAAACTTGTGGACTATCTGACTTTTTGGATACGGTTGGCCTCCATTTTATTTCTCTTTGGTGTTGGTCGCATGATTCTACGCCATGGCAAGGTAGGCATCGTCCCCACGCCGGAGCGTGCCTCCTTGCTCTTGCATGCTTTTTTGTTTTGTTTGTTTTGTTTTTTAATATATTCATATTGTCTAGTATTAGGCTGAAACTTACTTACGGCGATTTATGCCCATCTTGGTAGTTGCCAGATACTGGGACGACTTCGTGGTCCCCAGACTGTTTGTGGCGTAATGTTAGAAATCTTTTCGCACCTTACCCTTCTCATGACCGGGACGCGTGGTCTCGTGACCACTTGTCCTTTGTGATTGTGACGAGGTCGTGAATATAAACATGTGGACTCTGACTTATTGGTGGAGGCTTGCTTTCTCCACTTTATTTAACTCTTTGGTGTTGGTCGCGTGCTCCCCCGTCGAGGAAAGCCGTAACGTTCTTCCTCCTGATCTTTTTTCTTTTCTTCTATTTTTGCTGCCTGATTTTTTTTAGTAGGTAGAGGAATTCTTTTAATGTATCCTAGTAATAGGGTAAAATTAAATATTATAGCGACTTATGTCTTTGGTGGCAATCGCCACCAAAGATCTGCTTTCCGTATGGACTGATGTTATGCAGTGATTGAAATGCCTTCCGCATAGGTGTTTTTTATGATTGGGGATTATCGTTGTGAGATATCGTGTGTGAATAATTTGAAAAGTAAGGGTGGGAGCATGTCTCCTTGGGTGATGCCATTGTGAATCGAGCTGGAATGTGCTTTGTGTGTTGTGTCATTTGCCCTTGTCTGCCGAAGATAAAGTTTGTTAGCCATTTTGTTTCGTTGACGGTAACGATTGTGCATGACGAGGAGGGGCTTGTTGAATCCATCGAGGGTCTTCTGTGAGGTGTTGAATAGTCCTTTCGCAAACGGTGTCTTGAGTTTTAGATAGGGATATATTTTGACGTTCTTTTGTGCAGTTAATTTTAGTAAGATTTGCAGTGTGAATATTATGTCTGCATTTGCCTGGCCTTAGTATCGGTTTTTTATTTCCAGATTGAGGGGATTGTATTGTTTAGCCTTAGTGTTTGAATATTTGCAGAAGTGCGAAGGTTTGCGTTTTCGATTTCCGCGATGTAGCTAGACACCATGCGACGGATGCCATTGCCAAGCAATTTCCTCTATCAATGTAAAAACACTTAATATGGTCGACAGATAAATGGACCAGTGGACCACTGGAATAGCACTGAATGGTATGGTTTATAAGGAGTATTCGCAATTTAAGGTGAGCAAAATCACCCAATGGTACACACACTTTCCGAATTGTCGCCGCTATATTTCAGGATGAGAAATGCG
Source organism: Ceratothoa steindachneri (assembly GCA_963969495.1). NCBI lineage: Eukaryota > Metazoa > Arthropoda > Malacostraca > Isopoda > Cymothoidae > Ceratothoa > Ceratothoa steindachneri. Next base: position 112,419,363 of record OZ018328.1, read on the forward strand.
TCATTCGCACAGCTAAAAGTGTTAAAAACTGGCACGAGGAGCACTACAGTAATGTAAAACACTCGGATTGTCCCCCACAATTCCCAGCTCTCAACAAAATGGAACTTTTGAGCAACAAGGCCCCCCTTTCCCCAATCATCTCTGAAAGAGCTAGAACATGTTCTGCTTCAGGGGTGGATTAAAATTCCATCGCCACTCTCAAAAATATGTATAACTCCATTCCTCGAGCAATTGAATCACTTATTGCTGCCAAAGGACGACCAATTTGATATAAAATAATTGAATTATACAATATGGTGTTTCTATTATGTTTTCCAATCGTTGTAAATGCGTCCAATTATGAAAATTACTCAACTAATTTTATTCTTAAAACGTAACAGTAATAAGTAAAATGGTACCATTATTTTATTCCGCTCTGCCCTTCCAGTTTTCTAAATCTCTTTCACGTGTTTTTTATTATTATTACCTTGTGATCTCCTGAAGGAATTTAATATTATATTATCATATTCGTTAATAATGCACCGAAAATTTGATGATGTTTAAGGGTGGGCGAATTTTGAGTGTTTGAGTGGTTGATTATTCCACCGTTCCGTAAGGTGATCACCGACCTGCAGTGGTGGTGGGTTACGGGATTGCTGTACGCCCACAGCCTCTCTTGGTGGGTTACACCACTTGTTCTTTACAACATTCTGGTACAGATTCTTGTTGATTTCCCCCTTTTTAAAATTAATTTATCTCTGTCTCCCTCGATTGTCGCCAACTCATTTTGGCGACCTCTGAAGAATGTCCTTCCAAAACCTTTTCAAAAATAGATCGGAAGATTTTGCTTCTTTTTTCTCTCTCGATGATTTAATGCCCATAGACTTTAGAGGTTACTTCCCCCCCCCCTCTCCTCTCGCAACATGGAGAGAGGGTTTGTAAGCCCGAGGTGAAAACCAACAGGGCATCATTGAAAAGTGTTTTAAGGCAGGACACTTCGGGAATGTCAAAATGTGGGGAGCTTACACGCGCTGAGTAGCACAAGCAGGAGACTACATGAAGCACACATGAAGAAAGGGCGCAACTCTCCAGACAGCAGATTGTTTCTTGGTTTCTTTCCTCTTGTTTTTTTTTGTTTTTTTTTTAACCTAACCTAATATTAGGATGTAGCGTGATTACGGCCACTTATGCCCTAGTAGGCAGTCCCCAGAGGGGCTAAAAAAAATCCCTCAAAGGGTGACCCTCAATGCAGCGCAAGAAAAGGTTCGTCAATCAGTTACTAGCCACGAGCTTACCCATTTACCATTCATTACACGGGTGGTGGAGGGGGCCTTGTGTATAAGCACCTTCGGGGGGGGGGATTTCACGAACATTTGTGTGTGTGTGTGGTAAGAGGAAACAACTTTATTTCTTTTTGTGCGAAGTGGAGGACCAGAAAAGGTGACAGCCCCTCCATCTGTAGTCGCTGAATTGGACACATTCGCGGAACGCACCGCCATTTGATGGAGCGCTCGCCTGCGCCTTATTGTGACGACTGCGTTGTTCCCCAGACTTTTCAGCACACTGTCGTTGAATGTCCTAATCTGGATGATCTTCGCGCACCTTACCTGAGCGGGGTCGCTACCGCTTGTCCCTTGTACCCGGAACGGGTTTGTGTACACATAATTCCGAAGTATATGACTTTTTGGAGGAGGCTGGCCCCCTCACTTTGACTGGTGTAGGTCGTATGTTCCTCGGCTGGGGTGAGGCGAGCCTATCCCCAACATCAGAGTGTGCTTCCTTGTTGCTTTTTTTGCTTGTTTTATTTGTTCCCTTTTTTTATCTTCCTTATTTGTCATTTGCTTGTTGTTATTTTTTAATCTAGCCTAGTATTATGCTGTAGCGTGATTACAGTGACTTATACCCTTAAATTATCACAAAAACAACTGTGCGCAACGAAGTTCGCTTGACCTTGCTTTGCGGGGAAGGGACTTTGGTCCATCTAGGACCTATCCCCCACTTCCTCTTTTCTGGTCGCGGAATGCACCGCAAGTATGATGGGAAGACCCCCCCCACACCAACTGTCCATTGTACTCGGGACGGAGTCGTGTACACCCTTACACCCGAGTGCATTTATCGAGTTTCTGGAAGAGGCGCAGCTCTCACCGTCCCCAGAGTGCTCAGACACCTGAGGGAGTGGGCCTCCTTCCGGCACCTAATTATGCCGTTTTCCTTCATTAGTTGGGTTTTGTGTGGGTTTATTATGCATTTTTGCTTGTTTTTTCTGCTATATTTAAAAGAGAGAACATTCTTAATTCCGGGGGCTGTGCCCTTACCTGTTTCTGAAGGTCAGAAGAGTTAAATTACCCCCATCTCTTTTTATCGCCTTCCCCCCTTACACTACAGGTCTCTTCTTGCGACCTTTCTGACGACTCGCGTTGGTGTTAAATAATAATAATAGTACCGAGCGGGGTAAGAACGGTCAGTCGCTGGATAATTCTTCCGATTTGTATCATCGACTTACTCAGTCGTAGTGCGAATACCATGTTAAACCGTCTCCCTACACAGATAGGCATCAAACGGCCCTAATCTGCACTAAAAAAAAACAAAACAATATCTACCAAAACGATACCATTCAGCCTCTTAAGATCTAAGTGGAGCAATCTCTGCTTAAAATAATAATAATTGGGGGGGGGGGGGACTTCCCACTGTAATATAGATGAGGGAAAAAATAAAATGAAGGTAGTTTGAGACTCGTCTGTCTATTTACGGAAGCTCTGTGGCGTAACTCGAATTGAAAAATCACTTGTCTCAGCTATTGGGATGCCTCGCCGTCGCCATTTATTGCTGTGTTTGCATATTTCGGAAGAAGTTCAAAGTTTTTGCTCATCTTCTCATTTTCTTAAAGGGGTTTGGAGGGGTGGGGGTGGGGTTCGTTGGTGTATGAGAAGGAGGATATTCGGGAGACATAAGGAGGTTGAAGGGTATTTTAGTCCAAAGAAAAATGTTTATTTAGCAGAAAGAAAGCGGTTTATTTGAGAAGGAAACGAATGCAGCCTCCTTCGCATCTTTTGGGAAAGTGTGAGAGGAAGAGGGGCCCAAATGTGATTGGCTATGGTTTATTCTTTGGTTGAACGGAAAACTTGGGTTAAGAATTAAGTCGATGCGATAATCCAACGAAGGCACAACCATAAAGGGGAGCTGAGCAAAACAAACGAATAAGTGGGGTTTGGGTTCTGTTAACTTAGTGTGGGTGTCTGAAAGTGACGGGGATTTGGAAATATCATGGAAGCATTTCAGTCTGTGATGTGTCGGGATGGGGATGCAAGTAAATGCAGAAAAAAAACTAAGACACTGATTGTTAAATGTACAGAATCCGTGAGGCGATGGATTTTTCGAATTCAAAGAGCAATAACTAACATATTGTAATTGGGCTGAAAGTTAATAAGGAGACATGTATAAAGGAAGTGGTGAAGCTAGAGTAATTGAAAATGTGTGGAAGAAAGACCCAGATCCTCCTCCAGGGATTGTGTCCGGAAGGGCGCAAAACTGCAGACAGAGGCCTTGAGTTTTCAGTTGTATGAGTAGCATTGCCCCTACTAATCCGTCTTCCCACTTACGGGTGTTATTTCCCCGTAGTAAAGGGAGAAGGGAATGTAAAGAATGAGAGGTAGTATGTAGGTCGCAATTGGTTTGGAAAGAATGAAAAGATCCAGACAACTTGGAAAAATAAATATAAGTGGTATCCTCAAGCTCGTGAGAAGTAGGAAAGAACAAGAGAATCTAGAACTATTTGAACGAATATCTTCAACAAAGGACCTATGAATATTTGCGTCTCCCCCTCAATTTATCTGCCAACTTGGGTGCTCACCTCTTGTCTCGAGGCGCACTTACTGCAGATACACACCAAACCGGCCGGAGGCAGCGATAGAAATATCTCCAAAAGTGGGTGCGTGGTCGATTCACAACCAAAAACACCTATTCAAATATATATGTGTCATGATTGAAAAGTGCCCCCTTTATTACAACAAAGGGGGAGGGAGTCAAGATCGCCCACGCCCAGCTCCAACCCTAAGGAAGGGGGGAAGACGTGTAAACGCCCCCCACGAGCACCACACTCGTAAGTGGCTCGGCGATTTGCTTTCCTTGCCGCCATGCTGACGGGACTCAGCACCCCGTCCGGCCCCAGCTCGGCCTCTTCTCATTCTTTCTGATAGCCTGTCGTCTTACCCTTCTTGCCCACTTTCCATACAACCTCTCCCACAACTTTCTCTGGTCAGCCTCTAATTTCACAGGATATACGCCGACCAGCTTCCTCTCACCCAATCATCCCAGGTCGGGGCTGAAGGGGGAGGGAACAACGCCCCATCATCCCTGAGCTCTGATTTGGCGTGGTGAGGTTTTCACAACCTGCTTCACCCCCACTCACCCTCCTCACATACCCTTTCTCTCTTCTTTCACTGTCTATCAATTTTACGCCGAGCCCAAAGTGGAGCCGCGATGCCGAAGGGCATCGCATTGGGCGACAGGTGTGGTCCTTAAATGGCGGCAGCTAGTTCTGCCGCCCCCCTGTTCACTCCTCGCAGAGAGGGTTGCTGCGTGGGGTGAATATCGTTTGCGCCTCGTGAAAACTATAGGTTCACCATCCCCGATGATGATAACTTTAAAAACACCCTCTTTAATTCCCCTATAACATCGCCGGAGTCCCCTTCGGGCAGCTCCACAACAGAAAAGGAGGTCCTCTCCCCCACCTGTGCTTTCTCAGAAGACCCTCCAAAACCCACTCACCGGAGAGGAAGCATCTCTCGTAAGCCTATGGGTGCAGGGGACTTCTTCACCCTCTTTTCAGGAGGCGCTCTTAGGTGACTCCCTCTTATAAGCGGCAGTCGCCCAGGAGACAGCCAAGAAAGCAAACAAGCGGCCCATAATTGACTTCCCCAGTGAGAACGGCTTGATAGGCCAACTTCCATAGGGGAGCAAGGAATGGCGGGGCACGTCGGCCCGTGCCCCCTAATGTCCTGCTTATATGCGTGACTAGTTTGCACGGGGTAATTTTACCTGCCCCCCCCAAAAAAAAATAAATAAATAAATAAAAAAAACTTCAGATGGATGCCGATTCGCTGGCGGGACATGGTCCCTGAGGTAACCCTAACCCCAGACGGTAGAATCTTGCATGCGGTCTAACCCGGGATCGGTGCCAAGCAGAGAACTGGAGTCTGCCCCTATGCAAACTTCTCTTCAGTTGGCTCGGGCGCCCGAGGATCCAGAAGGAGAGGAGGGACCTCCTCCTATTGGAGAAGGATTATGCTGATGTCGGTCATAAAGGCTCCTTCCGGCGGACGAGTGAAACGGATTCTTTCCCTACCCTCCTCTCTTACCCCCCCCCCCTCGCAAATCAAAGAAGACTAATGGCTCTCCTTCCGCAGCAGCCACGTAGACGGACGGGGTCCGCTGCTGTTTCGGCAAACGACCAAGGAAAAATTCATGTCCGGCGTCTGTGCTCCCCCGGACTGGGAGTCCCAGACTAAGACCAAAAGTCCGTTTCGCAGAGCGGAGTGTTTTCGAGCTCGCTGGCTTCAAAGGTTTGCATCATGTTGGTCAAGGGCAGCATGTTCTACCAGACAAGAGCACTAGCTAGAGGCGAAGGTGACCCGTCCGCGGACGGGAGCCTTCTGGCGAATGCGTCGGATCCCTACGAAACAGCCAAGATTAATGCTTTTCGGACACTTGATAGCACCCGGGTGAGTGCAGGGTGCCTACTGCCCTTGAAGACCTTGAAAAGCCCTTGAATTTACTGTTTGCCCTGGAAATCCTTGAATTTGATGAAAAAGGTTGATAGTCCTTGAATTCTAAAAATAAATAATTGAGTGAATGTTCAAATGATTTTTCAAATTCACTATTTATATACTTTTTAATGTCTATTAGGAAAATAGTAATATTCAAGTTAATCTACTCACTAATGTGAATGAACATATGTATGCTTTGGATGCATTGTATTTTATGATGGATGCTCGCTATACTTCTGTGAGTGTCGCTTGGATACCTTGTTCTTGTTTTTTTGCACTGGTTAGTTGATTTTGGTTATGCTTTGCTTATAACCCATTTTTCCCTTAAATACTTCACCTTCATCAATATCCCAGAATTTTTATTGCACTTTTTTAATTTAAAGAAAAAAACAATGGCTAAAACCCGTCCTTGTTTATTTTTATAAAGTCCTTGAAAGCCTTGTTAAATTCCTTGAATTAAAAATTACCAAACAAGTAGACACCGTGGAGTGTGACGCCGCACTCTACCATAAACTTTCTGAAAGGAGTAGTTTATGTGAGGGAACTCGTGGACTACTTCATATATGACATCAGTTTAGACTGGCCGACCAAGGAGCGGTCACGGTTGAGACCCACCGCTACGCTCTTCGTCACGTTCGACTGTGACGGGCTCCCTGAGTCGGTGCGTGCCGTTTGATATTTCTATCGCGTGAAGGCAATCGTGCCACTTCAGTGGAGGCGCCATTTCTGCCACCGCTTCGGCTACATGAATCTCTCTTGTAGACGTACAAAGTCGCGGTCACCCGAAATCTGTGTAAATTGCTCCAAGGCCGCACACGATAAGTCTAAATCGTGTGTGGACAAGTGTGTCAATTGCGGAGAGCCGCACCCTGCTTCATCGAAGCAATGTGGTGCATATCTCCTTGAGAAAGAAATCCTGGCCGTTCAGGCCCAGGATCGACTCTCATTCCGCGAGGCTAAGGACTTGGTCCTCGCGCGCCCGGCTCTGCCTGGGACGTCTTATGCCTCAATAGTTAGAAAGGCACCCTCTGCTCCTGGCCCATCCAGGCCAACGAGCACGATTGTTTCCGCTTCCATTCGGAGCCCTTCTGCGGGTTCTACTCAACCTGGGCGCTTCCCTGGTAAAGCTGGCGGCAAAAAGGGTTCATACCCAGCCCCGGCTAAAACCAGGGCTCCCCCCTCTTCCCCCAGCGTGACCGTTTCCCGTAAGGCGAAACGGCCACGCGCCTCTACCGAGTCGTTAGACTCACAGGAGGCAACACCCCTGAAGTTGGTCGCTAGGCCATCTGCCGGGGTTCCTAAAGCTGTTCGCCGAAAGGAGGACAGCAACAAAGGATCTTCGGCTCCTTCGCCCACGCCTAGTGGTGGAGCGAGTGGCTCGGAGACGGTGGTTCCTCGTAACAGGGCCCCCCGCCTCCGAAGCTGAAACGCCCCCCTAAGGTTTCGAGGCGGAGGGACGAAAAGACTCGCATGGCATCCCCAACTTCCCCCAATAAGTCCTAGTAGGCGACAGTGCCTTCAGCGCTTTGTCCGGCCAACAGCGCCTGGGGTTCTGCCTCCGGGAAGCGTATCGCCATTCCCGTGAGGGTCTTCTGTTCGAAGAGGGCCCCCGCATATCCCCTGAGCTAGGACTGGATGACATTCCTTCAATGTAATTGCCGCGAACTCCGGGCCTACTTGGGGGAGCTGCGGATGCTCGTCTCCTACCTTTCCCCGTTAGCTATCTTTTTGCTGGGCGCGTACCATCTGCCCACCCTCCTGGGATATACGCGTTTCTCGACCTCACCACCGCAGGATCGGTGCTGGGCGTAAATATATGCGATTTATGAGGGGCGGTCAATAGGTTTTGCAATTCGGATAAAAGGAAACGAGATATGAGGAAAAATGTTTTATTATTTTTTAATATAATTACCCTCAACTTCGATGCACTTGCGCCACTTGTCCCTGAGGCTTCGAATTCCCGACAACCACAAATCTCCCGACTGCTGTTCAATCCACTCCTGGACGGCGAACTGGACATCTTCATTGTCCCCAAACCGGCGTCCACGCAGTGTAGCCTTGAGCTGGTGGAATAAAAAGTAGTCGCTAGGGGCCAGATCTGGACTGTAGGGGGGATAGTTGAGCTCCTCGAATCCGCACTCGCGCAGGGCAGCTTGTGCAACTCTGGCCTTGTGGACTTTGACGACGTTGAAGTCGATCATGGGGCGTCAGGTTTCTAGGGACCCAACGGGCAGAGCCCTTGGTCATGGCCAAATTGTCGTGGATGATGTTGATAACACTTCCATGTGATATTCCAAGTTCTCGCTCGATTTCTTCGACCTTCACCCGTCGATTTTCGAGGATGATCCTCTCGACACGGGCCACATTGTCCTCGTTGGTCAGGTCTGACGGGCGTCCTGGACGGGGGTCATCTTCAAGGGACTCACGATCATGGCGGAACTCCTTATTCCAGCGAGCAATGGTTGCATAGGAATGGGGCGGTATCGGTGTACACTGCAACCATGCGTTCATGGATGTTTTTTGCATTCTTGCCTTCCTTGGTCAAAAATTTGATCAGTGCGTGGTGCTCAACCTTCTCCATTGTTGAAAAATTTGTGACTGACGATCTGCGATCAGCTACTGCTTCTTAGATAGACGAGGCAGTAGCGTGCGGCTGCAGGTCCTGACTTGTCATAACTTGTCCTAACCCCCCCAAACAGCCATCCCCTTTCCTCTGTTTTGCCCTACCGATTCGCAAAACTTATTGCCTGCCCCTCGTATAGCTGGCATTATGTTTTCGTTATTCTCTTTGCTTTAAATAGGTCCTTTCAGGCAGCAGCAGAGCAATTTCACCCGGATAAGAGGCATACTGTTACTTCTGCGTACATTTCCAGCGTCACCCGCCAACTTCGACGCTGTTTACTTCCTCTGTTGCATCGTGACACGTTTCCCGAGGCTCTTTCTACTGTGCGTGGATTTGAATGGTATGCATCCTCTCGGAGATGACTACTCAATCAATCCCTATGGTCAGTTCTTGGCAACCTTATCGACTTGCTGGAGATAATTGTCCTAAATGGTAGTGATCCCTTTCCGATTCAGATATCATTTTATGGACCATTGCCCTCTGAGAGAGCCCTCCCCCCTCTCCTGGTTCTGCTTGGTGCGGTCGCTTGGGTCCATATTTCTGCAAATGGCCTTTTTTTTCTGTCCCACCAGAGGAGTTTAGTTCGGTTGATAAGGCAGTCGAGCTCTCAGGCAACCTCTTCGTCGTGGGGCTAACTAATTTTCCTTGAACTTCTGGCTGTTTTGCATGCCGACCGCTTCTGTGGTGGTCAGCCGACTAGGAGATGGCTCTCAAACATAAGCGATATGCCAACATGCGCGAAAATGGCCGCGCGAACGATTTCAAATAAATTTCGCCGAATTAGGGCTATGTTCCGGTATATTTAGAAGCACGCCTGCTGCTCTTCCTGGCGTCATACGTGTTTTAACTTTACGGGAAGATCCCTCTAGCAGAGATGTTCAAGAGTCTAAAGGATTCAGGGCATGTTCTCACAGGACCTTCCTCCCGTTCAACAGGAAAATGTGACTGCAATCTCAGACCTCGCTTCCTTTGCGGAGTTCTTCGCGAGCGTTTTCTCCGCATTATCTAACCTGGATGCTGCTCCGCCAACATACAATGGAGTTTGTGATGTCGCTGAAGGCCGCCCACTGGACTTTGCCTCCAGAGGTGAAGAACCCTTCAACAACAGGATTACTCTGAGTGAGTTGCGTTACGCTCTCGGTAGATGTGCGGTACGCCATGCTTCGACACCTGGGTGAGCGAGGCATGTCCTTTCTGTTAGATTTGTTCAGCGCATCTGAACAGAGGGTATCCTCCCAGACTCCTGGCAAACCGGCGATAGATCACTCTATCCCAGGCGTTTTCCGCCCCGTTTATCTAACTTACTGCGTGTGAAAGTTGATGGAAAAATTGGTAAATGTTAGACTAACCTTTTTCTCGACAGCGATGGCCACCTGTCTTCTGCAAAATGCTGCTTCCGCAATTCCCACTGCACGTCGGATGCTTTGCTATAACTAGAAATTGCCATCTGGAGGCCTTCCTTCGTAGACAGCACGACGCCACGGTGTGTTTTTTTTTCTATCTAGAGAAGGCATTGATTCCTCTCGGCGATACCGTGTCATGCAGTCTCCACACCCTGGGTGCTAGGGGACTCTTCCCAATCTTTATTTCTGAGTTTATGCGAGATTGTCGATTCCGAGTACTGGTGTAGGGCGAGCCTTCTACGTCCTAATGGAGCAGCTAGAGGGTGTCCCGCAGAGAGGTCTCTTCAACGGTACATTCTTTTACCCTGAACATAAACGTTTTCACCTTGGTGCTGCCGGAAGATTTTCTCGCTAAGCTCTACTTCATGGGTTCCCAGCCCCTGGCCCACGGCCACTTGTCAAAATTAACATTGTGTGCGGTCCGCCAGATCATTTTCTGGGTAGTCGCTGCAACCCTCCATCATTCCAAACGTGTGTTCAAACAACCTCTTTTTTTTTCAAGACCGTGTTTTAGTTTAGGGTAGCTCGAGCTCATTGAGCTCCAGTGTTCCGCCGAGCTGCGTTCAAATTTCACTGGATCCTTCCCCTCAATTTCTGATAGTTCAAGTTCGCACACGTCAATTCCAGGCCCTGGCACAGAACGCGATGAAAGTGTCGCCGATGTTTAGATCAACATACTTGTGCGAACAGCTGTTTAGCATGATGCTTCTAACAAAATCGAAGACCCTTGTACAGCTCACAGATGGCATTTGGCCGACGTTCTCTTGCTGAGTGTTAGTTCCATTACCCCTGATTTGAATAAGCTTTGTGCTGGGAAATGTCATCAGGTGTTTCATTAATAAATTCTTAATAAATATTATTTTTTGTTCTGTATATATCTTAGTTTTAGAGTTTTTAATTGATGCAGACCTTTCAATCTCTTGATGCCGCCCAAATGCCAACTCTAGTACGTCGATTCTCAACAGGCATTGAACAGCATTTGTAAGGTGCAGCACTTCTAAAGTGATGTACTTCTGCCGCCAACCACGGCTACACCTCAACCCGGACTTGCTCCTAACCTGGTTCGCCTGAAAGTGTTTCCTTGGTCTTGTTTTCGACCTTCGCCTCTCCTTTGAGGCTCATATTCGCAGCATTAGGATCTCTTGTACCCGCGCCATAAACATTCTTCGTTCCGTGACGTGCTGATAGGGTTGCTGCTTTGCTTTTATACTGATCCTTTGTTTGTTCGTAGTTTGACTACGGATGCGAGTTTTATGCATCCGCAGCCGAACGTGTATTGCGGAGGGTAGGCTCGATCCCCCACACATCTCCCGCTGTCGACCGGTGCCTTCCGCCATGCACACTGCATTATGCGCCTGTATGCGCGATCCCAGCGCCTCCCTCAGTGGCCAACGGCTATTTATCACTGCATTCGCAGCCGATCTCGACAGTGCCTATGTAGCAAGAGACGTCAGTCATACCGTAAGCCAGAAATGGGCAAACTGAGGGCCCCTTGCAACCCGCGAAGGATTTTCATTTGGCCCGCGTTTCATTTAAGAATTCGGCAAAATAGTCAAAACTAATTATTGAACATTTTGCCCAAATCTCCCCTTAATCGCGAATTATGTCACATTTGAGTGCAATATTAACTAATTCTACGTCTGAGCCGACTCCTGACCTCGATGCCCCAAAACGTACCTATCCACCTCATTATTTTTTATGAAAGTGCTTTTAAAAGCACTCTTTGGACGTGTTATTACATGATCGAATTACTGGCTTGTCTTTTTTTCACACTTTGAGCTCGGGCTTTCTCCCACATGCGGAGAGTAAAACCTCTGGTTTACTTACTAACTCATGGAGGAAGTAGATTTGTGTGCTATGGTGTTATAGACCAGCGAAGAAAGTGAGGGGATACACCATTTAAGACAAGACCATGGGGTTCTTTCTTCGATCTCGGATATTTTGAGTGGGTATATTGGGGGATCCCCTCCCCCCCCATCTATTAAATTTAAGATTTAGAACACTTTCTCTCTCTGGCTTATCGAGAACGCTGATTTTCGTCTCCTCAACCCTCTCGTTTCACCTTTCAAATTGACTTTCAATCTATTAAGTATTTTTACTATTGTGTACGTGTGTGTTCCTTTTTATTTTGCCGTTGTGCTTCATTTAACGTCAAAATAATAAAACGTTATAGGTAATTATTTGGTTGCTCTTGTAACAAACTTTCAAATCCTTCAAACTTATTTAAGACTGTAAATGTGAAGATTCTTTTATCAAATCTTATCAAACTGATTATCTTTCCCCTAATTTCAAGCTTTCTATCAAGGAACTTTGCGACCAGAACACTTTCTCTCTCTGGCTTATCGCAAACTCCCTATATTTTAAGCCTTTAGCACCTTTATTTTCAGACATTCGAACTTCTTCAAACCCCTCTTTAAACCTCTGATTCCTCAACTTAAAACGTTCCTTCTTTCTATAATTTCCTAACTAACGAAGGAATTTAGGACTCAACTCCTCAAAGCATAAAAAAATGAGTAGGCATTTAAACTTTTCCAAAAGAGAATCACTCCATCTTCTACCTACTCCAGTCCATATTTCCAACTCACTTCGGGGAGATCGAAACAGGATTCGTCGGTTCGATTTGCATTCCATTTTTCTCGTGCGCACGGTCGTATTTCTTGTCTTTTAAACTCGTATATGGTTGGGGGAGTTTTTTCGATCTCTTAGCAACTGACACCCGCCCTTACACACGCCATTTTGTTACATAGGCGCATTAAGCCTCCCACCTCTTATTTTTCTACTTTTGTTTTACGCTCTTTCACTTTTCTCTCCTTGTTCCTTCCTAAATTTCTCCATAGAGACAACGAGGCCTCTTTTTTCATACCTTCGGTACCCCTGCTCTCGTCGGTTAAAGGATTCTCCAGCAATATATACCGTCCCTGTCCGCTGCTAACTTCACTTCTGGACTTCAGTTGCTTTAGGCGTAGACTAACCCTTCGCCGCGTCCCCTCCACTAGCTAAGGGCAATTAAGCTCCGGTCATAAATTCAGGCGATAATCGGGGCCGGACAAAATAGGCAATTAAAGTTGGCGCGAAGAGGGGACCCTCCATGGCTGCTTGGGTGGGAAATGGGGATTATGAAAGCGATATCGAGTCTATGATGGAAGTTTATTCATGGCAGTAAAAGGCGGGACTAGTTGTCGTTTCAGTTTTAAATGATAATGTTACCGTCTGTGTACCTTGCATTCTTTTTTTACGTTCTCTCCCTCGCAAGATGGGGCGGGGAAGGCGCCGCGTAGACCTTCACACCTGTTACCTGTAACTACAGCACGCCCCACTGGCTCCACTTTACAAGCCTCTTTTCTCCTACTTTCTTTGCCAGCCGTGTGGCGACCGGTGCCTACCGCACATCCTCGATTGATAGGCTGCTGGGAGGTGAGATGCCACTCGCTCTGCGCCGTGCGAGGTACATTATATGCTTCTACTCGCGGGCCCTACGCCTTCCTCAGTCGCCAACAGCTCTCATTGCAGCCCTGGCCGATCTCGACCGTGCATATGCCACCAAGAGACAAAGCATACCCTAAGCCTTTCGGCTTTAGGACTAGGCAACTCCAGCGAGAGCTCGATGTAGTTGTCGAATTCGGTGGTGCCCCTAGCTCGACCCAGGACGCAACCGTGGAGGGTATCACGTTTGGTCATTTGCCACCAAGCCTCTGTTCACAAAGCTTCTACAGCGCCGGGATTCTTACGTTCGAACTTTTTCGGTCTCACTCCAGGTCACGCTGGAATTGTCTCAGGGTACACGGATAGCACCTTATCCGAAGAGGGGGCCGGCTTCCATTTCGTCTTCTGTTTTTAATTAGCGGGGCTCTACCCGGAGCTGTGTCTGTCTTCGGGGCAAAGCTGGTTGAAATACATGGCACGTAACCTGATAATACGTGTCGTTCCTGACTCGGAGACCAAATTGTAATTTGTGCTCTCAAGCATTGGAATCTCTGCACCCACTGATTCAAAGTATCCTTGACCTCACTGTGCCGGGAGCCGGAGGGTTGTCTAGATTTTCTTCTGATAATACAACCACCACAGGGCTACGCCATTTTTATTTTCTGCCTTAAAAAACTCCGGTTTCTTGTCTCATTTTCTCATTCGCGTCCAATTCTTCTTTCTCTTGTACTATATGTTTTTACAGTCAGCTATACACGGTTTCTGCATCCTTCTTTCTATCTTCAAATTTATTTGAAATGCAGATAAAAATGGCGTAGCCCTGTGGTGGTTGTATTATCACCCGCAGAACCTGTATTTGCTCTTTCTTTATATATATATATATATATATATATATATATATATATATATATATATATATATATTCAGGGAAAATACAGGTAATTTAAATGGAATCCCAGCCAATCCTTTGGGGACGAAAACTATTCGAGACTTGCTCTGAACAGAGTAAGGCTTCACAAAAGAGATAGGTCTGCCTGGTGAGATCCAACCTCGATGGTATAAGTGAATGCCAGGGACTTGGGGAAACAGACCCCCGATCTGAACCGAAGGCGACGGGTTCTCAATCTGGAGATATTCGAAAACACAGGGTATTTAAATGACGGCCATTTTTTTGGTTTCTCCTCGTTGGCAGACTCAACGCCTGGTTAGACACTTTCGGCGGCCAGAGGGATTAGCGTTTGTCGCCTGACCCAGGTCTTAATGGCTTTTACGATGTGGGCGGGAAACTTTCGGCTAGCAGCCTCCAGGCTACGGGGATTAGCGTTTTCTCGGTGGGATAAAAGCTTTTAGCACGCCTAACTTAATCAACTGCGCCTGTGAGGCAGCTGACGGGTATTCATATTCTTTCTTCTTTTTTTTCTTTGGGTTCCGAGGTTACTCCACGTGGAGTTATACTTAGAAGACAGAGGGAAGGAATTCATGGAACAAATTAAGGAGATATTCTTCTTTGGCTTTCCTTTCCCTTACACTATTGTTGCGCTCTGTGTCCCAATTTGAGAGATCTTCACACACGTTAACCTGTCCCGGTACTGGGACGAGCGGGGTCGTTAACTCTTCTACTCGGAACATTCTTGCACATTATTAAGTTTCTGTAAGAGGCCGTAGCATGCCTTTCCTCTTTTCGCCTTGTGCCCTTTTTTTATTATCTAAAATTTGTTGTAGCATTTTCTTTGTTTGTTATGCTGTTCGTTTTGTTTCTTTTAATAATTTTTTTGTTTCTTTTAATAAATTGCTTATTTGTAGGCTAAAGCTATTTCCAGTCTTTGATTTCGGCCGCTCTGGGACCTTTTAGCAGTCACTAGTATATACGAGTATCATTAAAAAAAAACAACTTGTTTGGGGCCGAGAGGGGATGCCTGGTTCACCTCTTGGCTCCGGTCGAGGTTGTGGTTTTCAACATGCCTGCATTCTTCCCGCCATTTTCTTATTCTTCCGCCCCTTCTTTCTTTTCCATAACTGTTGATGTCCTCTCTGAACTTGTGTATTAAACAAAAACGTTTTAGAAATCTGTTCACTTTATTTCCTCGGCCTCTGCCAAGATCTTTGTCTGCCTTGTGTCAGTTTTTAAATATGTACGTGATCGGTATTTAAGAGGTGCGTGTCCCGCGAGCGCCGTATCTAGTGGTCGCTCTCCTGCCCCTTGCCCCCACCAATAAATCATGCCTTGTTGGCGCTTGACTGCCCATCCAGACTCAGGGTTGAAGGTATTTAAGGGCTTTTATTGAGCAAACAAAACGGCCCGAGCGGCCCCTTTTGATGACCCCGTGTCACGCACCTGCCGCTGACACCCGCTGCGCGGCGCCCCCCCCCCCTCCCTGTCCCAGTCTTCGAATTCAATTACCTCCTGATAAAGAGAGAGACCGCTCATTCAGTAGGGTGGGGGTGAGGGGGTCTTAGGTCTTACAACACAATGGTCGATCGTCGTTCTTTCAAACCTAATTAATCGTACTTTGAAGCCCAGATTGGCTACTTTATACGGTCTTTCGCGTCTCGTTTAGCCTTTCTCCCTTCACTACTTGGATTTTCCTTTGTTTCTATGTCTTTACAATGCTCTTATTTATCCTCAATTTCCATTTTTTTTGTTGTTTCCTTTTATTCTATTATTTTTTCATTTTCCTCTTTTTTCCTTTTCTCCTTTATTTATTTTATTTTTTCATTTCCTTTTATATGGTACCCTCTTTGAATGGACCGTAAGGTCTCCTAGGGTACCTTCTTTCCTTGTTGTTACTCCTTGTTGTTACTCTTCTATTTCTTTCCTCTCTTTCTAATTCCTTCCCTTATTTATGTTTGTCCTTTCCCTTCTTTGGAAATAGGGTGTTGGACGAGAGCCCCTCTAGGATTGCAAGGGGGTCCATAAACGTAGATGCTTCTGAGTACGGGGCCATGGGGCTGAGCGGGGAACATTCTGTGAACCATCGTCTTGGGTGATTGAGGGCTTAATTGGACGTCTGAGGTCGCTGTTGACGGTCTGACCATTGAAGACGTAATGACGGCTATTGTTTATGGGGACCATGCTCGGAGCTTAATCCCGAGGGGAAGGATGGTATTTGGCGCAAGTGGGGTCTGGGTTAGTACTTGAATTCCTGGATAAACCTTGCCAACCTCAGTACTTCGTGTTGGCATTTGTTATTGCTGTTTTTATCACCTTTAAGCTCTTTCGGTACTCTCGTCCTCTTCGCTTTTCCCTCTGGCCCTCTCAAACTTCTCTCGGTGGTTGCACTATTTTCATGTCTCCCCGAGGATCATGTTAGTAATTTGGAATTCTTGTGGTCTTCTTACGCACACGTAAGAAGTAAATATACACCCCAGATTTGGCTGTAGTAATTTTATTAAGACATTTAAGAGCACGAATTAAGTTTTGGATTGTTTGAGGTTTACCTATTAATATTTGGTTGACTTCTTTAGCGTCTTTAAGAAACATTTCGCCCACGTATATTTTAATTGGTTCAATAACTTTAAGCCAATTTTCATTATATTTGGTGAGGCAGATTTAACCAAAGCGCCCCCCTTCCTTCCCGCTTAACCCCTCTCTTTTCTGAGCCCCCTTCATCGAATATGCATCGCCGTGATTCGCGTAACAAGAGACCGTCGATGGGTGTCATTTCTCGGCTCGATTCCGTTGCGCGCTCTCTTTTATATCGATAACCACCCGATAATAAGCCGAGTTTCCAATCCCAGAAAGGGTGAATTAGGTGGAGCTTGGAAAGCATGGTGCAGCTTACATCAGACGGATTATGTGCCCTCCCTGCCCCAACCCCCGCAGATGCGTTCCCTCGACCCACCTCCAACCAGATAATGAAATTCACATATAGATCAGCATGACCATTGCCGGAATCCGTGGTGGAGTGCACAGGAAGATGGGTAATACTGGGCCCCAAATAGCTTGCGGGGAACCCTTAATATCCCAAGCGCGGGAGGGGGGGACCAATCGTTCCGCGTCAGGGAAGTATGAATACGAAACCCCTTCGGCGGGTTCCGGGACAGAAGAGAGAGCGCCGCGCATGCCACGGACTCGACGCACCGCCACTTTCGTGGTAGTTTCCTGCGACTGCCGATTTTTGTTTTATATCCACCCTCGCCGCGAATCGATCCCAGTTCCCTAGCAATGACTGGGTTTTGAAATGCGTCTTTTGGGGGGAAATTATTGCTAACTAGCGTTAAATATGCAAAGACTCAGCAACGCAGTTCTTTGTAAGCCTCTCCTGTTTTGGGGCATTCCAGTTTTAAGTTTTTTAATGCACTTTTCTCGCAGGTTTAGCATTAATTAATTTAATCAATTGATTTTTTATATCAAAAAATGATTTTGAACATTTTTTTTAGAACAAAATTGTTCATCTCATCTCATGAACTTTAGAAATATCAAACATTTAAAGGACATTGTCAAAATTGTGAAATAATTTTGCATAATTATTGCGCATCAGCAGCTTACAAAGCAGCAGGCGGTCGAGCATTAACTAAGCCACAAGATATGCTCTGAAATACCTTAGAAAGCTAGGTATTTAACCAACTGGCCTGTGCTTTCATTATGTGATGGAGAAAAAGGAAGTGAACTGGATAAGGAGATAATAAAAAAGGTTATGGATACAAATTTGAAACGAAGCGCTGAGGATATGCTAAAAACTACAAAAAATATTGCTATTGAATGCAGATAGAGGGATTTTTGAATTAATGTTCATATTCATAGAATAAATGGCTATAGAAAATTATTTGTTTGTTTTTATCCCTAAATAAAAATGTTATAATTGTGAATTATTTAATTTATTGATGGAGCGATAATGAGATTAGTAAAAGATATAGACTCAAAATCCGAAAAAATTAAAAAAAAGGATCAAATAAAAAATCATAGATTTTTTTTTTTAAATTAAAAAAATTACCCCTACACCTAGCATTCAGCTCTTTTTAATATTTTTTTAAAACTTGAAATTGTATACATGTCCGCTTCAAATAGCCAAGACTAAGAAAGTCAGTATGGAAAACATTAACGTGTTTGTTGACACTAGAAAAAATTACGTCATTCTAATATACCGAGCGCTTTATTTCTATAATTATGATGAAAAGTATTTGTTTTTTTAAGTATATCATTTAGTCGTTTCTGCGTTATCAAAGATAACTTCAAGTTTTCAGTTTTATAGGCCAAAGAAACTTAGAGTCACACCATTTAAAATACTAGTCTTTCTTCGACGCTTGCAATCCCTCTGACAAGCTGGGAGGCAATTCTTTGGCTGACATTCAGTGCAGTGTTGCATTAATCCCTTGTAGGTCGTCGCGTTTCGCGGGTTTCGACTTAACCATCCCTTCTTTGAGAACCGCCACCAGATCTGTTTGAGATCCTGTGCACTTACAAAATCATGCATCCAAGATTTTAAGGGACTTGATGGCTTAATATGATCCATCATGCTAGGAAATCCACGGATCATCATCAAATTGCTCTGGGTTTCTTGAGGGAAATTGGACTCAGAATATTTGGGTACATTTGTACGATTTCTTTATTCATACAAGTGTTCTTAGAAAGAAATGTGAGATGGTCCCAGGATGCTTCACTCGCGGTGCGATGCCTCTCCTCTTCAAAGGGTGATTCATCACCTAATAGTTAAACTTTCTGCCGAAAATCAGCGTGTCCTTGTTGACTTGAAGATTAGTTATGGCTTTTTTACGGCTCTGCCTTCAGAGCGACCATCGACCTCTTGCAGGAGAACTGTTGAGTTACCCCTTCCTTTAGTTCCTTATACAGGATGAACTAATAGGAAATCTCTTATACATGTTGATTCAGCGGGAAGAGATGACACTTCTTACGAAGTAAGAAAAATGGAACCTGCTTTGAGGTTGACATTTCTTTTTGCTAGTTTTCATTCATTAAGTTGTTATTATTACTATTAGCAGGATACCCGGTATTGGTCGGGTTTAAATGCGCTTCTCCCGAAGGTTCCTAAGCGTTCTGATGAAATTTGCTCTTTTCTAGGTTAAGATGCTTTGGCGTGTTTTATTTAATGATTGTGAGCGGTTACACGTGTGACAAAGGTTAGATTACTTTGTTTGGGTTTGCTGCCTTTGCCTTTTATATATAATGTTTACGATTTGGGAGTATTGATATTTTTTCTTTATTATTACCTATATTAACCTAACCTTTGGAAAAATGCATTCACATATCTACCAATGACGCCATGATTTATTAGAATGAGCTGGACCGCATCTCGTTACGACCCTTCGCCTCCATCAAAACTCTCTAGAATGCTTTTCACATTTTCAGTTCCCCCAACTTCATTTGTTACGAATCTCACCTAACAAACACCTTTTCGTTTATTTCCCTTATTTTATTTTTTATTTTTTTTATTCTTCCTTCACTGCCCTTCCGGCCTCAATACATGCAGGGAGAGGATCTAGGGTTACATGTACATCTTACAAACATTCCCACTTTATCTTCACCACTTTCTTTACACTTGGTATCCGGAAGAGCGGCACGCCCTACCAGCCTGAGTGCAAATAAGGGAAGCCCCGTCGCTGGGTTGACGTGAAGACTGATGGAGCCTGGGAAAGTTGTTGGTGCGCTTCCTCCTCGCTCCCTCTCAGCGCTAATTTATCCTTGTTTTTTTAATTTATTTCCCCCCCAAAATACCACTGTTCCCTTAACCTTTTCCTTATCTGCACTTTGCACTAGAATGAACTATTCTCACTTGGACAGAGTTCGGTTCGCTACACATGGGGCCTGGGTTGACTACACACCCTCCCGTGATCATCTAGCGCCGGAGTATAATAATGTAGGTGATCACTCGCCCTACTTCTTAGTGGACACGCCAAACTCTACTTCTCTTTATTACACCCCGTAAGGGGCGCGGCGATTGCCTTCCTGGCAGCCGCGCTGACGGTACTCAGCACTCCGTCTGGCCCCAGCTTAGCCGCCTTCTCTTTCTGACAGCCTGTGTCTTCTACCCCACTTCCTCACTCTCCCTACAACCTCTCCCACAACTTTCTCTGGTCGGCCTCTAATTTCAAAGGGTAGATGCCGACCAGCTTCCTCTCACCCAACTATCCCGGATCGGGGCTGAGGGGGGAAGGGGACAACGTCCCCGCACTCCTGATCTTCGGTCTTGGGTGGTAGGGTTTTAACATTGTTTTATCCCCAGCAACACCTTCCTCACATGCCCCATATATATATATATATATATATATATATATATATATATATATATATATATATATATATATCAATTTTTACGCCGTTCCCAACGTGGAGCCGCCATGCTGATTGGCTGCCAGGTCACTAGGCGGGAGGAGTGGCCTCAAATGGCCGCAGCTGGCTTCCCGGCCCCGTGTTCACCCCTCGAAGAGCGGGCTACTGCGTGGGGGTGATGAGCGTTTGCTTCTCCTGTTAATAATAGGGTCCCGATGTCCATATATGAAACTTATAAAAAAAAAAAATCATTCCCTGTACCATCGACGGAGCCGCTTTCGGGCAGCTCCACCGAAAAATTGGAGTTCCCACCCCCTGTCCTTTCGCAGGGGACGCTGCACACTCTTCAACGGAGAGGAGGTTTACTCCTCTCTCCTCTGTCTAGGGATGTAGGGGACTCCCTTTCTCTAGCGGCTGTCCCCCCTTTACTTTCTAAGGGGACTGCCAAGAAAGGCAGGCGGCCCATAATTGACCGCTCCTGGTGGGAGCGACTCAATAGGGCCAACCCTCTTAAGGAGCAAGTTATGGCAGGGCCCGTCGGCCCCTTCCCCCTAATGTCAGGCGTACTTGCGCGACGAGCTTGCAGAGGGTCAGTATATCTGCCCCCTTCTCTTCCCCGACGGATGCCGGTTTGCCGACCAAAGGCACCTCGAATGGGATCCATGATGTCATGGCGGGGGGATGGCCACATGGAGGTCCCCCTCTTGATATGGGCATAGTCCCTGAGGCGACACAGCCCCAGATGGTACGATCTTCCATGAGGTCGAACACGGGCTCGGTGCTAAGTACAGAACCCGAGTACTCTCCTATAAGAGCTGCTTCTCAGAGGGCGCGAGCTCCCGAGGACTTACAATGGGAGGACGAATCTCGCGATCCAGGAAGAGAATCTTCTCCATTTCGGAGAAGGATCTTGCTGAAGCCGGCCCATCTGGCCTAGAGCTCCTGTCAGTGGGGGGTGGGGTGGGGGTGGGAGTGGGTTTATTCCCCTCCTTCCTCTCCTAAAAATAAAAAAAACAAAGATTCAGGGCTCCTCTCATTCCGTGGGGCCCGCGGAGAGTGTCAGACAAAGACCAGAACTGCGCAGGGCGGAGCCTCGATTACGTTAGGGCTTCTCATTCAGAGGCTACCTGGAGTTTTCGAGCCCGCTGTCTTAAAATGCTTCCTTGTTATTCGTTCCACTTATGGCAGTATTTTGGCTAAGGGCAACGTGATCCATCAGAGGAGAGCTCTAGCTAGTGTGATTGGTAGAGAGCCGAAGGTGACCCGTTTGTCGGACGGGAATCTTTTGGCGAATGCGTCGATTCCTTCCGAGGCGGCCATGATTAGTGCCCTTCGGACACTAGATATCACGCCCCTGAGTGTGACGCCGCACTTTACCATGAACTTGGTGAAAGGAGTAGTTTATGTGGGGGAACTCGTGGACTACTCCATAGATGACATCACCTTAGAGCTAGCCGACCATGGGGCGGTCTAGGTCAAACGTATGATGAGAAAACAGGAAATGGCCTCGAGACCTACACTCTTCCTCATTTCGATTGTGACAAGCTCCCAGAGTCGGTGCGTACCAGTTGGTTTCGCTACCGCGTGAAGGCATTCTTGCCACTGGTGTGGAGGTGCTACTACTGTCACCGCTTCGGCCATACTAATCGCTCCTATCGACGTGCAAAGTCGGGTTTTACCCGAACTCTGTGTAAGTTGCTCAAGCCCCACACACGATAAGTCCTAAATCTTGTGTTGCCCATTGTTTCAATTGCGGAGAGCTTCACCCCGTTTCTTCGAGGTAATGTTGTGCGTATCTTCTAGAGAAAGAAATCCTGGCCGTTCAGGCTCATATCGCCTCTCATTTCGCGAGGCTAAGGACTTGGTCCTGCCTGGGACATCCTATGCCCCAATGTTAAGAAAGACACCCTCTGCTCCTGGTCTCTCCAGGCATACGAGCACGGTCGTTTCCACGCTCATTCGTAACTTGTCTGCGGGTTCTAGCCACCCCGGGGGCTTTCCTGGTAAAGCTGGCGGCATAAATGGTTCACACCCAGCCACGGCTAAAACTAGGGCTCGCCTTCCTTCCCACAACCCCAGGTAACACCCCTCAGGTTGGTCGTGAAGCCATCTTCTGGGGTTCCTAGACTTGCCCCCCTCCCCGAAAGGAGGACAGCACTAGAGGAGCCTCGGCTCCTTCGCCCACACCCAGTGGTAGGCTGGCTGGCTGGCTCGGAGATGGTGGATCCTCCAAAAGATTGACCCCGCCTCCGAAGCCGCCCCGCTCGCCTAAGGTCTCTAGGCGGAGGGAGGCAAAGACTCGCAATGCGAGCTGAACCTCCCCGGACAAGTCGTCTAAGGCAACAGCGCCTTTAGCGTATTGTCCGGCCATTCTCATCAGGGTCTTCTCTTCCAAGAGGGCACCCGCATCTCCTCAAAGCTAGGCCTGCAGGGCATATTCCTTCAATGTAATTGCCGCGGACTCCGGGTCAACTGGGAGGAGCTGCGGAGGCTCGTCTCCTCCCGTTCCCCGTTAAGTTATCTTTTTGCAGGAGACCATGCTGGACGCGTGCCCCCTGCCCCCAACCCACGGGATGGGGGCCGGGCAGGAGGATGCACGCTTTACACCCGCCTGTGTTCTTCTCTTCGCTTTAGATACCTTCCTAAAACTAGTAGCTGTGCAGCTGCAAATCGATAGGAGGTATACTGTTATTTCCGTGTACATTCCACAGTCAGCCTACCTAGACGCGGTGGACTTCCGCCCCGTCATGGCATGGTTACCGAGGCTTTTTCTCTTGCTCGGAGATCTGAACGGTAGACACCCCCTCTGGGGAGATTACTCGATTAATCACTTTGGTCAAGTCTTTGCCTACCTAATTGACGAGCTGGAGATAGGTGTCCTAATTGTGCATCGGTTCACCGCTTCATTTTCCTGTCTCAATCTATCTCTGTGCTCTCTTGAGCCGCTGCGGCTCGACTCCCCACCCCGGTGGTGCTTGGCGCGGGCGCGGTGGTCCGCATTTCAGGAAATGACTTATTTCTCTGTCTCAGTCGAGGAGTTGAGGTCGGTAGATGAGTAACAAGGAAAGAAAGTACCCTAGGAGACTTTACGGTCCATTCAAAGAGGGTACCTTTGGACTAGCAATCGAGCAGGCACATGGCTGCTCAATTGCTTTGCGTCCCTGAACGGCGGCTTTTCAAGACTTTGTCTAGTCTTGACTTGAACTGGTCAACAGATTAACTGTTGACAACTTCCACTGGAAGTGCGTTCCACTTACCGCAGATACTGTAAGGTAAAAACTTCCACAAAGATTGCGGTTGTAACGCTTCAGTTCAAGTTTGAAGCTGTGATTGCGCGTTCTGTTCTCACTCAGTGTGAAAATATCCCGGTAGTCAACATTGTTGAACCCTCGAAGTATTTTGAAAACTTCGATGAGCTGACCACGCAGTCAACGGGTTTCCAGCGAGAACAAATTTAATTTCCTTAGTCTATCCTCATAACTTTTATGTCGGATAGAGGGAATCAGCTTGGTTGCCCTGGCTTGTACGCGTTCCAACCTTGCGATATCCTTTCGTAACGAAGGACTCCAAAATTGTACGGCATACTCCAGGTGTGGCCGAACGAGGGAGTTGTACAGACAAAGTACTATCTCCCTGTTACGGTATCCAAACTGGCGCTTTATGTAGCATAACATCCTTTGGGCTTTCTTCTCTGCCTCGATGCACTGTTTCGAGAACTTGAGGTCACTAGTGATTGTTACACCCAAGTCCTTCTCAGTGTCGGTGGATTCCATAGCAGTGCCCTTAAGGATATACTGAGATTTGGGGTTTCTGTGGCTGAGATGCATCACTTTGCATTTGTTCACGTTAAAAGGCATTTGCCACGTGTCCGACCACTCTCCAATCTTCCCAAATCTACCTGCAGGTGGGCAGTATTTCCATCCTTTGCAACGTTCATACCAAGCTTGGTATCGTAGGCAAATTTTGAAATCTTGGCAACCATGTCACCGTCCATGTCGTTGACGTAGATGATGAATAGTAGTGGTCCCAGGACAGAACCTTGAGGCACCCCGCTAGTAACGGGCACCCACTCAGAAGCCTGTCCATTCACCACCATCCGTTGCCGTCTGCCACTTAGCCAGTTCCCGATCCAGCCGGCTACTTTTCCGTGTATGCCAGCGCTTGCACTTTCCGGAGAAGGCGGCGGTGTGGTACTTTATCAAAGGCTTTGTGAAAGTCTAAGTAGACCACATCCACCGCCTTGTCCCGATCGTGCTCACTGAAGACGAAGTGGAAGAATTGCACAAGGTTCGTCAGGCATGACCGTTGCCTTCGGAAGCCGTGCTGGGAACTCCTTAGTCGCAGGTTTGACTCTAAATACGAGGTCATTTTGTCCACCATCATGCTCTCCATGAGTTTACCGACTATCGAAGTCAGACTGATAGGTCGGTAGTTTGACGGTTGGCTTCGGTCTCCTTTCTTGAAGATAGGAAGTTGCCAGATGGGCTCTAAAATTAAAATAAAAAATGAAGATAGTCACCTCCGCTTCACGCCAGTCTCTAGGAACGCATTCGGACCGGATTGACATGTTGAAGATTGCGCTCAGGTGTCGTGACACTTGATCGCGCACTTCTTTCAACACTTTAGGTAGAAACCCATCCGGGCCAGGTGACTTATTCGTCATTAGGTCACTGATCTTTTTGATTTCAACTTCGGTGAAGTCCATATCCTCCAGCTTTTGCCCAGAGTAGGAATCCATTGGCTGGGGGATGGGACCACACTCTTCAGTAAACACTGAAAAGAAGTAGTCGTTGAGGAGGTTAGCATTTTCTGCATCTAAGTGCTTTAATGCCCCCTCCTCATTTCTCAAAGGGCCAATGGTTCGACGGATTGGGTTACGGCTGTTCACATATCCAAAAAACTCCTTTGGATTCTCTTTACAGTCTCGCCACTCGGATTTCCTCAGACCGTTTAGCCGCCCTTATGCTGGACTTCATTTTCTTGCCTTGACCTATCTTTGTGCTCTTCGGATGCACAGCCTGATTTTGATTGGGGGGTGGTCGATGACCTCCATGGTAGTGATCACTTTCCCATTCAAATATCATTTTCAGGGCAACTGCCGCCTGAGAGACCACCTCGGTGGTGCTTGGCGCGGGCGCGGTGGCCTGTATTTCAGGAAATGACTGAATTCTCTATCTCAGTCGAGGAGTTTAGTTCGGTAAATGAGGCCGTTGAGTTCTTCTCCGGCAACCGGCAACCTCATCGCCGTGGGCCTGACTACTATTCCTAGGACGTCTGGCCGTTTTGCACGCCGACCACTCCCACGGTGGTCGGCCGAGTGTGAGACGGCCCTCAAACAGAAGCGTTATGCCTACATGCGCTATAGGCGCCGCCCGAACGATTTCACTGTCGCTGAATTTCGTCGGGCTAGGGCTAGGTTCCGGTATATTTCGAAGCACGCCCGCCGCTCTTCTTGGCGGGCATACGTGTCTTCACTTAACGGGAAGACCCCTTTAGCTGAGGTGTGGAAGCGAGTCAAAAGGATTCGGGGCAAGTTCTCGCAGGACCCCCCTCCCGTTCTCCAGGAGAATGGGACCGCAATCTCGGACCCTGCGTCCGTGGCGGAATCCTTCGCGACCGCTTTTTCTGCATTCTGTAGACGTGATGCTGCTCCGCCAGCATTCAATGCACGTCATGATGTCGCGGAAGGCCGCCGGCTGGACTTTACCTCCAGAGGCGGAGAACCCTTCAACGACAAGTTTACTGTAAGCGTGTTGCGTTCCGCTCTCGCTTCGTGCGTGGACACCGCCCACGGTCCGGACGATGTCCCGTACGCCATGCTTCGACATCTAGGTGAGCGGGGCATGGCCTTTCTGTTAGATTTGTTCAACAGGATCTGGGTGGAAGGTCTTCTCCCAGACTCCTGGCGAATCGCTACTGTGCTTGCCCTTCGCAAACCGGGGAGAGATCACTCTACTCCGACCGGTTTCCGCCCAATCTCTCTAACCTCTTGCGTGTGCAAGTTGATGGAGAAATTGGTAAATGTTAGATTAGCCTTTTTCCTGGACAGCGGAGGCCATCTGTCTTCCGCACAGTGCGGCTTCCGCAAGTTCCACTCCACGACGGATGCTCTGCTCCGACTGGAAAATGCCGTCTGCGAGGCTTTCCTTCGTAGACAGCACTACGCCACGGTGTTTTTCGATCTGGAAAAGGCCTATGATACCGCATGGCGATACGGTATCATGGAGACTCTCCACACGATGGGGGCGAGGGGACGCCTCCGAATTTTTATATCTGAATTTTTGCGAGATCGTCGATTCCGCGTACGGGTGGGGGGAGCCCTCTCCGGCCCAAAAGAGCAGGAAGAGGGTGTCCCGCAGGCAAGTGTCCTCAGTGTCACACTCTTTGCCCTGAGCATCAACGGCATCACCTCGGTGCTGCCAGAAGATGTTCTCGCTACGCTCTACGTGGACGACCTTTCGATCTCTTTTGGCGCGGCCCTTATGCCAACTCTGGAGCGTCGACTCCAACAGGCATTGAACCGCGTCTCTCGCTATGCCGAAGCGCACAGGTTTCGGTTTTCTTTGGCCAAGACTAAGGTGGTGCACTTCTGCCGCCATCCACGGCTTCACCCCGACCCAGATTTGTTTCTTAATGGGGTGCGACTGGATGTGGTTGAGTCGCACCGTTTCCTTGGTCTTTTGTATTCGACCGACGCCTCACCTGGGAGGCTCATATTCGCAGCCTTAGGGTCTCTTGTACCCGCGCCATGGACATTCTCCGTTCCGTGACGTTCAGCGCTTGGGGCACTGATAGGGCTACCGCCTTACTTTTTTATCGATCCTTTGTTCGTTCGAAGCTCGACTACGGATGCGAGTTTTATGCATCCGCCGCCGAGCGTTTATTGCGGAAGGTGGATTCGATCCACCACACCGGCCTTCGCCTTGCGACCGGTGCCTTCCGCACTTCCCCCATTGAGAGCCTGTTGGTCGATGCTGGAGAGATGACACTCGCTCTGCGCCGCGTGCAGTGTATCACTCGACTGTACGCGTGAGCCCGGCGCCTCCCTCAGTCGCCAACAGCTCTCACTGCATCCGCAGCTGATCTCGATGGTGCCTATGCCGTCGAGAGACGCCAGTCATACCCTAAGCCCTTTTGGTTTAGTGCCAGGAAACTCCTTCGAGAGGTAGATATAGCTCTCGGACTGGTGGCGCCCCTGGTTCTGCCCAGGACGCCACCCTGGAGGGTACCACATTTGGCTATTTGTCGCCACGCCTCTGCTCCCAAAGCTTGTACTGCGCCGGGAGTATTGCGTTCGACCTTTTTGGAGCACACATCGTGTCACGCTGGAGCCGTGCCAGTGTATACGGATGGCTCCAAGTTCCAAGAGGGGGTCGGCTTCCACGCCGTATCCCCTCTGTTTGAAGTCAGCGGGGCTCTACCAGGCGCTGCGTCTGTCTTCACGGCCGAGCTGGTGGCAATACACCACTCGGTACTGGAGATTACGCGACGTGCCCGGTTCGGAGACCGGATTGTGATCTATAGCGACTCACAAAGCGCCCTGGGTGCTCTCGGGGCATTGGAATCTCCGCATCCCCTGGTTCGCGATATCCGTGACGCCACGGTTTTGGCGAGCCGGGCAGATGTCGAGATTATCTTCTGCTGGGTTCCTGGACATGTAGGAATTGCGGGGAATGAGCGCGCCGATGAGGGCGCCAAATAGTCCGCGAGGACTCTGCGACCGGACCAGCGTTTCGCTCTTCCTTACACTGACTACATGGCAGGAATACGGGCAGCTCTTCGGACTGCTTGGCAAAGAAGATGGGAGACGGTCGAAGGGAACTTAAAGTTGCGTGCCATTGCGCCGCGACTGTTCCCATGGATCTATCCTCCAATGCCGCGGCGGCTTCAGGCTGCTTTCTGTCGTCTTCGAATCGGACACACTCGTGTGACGCATCGCTACTTGATGGAGCGCTCGCATGCGCCCTATTGCAACGACTGCGTCGTCCCCCAGACTGTTCGGCATATTCTTGTCGAATCTCTCAGTCTGGGTGATCTTCGCGCACGATACCTGTCTCGGTACCGGGATGGGCGGGGTCGCTACCGCCTGTCCCTTGTACTCGGGACGAGTGCGTGCACCATGACTGGTGGACTTATTGACTTTTTGGGGGAGGCCGGCCTTCTCCCTTTCATTTAACCCGGTTTTATTGTTGTTGTTTTTGTTATCGTTTTTGTTATTGCTTTGTTATTGTTATTTCTTTTTATTGTTGTTTCCTGTTGAATTATTTTGAAGTAGCCTAGAACTAGTCTGTTTGTTTACGGCAACTTATGCCTAAGTCGGCAGTCGCCAGATAGCCCCTTAATCAAAAAAAAAAAAAAAAACTGGCTAGCCTCCGGTATTCGTCAAAGTCACCCGAGATCTTCGATTGCCGGTACACGGTTCTCTTCTTCCCTAAGCAGTTGCCTGTTTCTCGATTAAACCACTTTGGTTGAACAGAAGACCGACGGGGACATTTCAGAGGGATGAAACGCGATTGTAGACTCATGAATGTGCTTTTGAAACTGTTCCACGAGTTTTCAACTACATCGCACACTTCTAGCCTCGCGTCAGTCAGTCCAGCACAAATACCTGCAAAGTCTGCTCTTTTCAAATCGAGTTTCCTCGATTTACTAGTTGCAGGCCCTGCCTTCGGGACTTTGACTACAAATCTAATTAGTCGGTGGTCACTGCCACCGAGCTCTTGGCCAATAGCGAGGTCCTCAACGATGTCATCTTCAGAGGTGAAAACCAAGTCGAGGATATTGTTTCCTCTCGTTGGCTCTCTCACCCATTGAGTGAGGAACTCGTTCGCGAACTCCAGGAGTAGTGCGTTCTCGTTACAGGGTTCTCTGGTTTCCCAGTCAACTTGTGTGTTGAAATCACCCATGACGATACACACTCTGTCTTCGATAAGTTCTCCTAGTAGCTGGTACAGATCTCTGTCCTTTTCAATGAGTTGGGCAGGAGGTCTATAAAGCACCAGGGTCCTGTATTTGGCAGGACCTATCTCTAGGTCAACACCAAGTAGTTCATGGTCGGATACGATGTTGCAATCCGTCGAGTTGAGAGTATTCTTGACATACATCACACCGCCACCCTCTCTGTATGGCCTATCTTTCTGGAAGAGCCGGTAACCGAGAATCGTGAATTCACCTTCAAAATCTCGGCTTGAGGTTTTAATCCACGTCTCCGTTATGGCCACCATCTCAGGTTCCTCTGTTGCTACGAGGCCACGGAGCTCAAGAAACTTATTCCTGATTGACCTCGCATTGAACAGAAGAACTTTGAGGGAGTCTCCTAGTGTAGGACTCCCTACGCTCTTCCGTTTCCCGGCTTCTCTGTTTTCGTGGTCACACCCTTTTTTACGACCTCCGAGAAGGTCGTTCCAGGAGTGACACGGGCGTGCTGGCGCACGTCCGCTTTCGCTCTGTTTCGAACGCTCCTTTGGGTGCGTTCCACGACATCTTGAATTAGGTTGGCGAGAAAGGCCTTCCCTTTAAAGGAGGGATGTACCCCGTCCCTTTGGTAGAGGTCGTCTCTACCGATAAAGGTACGATAGGTGTCCACGAAGAAGACTCCTTCTGCCGTGCAGAGATCCGCCAACCTTCTGTTAACTGCGACGTTTCTCTCGTGATGGTTCGGGATGGACCTCTTCTCGGAAGCATCCCAACCACCACACGTTTGCGGGTTTTAAGCCCTATGTCATCCACGGCTCCCATCACCGTTTGGATGGTCTTACCACTGAGGCCAACCTTACCCCCTCTGAGGTAGAGGTCGTTGCCGCTCACCATCAGAGCAACAACTGAATTCTCAGAAATCTGAGCTTTCTCTGCCTCTACTCTGATGTTGTGGTTACCCCGTCCTGACAGACAGCTTTGAGAGATATTATATGAACGAGTATAGTAGTATGAGAGAAAGAATGTTTGAGAGGAAGTGTGAAATATGAAGACAGTTTGAGAAAGATTGCTTGAGAGTGAGGGTGAGAGAGGAAATGTGAAAGTGTGCAGAGTGCGAATGTGTGAGAGAGAGCATGATAGAGAGAGGAAGAAATTGTCTAGAAATTGTGAAAAAGATTTTGAGAGAGTGGTAGTGATGGACAGAAATTGACTTAGATTCAGAGTTTTATATAGTGTGATAGAGAATGTGACAGTATGAGAATATTTGTTAAGAGAGTAGTAGAGGGAGGTTAGAGAGGTTTAGAGCGAAACGCTGGTCTGGTCGCACAATCCTCGCAGACTCTTTAGCGCCCTCATTCCCCGCAATTTATACATGTCCAGGAACTCAGGAAAAGATAATCTGGACCTCCGCTCGGCTCGCCCAAAAGTGGCATCACGGATATCGCGAACCAGGGAAGGCGGAGATTCTAATGCCCGGAGAGCACTCAGGGCGTTTGGGAGTCGCTATCAATCACAATCCGGTCTACGAACCGGGCAAGTCGCCTTGTCTCCCATACTGAGCGGTGTATTGCAACCAGCTCGGCCTGGAAGAGCCACGCTAGCTTCAAACATAGGGAATACTGCGTGGAAACCAACTCGCTCTTAGGACTTGGAGCCATCCGTATACACTGGCACAGTTCCAGCGTGACACGAAGTGTGCTCCAAAAAGGCCTAACGCAATAGTCCCGGCGCTGTAGTGGCTTTGGGAGCAGAGAATGCCACCTTCCAGTGAGAGCTGTTGGCGACTGAGCGAGGCGCCGGGCTCGTGCGTACAGGCAAATTATGCACTGTGTACGGCGCAGAGCGAGTGGCATCTCCCCAGCATCAAGAAGTAAGCTCTAAATGGGGAAGGTGCGGAAGGGACCGGTCGCTAGAAGGCCGGTGGGGTGGATCGATTCCACTTTCTGCAATACACCCTCGGCAGCGGATGCATAAAACTCGGATCCGTAGTCGAGCTTGGAACGAATAAAGGATGGATAAAAAAGTAAGGCGGTAGCCCTATCAGCGCCCCAGGCACTGAACGTCACGGGGCGAAGAATATTCATGGCGCGGATGAGACTAAGACTTGTGAATATGAGACCACCACTTCCAGGCACACCCCATTTAGAAATATGTTTGCGTTATGGTGGAGACGTGGATGGCGGCATAAATGCATCATCTTAGTCTTGGCCAAGGAAAACCGAAGCCTGCGCGCTTCGGAAGCAAGAGATGCGGTCCGATGCCTGTTGGAGTTGACGCTCCAGAGTTGGCATCTAGGCCGCGCCAAAAGAGATCGAAAGGTCGTCCACGTAGAATGTAGCGAGAGCATCTTCCGGCAGCACCGATGTGATGCCGTTGATGCTCAGGGCAAAGAGTGCGACACTGAGGGTGCTCTTCCTGCTCCATTGGGCCGGACAGGGCTTCCCCCACCCGTACTCGGAATCGACGATCTCGCAAAAATTCAGATAGAAAGATTGGGAGGCGTCACTCACCCCCATCGTGTTGGGAGTCTCCATGATACTGTATAGTTATGCGGTATCATACCCCTTCTCCAGATCGAAAAACAACGTGGCGTAGTGTTGTCTACGAAGGAAGGCGCCTCAGAAGGCATTTTCCAGTCGGAGCAGAGTATTCGACGAGGAGTGGAACTTGCGGAAGCCGCACTCTGCAGAATAAGATGGCCTGCGCTGTCCAGAAAAAAAGGCCAATCTAAATTTACCAATTTCTCCCATCAACTTGCATACGCAGGAGGTTAGAAAGATTGGGCGGAAATCGGCCAGGGTAGTGTGAACTCTTCCCGGTCTGCGAAAAGCGAGCACAGTAGCGATTCGCCAGGAATCGGGAAGGATAACCTCTACCCAGATCATGTTGAGCAAATCGCCGAGAAAGACCATGCCTCGCTCACCTATGTGTCGAAGCGTGGCGGAGGGGACATCCCGGACCAGGGGCGGTGTCCGCCCCGAAGCGAGATCGGAACACAACTCACTCAGAGTAAACAGGTCGTTGAAGGGTTCTCCGCCTCTGGAGGTAAAGTCCAGTCGGCGGCCTTACGCGACATCACGACGTTCAGGAAATGCTGGCGGAGCAGCATCCTGGCTAGAGAATGCGGAGAAAGCGGTCGCTAAGGATTCCGACATGGATGCGGGGGCCGAGATTGCGGTCCAATTCTCCTGGAGAACGGGAGGGGGGTCCTGAGAGCACTTGCCCCGAATCCTTTTGACTCGCTTCCACACCTCTGCTAGAGTTGGTCTTTCCCGTTAAATGAAGAAACGTATGCCCGCCAAGAAGGGCGGCGGGCGTGCTTCGAAATATACGGAACCTAGCTCTAGCTCGACGAAATTCAGCGACAGTG
This sequence comes from Ceratothoa steindachneri, assembly GCA_963969495.1. Lineage (NCBI taxonomy): Eukaryota > Metazoa > Arthropoda > Malacostraca > Isopoda > Cymothoidae > Ceratothoa > Ceratothoa steindachneri. The sequence continues at coordinate 112,452,070 of OZ018328.1, forward strand.
AAATCTTTCGGGCGGCAGTATAGCGCATGTAGGCATAACGCTTCTGTTTAAGGGCCGTGTCACACTCGGCTGACCCGTACGGTAGTGGTCGGCGTGTAAAAGGGCCACACCTTCTAGGAAGAGTAGATAGACCCAGGGCGATGAGGTTGCCGGAGAAGAACAACGGCCTCTTCCACAAGGGAAGACCCCGTCTTCAGAGACCAAGTGTCCGAAGGTCATCCTCATTGCTGACTCGCAAACACGGGATCTGCAGACGCTACTAGAGGCCGGCCTTCGCACTAGCGTGAAGGTAAGCTTCCTGTCAGGACGGGGTAACCACAACATCAGAGTAGAGGCAGAGAAAGCTCAGATTTCTGAGAATTCAGTTGTTGCTCTGATGGTGAGCGGCAACGACCTCTACCTCAGAGGGGGTAAGGTTGGCCTCAGTGGTAAGACCATCCAAACGGTGATGGGAGCCGTGGATGACATAGGGCTTAAAACCCGCAAACGTGTGGTGGTTGGGATGCTTCCGAGAAGAGGTCCATCCCGAACCATCACGAGAGAAACGTCGCAGTTAACAGAAGGTTGGCGGATCTCTGCACGGCAGAAGGAGTCTTCTTCGTGGACACCTATCGTACCTTTATCGGTAGAGACGACCTCTACCAAAGGGACGGGGTACATCCCTCCTTTAAAGGGAAGGCCTTTCTCGCCAACCTAATTCAAGATGTCGTGGAACGCACCCAAAGGAGCGTTCGAAACAGAGCGAAAGCGGACGTGCGCCAGCACGCCCGTGTCACTCCTGGAACGACCTTCTCGGAGGTCGTAAAAAAGGGTGTGACCACGAAAACAGAGAAGCCGGGAAACGGAAGAGCGTAGGGAGTCCTACACTAGGAGACTCCCTCAAAGTTCTTCTGTTCAATGGGAATGAGAGGGCGGATACAGCGGCAAAGACCGCACAACTTTGACCAATCAGACCCGCCCACATTCCAATACCCTGCGAAGACTACATTGTTGCAATACGAGCTGCCATCCGGGAGATCTGGACTCTAGATGGGCAGACCTCTACGGACGAAATAAGATGCGACACATCTTGCCAAGCTTATCGACATGGAAGTCTCAAAGACTTACCCGGCCTTCTCCCTATTATTTAAGCAAGGTTTGTGTTTTGTTTTGTTTTGTTTTTTGTTTGTTTTTTTCCTTTAGTTGCACGCTCCTGCGCCGGGGGGACCTCTCCCCGACGCACCAGCTTGCTTCCTTTCCCCATTTTGGGGTGTTTTTTTTTTTTTTCTTTAATTTTATTTTAAAGTAGCCTAGAACTAGGCCAGTTTTAATACGGCGACTAATGCCCAAGTAGGCAGTCGCCAGATGAGCTCTTAAAAAAAAAAAATGTCACCGATTACATAGCACGAATACGGACAGCCCATAAGATAGGAGACGGTCGAGGGTAACCTAAAGTGTCATGCCATTGCGCCGTGACTGTTCCCATGGACCTACCCCTCACTGCCACGACGACTTCAGGTTTATTTCTGTCGTCTCCGAATTGAACACACCACCATTTGATGGAGCGCTCGCCTGCGTCTTATTGTGATGACTGTGTTATCCCCCAGACTTCGGTACATTATTGTTGAATGTCCTAGTCTGGATGATCTTCGCGCACGCTACTTGTTCCGGTACCGAAATGAGCGCGGTTGCTACCCCTTGTCTCTTGTTCCCCGGATGCGTTCGTGCACACTGACTTGTGGACTTTATTACTTTTTGGAGGAGGCTGGCCTCCTCCACTTTATTTAACAGGTTTTTGTTGTTGTTTCTTTGTAGGTCGCACGTTTGTGCGCCGGTGTGAGGCTGGCCTCCCCTCGACGCCTGAGCGTGCTTCCTGTTTGTTGCCCCTTTTCCTTGTTCTTGGCAGTCTTCGCGCGGATGAGATCCAACCTCCAAGAGCTGGCCCAGGAGGTTGGTCATGGACTGCCGTCATGTGTCCTGCTCGGCCGACAAGGATTCTGTGTCCAAGGGCTTGGCCTTGCTCTGGTCGAGAAATGGCCATCGTGTCTGCAGCTTCTTTTAGAGGGCAATGTCCGGGCCAAAAGAAGGACCGTGGCAGCATTTGAAGCCTTCCTGCAGCACAACCTCATAGACATGGTGCCGGCACGCCAACCAGAGCAGGGGACGGTGAAGCTCCCGCTTGATCCACGTACACGCTCTTTGTACGAGGCCAGTATTGGACGCTGTGGTGTCGAACCCCATGCCGATGATGCGGGTTTCCAGCCCATTCTCCCGGACTGTCTCGGCCACAGCTCTTCCTGTTTCGTCAGCGGAAACAGGGACACCTAGGAGTTCTTCTGTGTCCTCCCCAGTGAGCAAGACTGCGATCCTCTCCTCCATTGATTTGCCGTCCGTGATATTAGGGAGGAGCTTCCCGTCCCAGTGAAGGACCAAGGGTACTTCCGTGACCCGGGCCAGCGAAGCCGCGATCTCCTCTCTGTTCTTCACTCGAGCGCGGTGAACGGAGGATCGGGACAGGGTCAGCTCGTCGATGTTGTGGCCAAGAGCGACGGCAGTCGCTGCGAATGACGAGGTGGCATCCCGAACCGACAGGTTGTCCTGATCCCAGGACAGAGTCATCCCCTTGTTTAACTTGTTCGCTGGACGGCGACGACAAGGTGATTTTGCGGGCGTTGGACCCAAGAACGTATCATCATATTCGGTCGACGATGACGACCCCCAAGATGTCTCGAGAGCGACATCCTTCGTCAGCATGGAAGATACATCTGCGGCCTCCTTCCTCTTCAGCCAGGCCCATTCATGCTTCTTCACTGAAGTTTGGTCGACCCCGGCCATTGAAAAGCTCGTCCTATCTTCACGTTGGGACCTCAGGAACTCCTTGTCCTCCTCTGGTATTCTTGAGGTCAGGGCATCCGCGTGAGCCACGTCGAAGATGTCTTCCAAGGAGTCCTTGAAAATCCTTCGCTTTGCCACTTCCGTCTCTGTCGTGCGATTCTTCAGCTTCTTGATTGTTTTGAAGTCGCTGAAAAACTTCATGACTTTCTTCTTGACGTAAGAAGGGTCAGAGGTTGGAATGTTGGCCTTCTTCCAGACGTCGAGGATCTTGGTGATGGTGGAGCCAGCGGCTGCCGTGACGAACTCCTTATTGACATTGCAGAACAAGAACACGGCCAACACCTCCTTCGGACAGGGTAGCCTGTTCCCGGGAAAGCTCTCAGAAGAGTCTACATCAAAAAACGTATCTTGTGATCGCCGAGAACGTGCCATTGCGTTTCAGCTATCTGAGGAAGAGAAGAAAAAACTTCATTTCCTAAAGTGGTCAATATCACTTAAATTACACGAAGTATACAATTCGTGCTACCAGTAAATATAGCCGAAATTAAATAAAAAATTTACAGTATTTATGTACTTTCACACGAGAGGCAACTAGGGCGTCATGTGCTGGAGTCTGTATCACTATCTTGAATTTTCTGGGACACCCTAAATTGTAGATCAACAATAATTTCTCCGGCACACTCCTGTGTGCGTGTCTCTACACGCACGGGTAGCATCCAGCGAAGCGGCGCGTTAGGAGTTCTCGCCGGGGCTCAGAGATCTGCCGCGATAGGTGCGGTGCGACTGCAGGCTAGGATAAGGCCTCTCTATATCTCCTTTCATCTCCCCTCATCCCCTCTGCCCCCTCATCCCCCTCATCCCCTCTCCCCCCTCATCCCCTTCCTGTCATCTCCTCTCTTCTCTTCCTCTCCCTCTCCGTGTGTCGTGATCAGAGTTCGAATTCCCCAGTGGCTTTTTCGTACCCGCAGAGACTTCCCAGTATTTGGGCTTCGCACGGGGAATTATTTTCGTTCCAGAATATGGTGTGTTTTACTTACGCGCCCTCCCTCCTGCATTTCCACTTGCCTCAACATCATATTTCATCTGCAAGGGGGATGTCAGGTGTCATCTGAAGGGCTTCGTGCCCTCCAGCCACAACAACCACGGTTTGCCTTTCCCTCTCTAATGCCTACAGGGACGTTCTGTGGCTGTCTTCGATACATTTTTATTTTCTTTTACATTCTCCACTTTCTTTCCACATCTCCCACATATCTGCGGGATACGTATCTTGCTATTCGCTTTAAATAATTCGAGCGCCCCCTCGCCCCTAATCACCACTTTCTTTACGAACCTTTTGTTAAAGCTGTCTGGCGGAGACACTTCACTCCGTTTCAGGAGATGTTTAATAATATGGCCGAATCATCAATGAAGCTGATGTTTCTACTTCCTAGTTCTGTCCTCTGCTGCGACACAATGAAGCCCAAGAGTGAAAGGGCGTTAAACATCTTTAAGAAACCCACGCAGCGACGGGGCGTTCACCAAAGCTTTTTGTTGTCGTTAAAAGCTAAATCTAAAACCAACGAGATCGCACAGACGCTGTCCTGGAGCACGTGCGCATGCGTAATAACGTCATGAGTGTACTATGATCGCTTAATCGCGAGTCCAAAGATGTAAATTATCCACAAGTAAAAAGAAAACGCTTGGAATCTTATTTTCTTTTTCCTGAGAGTAATTCATAACCCCCTGAGTTCTTTGAGTTGGGGGGGGTGGTCTTGACATACCCCTAAGAGCTTTTAAGACCAATTTAGAAAACTAGTTCGAACTATTAGTGTAAATGTTGACTGACAAAAGTAACTCGCCCATAAATAGTTGAGTTACACCCGCCCTCTGTGAAACAACAACACAAAGACGTAATTACGGCACTCGAAGCCTTGAATGTACAAAGTCTATGTAGGTTCAAGAAGGTTACGCTCCTTCTTCTGGTTCCGAATACTCCAAGTCTTTCACTCAAATTCTGTAGCTTCGACACATTTTCACTTCCCCTTAATTCATCAAATTTATTTAAGAACCTAATGCAAGGGCTGTATGCGGGTGTGGAAGAAGCATAAAGAGAAGGCAAAACGCCATATGGTGAAATGATACGAAACGTACGGTGGAGAGCATTCTTAATTGTGGTGTACTTGCGTACAATTAATAATGCAGATGCAAGTATCATATAGATGGGAATGAATGTATACAACGAAGCGAAAAGGGAAATTCAATAAGGGATAAAAAGGTAATAAAGCGGCATAATTAAGCATTTTGTCGGCAGATGAATGAAGACTCGTATTGGAGCAGGAAGTTATTTTGAAACTAAATGAGAAACCAACAGAAGAATGGAATATCAAGGATAAAAATGGAAGGGGTACTTGTGATCGCTGTCAAAAGTAGATAGAGAGAGTACTTTCACAAGTTTCTAATGTGGGTATGGAAGATGTTGAGTCCTGTAGGCGAGGTGTATGGACAAATTTCAGATTTCATATAAAAAGGTATGGATCGGTATTTGCAGTGAAACAACCGAAAAAAGAGATGAGAGTTGTAGTGTATGTTGGGTTCATGGATCTGGAGAAAGCTTAGGATCCTGTAAATAGAAAAGCATTACGACAGGTTCTAAGAAGCCATGGCTGTTTAATATCTTTATGGATGGAGTACCGAGAGAAATATAGGTAGAAATGAGTGGATGTCGTTGAGATTAATGAAGAATGGTGAGGGAGCGGTTCTATCTATCTATCGGTATATGCTAATGATCTGGTGTTATTGGTTCTGAGTCAGAGGAGTGTGGAAATGTTGAGAGAACGAAGCCTTTGGCAGGGTCCGTGTGTTTGGTTAAGTGATGGCGAGAATGGTGCTGGGCGTGATAACATTGCGACCACAGGGTTTCGAATGGCACTTAGGAATATCTACATGAAAGTATGTTGGTCATGGAAATAGTAATGTGAAGAGAGTATACTTAGTGACTCTCAGGGTGTGAGAGGGGGGGGGGGTAAACCGAGTGAAGTTGACTATATAAACATTGTTTAAAGAGAGAGAGGCGGACCGAGGAGGAAGTGGGTGATATTGTATTTAATAGGTGTGCATGGAGTAGTGGTTATGAAGGACCCATTTGTTGTGAAAAAATGGATGGGAGGCTTTGCATAAAGGCGCGTGGGTATGTGCAGGTAACTTTAGTGGCGCTGATAGACGTCATCCCGATTTTGCGGGAAAGTGATAGAAATAGAAGTTTGAAGACACCCGCAAACTTTTTTATGGAGATGCTATCTTTTACTTCTTTTCGCCTTTTAGTTCTAAGTAAATACATACAATGGTGGTGGTAATGATTAATAATGATACAACCCCCCCCCCCATGGTGGGGGAGCATTATTGCGATGAATGCGAGATATATAATTCTTCGTCTCCCCTTTTCCATTTCCGTGTTTAATTGGTCATTTCTCGCATTGCGTGACTTTATTATAAGTTGCCCCCGATAAAGAGAGACGGGTTCCGATAGTGAAATTCCACTTTCTCTGTTCTGTCAATTTGTTTCGCGATAAGGAAGCGATTTCATACACCCAGAGGGTTGATTGCCTATGAATTTTGGGGGAAGGGGGGTCTGTTTGAGCCATTTTTCAAAAATGGCTATTAATAATTGAAGAACGGTTTGTACACAGCTAATTGTGTTGGCATTTTGATATTGATGGGCGAATCGCAAGAGAAAACCAGGTGGACTTTTATTCCTCAGTTTAACGCGGGATCCGAACTACATGTATCTACAACGAATGGCAGTAGTCAGTATGAAGTCGACCCAGATCCGGACGCTATGCGGTGACCATCCCAACGCATCGTGGCACGGTTACCATTCTCAGGGGTCAGATCCTTGACGACCTGATCGACGAGCTGGAGATAGGTATCCAAAGTGTGGATGAGTTTACTCATCACTACCCGATAACCGCTTCATTGTCCTACTTCGATATATCCTTGTGCTTTCCGTATGCCCAGCCTGAATTTGCGTGAGATATAGTGGTCACTTTCCTATTCAACTACTAGTATCATTTTCTGAACGGCTGCCGCCAGAGAGACCCCTTCCCCGATGGTGCTTGGTGTGGGCGCGGTTGTCCGCATTTCAGGAAATGACTGATTTCTCTGTCCCAGTCGAATTTAGGTCAGTGGATGAGGCCGTCGTGGGCCAAAATACTATTCCTAGCCGTTTTGCACGCCGACTGTTTCCGTAGTGGTCAGCCTAATGTGAGACAGCCCTCAAACAGAAGCGTTCTGCCGACATGCGCTATAAGCGCCGCCCAAACGATTTCACTGGCCGTAAATTTCGTTGAGCATGCCCGTCGCTCTTTCTGGCGGGCATACGTGTCTTCATTTAACAATAAGACCCCTCTAGCAGAACTGTCCTCAGTGTCGCACTCTTTGCCCTGAGCATCAACGGCATCACCTCGGTGCTGCCGGAAGATGTTCTCGCTACGCTCTACGTGGACGACCTTTCGATCTCTTTTGGCGCGGCCCAGATGCCCACTCTGGAGCGTCGACTCCAGCAGGCATTGAACCGCGTCTCTCGCTATGCCGAAGCGCACAGGTTTCGGTTTTTCTTGACCAAGACTAAGGTGGTGCACTTCTGCCGCCATCCACTGCTCCATCCTCGAGCCGGACTTGTTCCTAAATATGGTTCGACTGGAAGTGGTGTATTCACATGGTATGCAGTCTTATATTCGCAGCCTTATGGCGTCTTGCACCCGCGCCACGGATAACCTTCGTCCCGTGATGTTCAACATCTGAAGTGTTGATTGGGTTAATGCCTTGTTTTTCTATCGATCACTTGTTCGTTCACAGCTTGATAACGGATGTGAGTTTTTTTGCAACCTCATCCGAGCTTGTATTAGGGAAGGTGGATTCGATCGACCAAACCGGTCTCCGCATGGCAACTGGTGCTTTCCGTACTTTCCCCATTGAGAACATAACTTTCGATGGTGGGGAGATGCCTCTCGCTCTGCATCGTGCCCAGTGCATTATGCGCCTGCAGCGCGAGCCCGGCGTCTCCCTCAGTAGCCAACGGCTCTCATTGCATCCGCAGCCGATCTTCACAGTGCCTAGGGTACTCCTTCGAGAGCTCTCTGTAGCTCTTGTCGGTTGTGCCTATGGTTCTGGCCAAGACGATATACTAGAGAGTACAATCTTTTGACTATTTGTCGCTCTGCCTCTGCTCCCAAAGCTTCTACAGCGGTAGGAGTATTGCGTTCGGCCTTTTTGGACCACACTTTCAGTGTATACTGATGGCTACAATTCCCAAGAAGGGGTCGGTTTCTACGCCGTATCGCATTTGTTTGAAGTCAGCGGGGCTCTACCATGCGCTACGTCTTTCATCATGGGTCGCAATACACCACTCAGTAGGAGAGATGACGCGTCTTGCCCGGTTCGAAGATCGGATTGTGATCTTTAGTGTCTCACAAAGTACCCTGAGTGCTCTCGGGGGCATCGGACTCCCCACACCCCCTGGTTCGCTGTATCCATGACGCCACAGTTGCTGCGACTCGAATGCGTGTCCCAGATTATTTTCTGCTGAGTTCCTGGACACGTGGGAATTACGGGGAAGGAGATCGCCGATGCCGCCAAAGAGTCCGCGAAGATTGGGCGACCAACCAGCGTTTAGCTCATCACACATACTACATGTGACTACAAGGGCAGCTCTCCGCTCTGCTTGTCAAAGAAGATGGTAGACAACCGAGGGGAATTTAAAATTGCGTACCATAATGCCGAAACTATTCCCTAATGCCTCGACGGATTCAGGTCCCTTTCTGTCGGCTTTGAATTGGGCATACTCGCGGGACACACTGCCATATGATGGAGTGCTCGCCTGCACCTTGTTGCGACGACTGCGTTGTGCCCCAGACTGTTCTCTACATTCTTGTTGAATGTCCCAGTCTGTGTGATCTTCGTGCACAGTACCTGTCCCGGTACCTTGACGAGCGGGGTCGCTACCGCTTGTTCATTGTACCCGGGACGGGTTTGTGTAAGCAGACTTGCGGACTATGTGACCTTTTGGAGGAGACTGGCCTCCTCGACTTTAACAGATTTTGTTGTAGGTCGCATTTTCTTGCGCTGGGGGCAGGCGGGCCTACCCCTGATGCCGGAGCGCGCCTCCTTCTTGCAATTTTTTTGTTTATCTTGTTTTTTATTTGTTGTCATTTGTTTTAGCTTGTTTCTTAGTCTCTGTATCTTTCTTTGTTTTTTTTTATCTAGACTAGTATTAGATTGTAGCGCGATTACGGCGACTTTTGCCCAAGTAGGCAGTCGCCAGATGGGCTCCTAAAAAAAAATCCCCCTACCTCTCACCCCATTCCACAACAGGGATAAATTGGGCAAAGCTGTTCTGCGACCAGCCTGCTAAATTAGCCGCCAACCTGGAGAGAGAGAGAGGGGGGGGGGGTAACAAGAGCCTTGTTAAGTAGGTGGTGGGAAAAAAAAGGTAAAATTCAAATAAAGGCCACAGGTAGTTTCAATCTAGTATTATAACACTAGTGCCGGGAGTGCGAGGTGCTCTCCAGGTACCAAGTACCACACATTGCTTACCACTTTGCGGTGTTTGAAAAGCGTAATGTTATCGCTGCTCTTTCGGGATTTGGTTTACTGGTCCGTGCTCTACTAGGCTAACAACAGTCGCGAGACCGATTCGGCCATCGCTACTGTTCCTCCCAATTGAAACTGAGCTGAGCTATTTTCTCTATGTAATCGCGTATATTTCATAACTAGTTCTTTCTACACGAGGCAAACCTTAAAATAAAATGGGTCATACTTAATTAAAAAAAAATATTCTGGGTAAATATATTAAATAGCACCAGGCTCGCCGAAAACAGATTTCAACACCAAAAAGTAATCAAATTAAAATTTGTATTATGTTGGTTTTTTTTTATTTTAATCGAGCGACAATTCGTTTTTAGTGGTTGTCTGCATCAGCAATTGTATCTTATTGGTTTAGGAGATTTTATTAAGCGTTTCCCTTACAATTTTGACTTTGAAGCGGGGTGGAGAATTGCTGCCGGATCCCTTAAAGACAAAGCGGTCTCGCCGAGAAAGGATATGCTGACTAAGATTGTTGACTTGCTGCCTCAGCCTAAACTATTGGCAGCAGAAGGGGCTAGCAGGGAACGCGGGGTGGGGTGGGGGGTGGGGGGGCAAAACTATCAGTTTTCCCACTTCTTTGAGCGCAGGAATTGAACTTTTCTTATTAGGTACGAACCGTAGCTTATATTTATTTAGGTTAAAAGATATATTTTGATTGAGAAGATATACGTAATTTTAGTGTTTATAGCTCCCGGGAGCAAATTGAATTTCTGCTCCCTCCCGCCGCTTGAGAGATTCAGGGAGGAATCCTTTGATCCTACAGCCTGTGCTGTAGACCACGCAAACGTGACCACAATTGAGTAGGGCCGCGCTTTCTGTGAGTCCTGAGGGACCGGGTTAGAGTGGAGGGAAGTTGTTGCATGCTGTGGTTAGAGTTAAAAAAAACAAAAAAACAGGCTTTCCTGCCAGTCACTGATATGCGTAAGAACAAGAATAGTAAAATCAATTCAGGATAAAGACTGTAATAGACCCTTCTCCCCTTCACGTTAATACAAAATTCCTGAGGCTAGGAGAACAGATTCATAGACTCAAAAGTGCGAAATTCAGCCACCTTGCTGCCATCTGCAACTTATTTTTTCTTACAGAACTCTCCTTACAATGTTTCTTCTGGCAGATCATGTTAGTTTTCGCTTTTTAGCTTTAAGTAGCAACAAACTTGCTGGGGCAAAGTGACTAGTGAAAGGCACGCGCGCTCATACTCAAGGGCAAAATCGACTTCCTCTCGCAATTTTCGCTTTTTAGTTGAAAATAATCTCTGTTGCAGATCACGTGAGAGAAATATCTTGCGGACATCTCTACTACAGAACCTTTTTCTTGGACGAAGAGAGGGATTCTCTCTACGTGGGAGCTATGTAAGTACCATGTCTTCACTCAGTTCGCTCAATTTGTGTATAAATTGTATTTTTACACACTGAGATGTGTGTACTGGAAGTTGTGAATTGGAAGTTAAAAAAAAAATGTAAGAATAAAGTTGCAGGGTGTCTACTGACCCTGAAAAGCCCTTGAATTTATTTTTTGCCCTTAAAATCCTCGAAAAGTCCTTGAATTTGATGAAAAAGGTAGATGGTCCTTGAATTATAAAAAATAAATAATTGAGTGATTGTTCAAATGATTTTTCAAATTCACTATTTATATACTTTTTAATGTCTATTAGGAAAATAGTAATATTCAAGTTAATCTACTCACTAATGTGAATGAACATATGTATGCTTTGGATGCATTGTATTTTATGATGGATGCTCGCTATACTTCTGTGAGTGTCGCTTGGATACCTTGTTCTTGTTTTTTTGCACTAGTTAGTTGATTTTGGTTATGCTTTGCTTATAACCCATTTTTCCCTTAAATACTTCACCTTCATCAATATCCCAGAATTTTTATTGCACTTTTTTAATTTAAAGAAAAAAACAATGGCTAAAACCCGTCCTTGATTATTGTCCGGTGATATCAGACAATTTCACCCACTCTGAAACTACCCAAAGTAGCATCAATCTTCCCGCAGTGTGTTATGCCCTAAAACATGCAGTGCAATGGGCATACAACCATCGTTTAGATCAATATGCGATCTTCAATGACTCCTTCAGCAGCATCCAATTCTGGTAGAAATAAAAAGTTATGTGTATAGAGCAGCTTGCGATGGAAGGAAAATCTTCTGGGTTTCAGCACATCTGGGGGTCACTGGGAATGAGAGGGCGGATACAGCGGCAAAGACCGCACAACTTTGACCAATCAGACCCGCCCACATTCCAATACCCTGCGAAGACTACATTGTTGCAATACGAGCTGCCATCCGGGAGATCTGGACTCTAGATGGGCAGACCTCTACGGACGAAATAAGATGCGACACATCTTGCCAAGCTTATCGACATGGAAGTCTCAAAGACTTACCCGCCGACAGGAAGTATCTGTGTGCCGACTTCTCATCGGGCACACATTAATCACACAGATTCCTAATGGAATGGGACTATTCCCCTTACTGAGAAGACTGCATTGTACCCCTCACAATAATTACACATATCATGACAGAATGCCCGACTTATGGAGAATTCCGACGACGACGTTATCCTCCCATCGATGGTGGAGCGACCCTCGACATCTTAAGATCAGCATTAATAGCTGAGAATATCCGCCCCGGCAGAGTAATCATCCACTACCTAGAGTAGACAGGACTCCTCAACAAGGTGTAGATAAATCTCCAATATTCTGATTACATTTTAACAAATTTTACTTATTTTAGTCAGCATCGCATTATCACTGCCATTCATCCATCCTTCGACCAATTCATCGCTTCAATCATCACTGCACAATCACTCGCAGCACACCCATTTATTAAATTTGTCAGAGGAAATGGGTAAAATTCACAATATATTTTTAAAGCAGCCGAGGACTTTTCTTTTTCGGACAAAGATTGGATTGAGGCTGCCTCGTCGACTCTTGTGGTCCATTTGGGCAGTGGAAAGAAGAGGATGCACTCCCACACCCTCTCCTAAGAAAACCTCTGTAAAAAGTCTTAAGGTTTCCTCTCTGTAGGGAGTAGATGGAATATCTGCTCACTCCGACCGATTGGCAGATTAAGAGAGAAAGCTTAAAATCCTACAGTCTGTGCTGTAGCTCCCGCAATCGTTACCGCAATAAAATGGGGGCCGCGCCCTCTGTCAAACTGTGTTGACCTTGCCCAGGCGGACATAGTGAGTGAGTGCTCTCGGGCCACTCGATTGCTCACTGTACAGGTCATACTGCACTCCATCATAAACTTTTTAAAATGACGTTTCTATGTTAATCAAATCGTTTATTACTCATAAGGTATCACAGAAGAGCTGACCGACCAGACAACGGTCCAGGGGTGAAACGTGATAAGGAAACAGTATGGGACCTCGAGACCCACCCCTAAACGTTTCGTCACGTTCTATTTTGACAGGCTCCTTGAGTCGGTGCGGGCAGGTCGGTATCGTTACCACGTTAAAGTATTTGTTCCATTACCGCGGTGTAACTACTGCCATTGTTCGGTCATACAAATATAACAAGTCTGGCAAGGCGATATTTGTGCTATTACTCTAATGCCTTAACGATAAAGCTGGATCCCGTCAGGCGGCCAAGTGGGTGAAAGGTGGCGAGGCGCACCCTGCTTCATCGAAACAGTATGACTTATTTCTTAGAGGAGGTTCTTGTCGTCCTGTTTGCGGAGTGAATCTCTCAGAAAGGTCAAGGAATTGGTCTTGTTGCGCCCTGTGCTACCCGGGACTTCCTACCCTTCTCAAGTGAAGAAAGCACCCTCTAATCATGGTCATCCAATTCTACTAGCACTATAGATACCGCGACCAATCGAAACCTTCTGAGGCTCTGCCTTTCCCCGTGAGTCACTGGTCGAGCTGGCGGGAATACAGGCTGGCGCCCCGCCCCAACTAAACCCAATACCATCCTACGAAAAACTTTCATAAAAAGCGAAACCGCAGCGCCTCCACCTAATCGTATTTGAATGCCCCCCCCCCCTCCCAACAGAAGAGGGACACTACTGCCGCCAAAGGTTTGGATGCAGGAGAAAGGCAAGACTGATCCGCGGATCCAAACCTCCTCCACTAATTCGTCAAATGTTGCAGCTCCTGGAACTCTTTCTCAAGTTATTTTACGGGCATTCATCCTACTTATCTTTTAATCAAAGAAGGCCCCCCACCCACCCCAGTCTCCGTACTCGATCTGGAAGGCATTTTCATTCAAGGAAGATGCCGTGGACTTCTGACCCACTGGAAGGAGCTGCAGAGGATCGTCTGTTCTTGCTCCTTTATTGCTATTGTCTTTAGGAGAACATGTGTGGCCAGTGCCCCCTGCTCTCCCTCCTGGGTATCAGGGTTTTGCGACCTCACTACCACCGGAACGCAACTGATGGTAGCATGTTGGCCAAGGGCAACAGATCCATCAAAGGAGAGCACTAGCTAGCATGATTGGTAGACGGCCGAAGGTGGCCCGTTTCTCGGACGCGAGCTTTCTGGCGAATCCGTCGAATCTCTCCGAGGCGGCCATTATTAGTGTCCTTCGGATACGCCGGTGAGTGTAATGCCGCACTCTACCATAAACTTCGTGAAATGTTTGGTTTATGCGAGGGAACTCGTTGGTTACTCCATAGATAACATCACTTTAGAGCTGGCCGACCATGGAGCGGTCAAGGTGGAGCGTGTGATGAGAAAACAGAGAGGGGCCTCGAGACCCACCCCTACCATCTTCGTCACGTTCGACTGTGATAAGCTCCCTGAGTCGGTGCGTGCCGGTTAGTATCGCTACCGCATGAAGGCATTCATGCCACTGCCGCTGAGGTGCTGCTACTGCCACCGCTTCGGCCATACGAATCGCTCTTATAGACGTGTAAAGTCGAGGTGTACTCGAAGTCTGTGTAGGCAGCTCCAAGGACGTACACGATAAGTCCAAATCGTGTGTAGCCAAGTGTGTCAATTGCGTAGAGCCGCCCCTCGCTTCTTCGAAACAATGTTGTTCGTATCTCCTCGAGAAAGAAATCGTGGCCGTTCGGCCAAAGGATCGTCTCTCGTTTTGCGAGGCTAAGGACTTTGTTCTGGCGCGCCCGGCGCTGCCTGGGATGTCTTATGCCTTAATGTTAAAGTAGACGCCCTCTGCTCCTGGCCCCTCCATGCCTGCGAGCACGGTCGTTTCTGCGCCCAAGCGGAACCCTTCTGCGGGTTCTACCCACCTCGCGCAGTCCCCTGGTACAGCTGGCGGCACACAGGTTTCGGTTTTCTTGACCAAGACTAAGGTGGTGCACTTCTGCCGCCATTCACGGCTCCACCCTTACCCAGACTTGTTTCTAAATGGGGTTTGCTTGGAAGTGGTGGCCTCGTACCGTTTCTTTGGTCTTGTATTTGAACGAGGCCTCACCTGGGAGTCTCATATTCGCAGCCTTACGGTCTCTTGTAACCCGCCATCGAAATTCTTCGTTCCGTGACGTTCAGTGCCTGGGCTGCTGATATGGCTACTGCCTTACTTTTTTATCGATCCTTTGTTCGTTCGAAGCTCGACTACGGATGCGAGTTTTATGCATCCGCAGCCGATCGTGTATTGCGGAAGGTGGACTCGATCCACCACACCGGCCTTCGCCTGGTGACCGGTGCCTTCCGCACGTCTCCATTGCGAGCCTACTTCTCGATGCTAGGGAGATGCCACCGCTCTGTGCCGTGTACATTGCATTATTTGCGAGCTCGGCGCCTCCCTCAGGCGCCAACTACTCTCAGTGCATTGGCAGCTGATCTTGACGAGAGATGCCAGTCATACCTTAAGCCATAGACCTCTTTAACACTGGACTGGCAACTGCTTTATGTTTTGAATGTCGCCTGTGCATAACGGCCCCACTGAATTCAAACGCACCGCCGGCCGCAGGGAACGCCAGTTTGAGTTCATCAGTGAGTGCCTCTAATTTTAAAGGGGTTTTAAGAGGTAACAACAAGGAATAACAACAAGGAAAGAAGGTACCCTAGGAGACCTTACGGTCCATTCAAAGAGGGTACCATTGGACTTGCAATCGAGCGGGCACAAGGCTGCTCAATTGTTTTGCGTCCCTAAACGGCCACTTTTCAAGACCTTGTCTAGTCTTGACTTGAACTGGTCAACAGATTCACTGTTGACAACTTCCACTGGAAGTGCGTTCCACTTACCGCAGATACTGTAGGTGAAAAAATTTCCACACAGATTGCGGTTGTAACGCTTCAGTTCAAGTTTGAAGCCGTGATTGCGCGTTCTGTTCTCACTCAGTGTGAAAATATCCCGGTAGTCAACATTGTCGAACCCTCGAAGTATTTTGAAAACTTCGATGAGCTGACCACGCAGTCTACGGGTTTCCAGCGAGAACAGATCTAATTCCCTTAGTCTATCCTCATAACTTTTATGTCGGATAGAGGGAATCAGATTGGTTGCCCTGGCTTGTACGCGTTCCAATCTCGCGATGTCTTTTCGCAATGAAGGACTCCAAAATTGTACGGCATACTTCAGGTGCGGTCGGACAAGTGAGTTGTACAGGCACAGTACAATCTCCTGGTTCCGATAACCAAACTGGCGCTTAATATAGCCTAACATCCTTTGGGCCTTTTTCTCCGCCTCAATGCACTGTTTCGAGAACTTGAGGTCACTAGTGATAGTAACACCCAAGTCCTTCTCAATGTCACTCGATTCAAGAGCAGTGCCCTTAAGGATATACTGAGATTGGGGGTTTCTGTGGCCGATATGCATCACTTTGCATTTGCCCACGTTAAAAGGCATTTGCCACGTGTCCGACCACTCCCCAATCTTCCCAAGATCTTCCTGCAGGCGGGCAGTATTTCCATCCTTTGCAACGTTCATACCAAGCTTGGTATCATCGGCAAATTTGGAAATCTTGGCAACCATGTCACCGTCCATGTCGTTGACGTAGATGATGAATAGTAGTGGTCCTAGGACAGAACCTTGAGGCACCCCGCTAGTAACGGGCACCCACTCATAAGACTGTCCATTTACCACCACCCGTTGCCGTCTGCCACTTAGCCAGTTCTCGATCCAGCCGGCTACCTTTCCGTCTATGATAAGCGCTCGCACTTTCCGGAGAAGGCGGCGGTGTGGTACCTTATCAAAGGCTTTCTGAAAGTCTAGGTACACCACATCCACCGCCTTGTCCCGATCGTGCTCACTGAAAACGAAGTGGAAGAATTCTACAAGGTTCGTCAGGCATGACCGTTGCCTTCGGAAGCCGTGCTGGGAACTCCTCAGTAGCAGGTTTGACTCTAAATACGACGTCACTTTGTCCACCATCATGCTTTCCATAAGTTTACCGACTATCGAAGTCAGACTGATAGGTCGGTAGTTCGACGGTTGGTTACGGTCTCCTTTCTTGAAGATAGGAGTCACCTCCGCCTCACGCCAGTCTCTAGGAACGCATCCGGTCCGGATTGACATGTTAAATATAGCGCACAGATGTCGTGATACTTCATCGCACACTTCCTTCAACACTTTAGGTAGAAACCCGTCCGGTCCAGGGGACTTATTCGTCTTTAGGTCAGCGATCTTTTTCTTTATTTCTCCTTCGGTGAAGTCCATTGCCTCCAGTTTTTCCCCCGAGTAGGAATCCGTGGGCTGGGGAATGGGACCACACTCTTCAGTAAACACTGAAGAGAAGTAGTCGTTGAGGAGGTTAGCATTTTCTGCATCTGAATGCTTTAATGTCCCCTCCTCATTCCTCAAAGGGCCAATCGTTCGACGGATTGGTTTACGGCTGTTCACATATCCAAAAAACTCCTTGGGATTCTCTTTACAGAGTCTCGCCACTCGGAATTCCTCAGACCGCTTAGCCGCCCTTATGCTGGACTTCACTCTCCTGGCTAGCCTCCGGTATTCGTCAAAGTCACCCGAGATCTTCGATTGCCGGTACACATTCCTCTTCTCCCTAAGCAGTTGCCCGATTTCTCGATTAAACCACTTTGGTTGAACAGAGGACCGATGGGGGCATTTCAGAGGGATGAAACGCGATTGAAGACTCATGAATGTGGTTTTGAAACTGTTCCAAGAGTCTTCAACAGCATCGCACTCTTCTAGCCTCGCGTCATTCAGTCCCGCGCGTAGACCTGCAAAGTCTGCTCTTCTTAAATCCAGTTTCCTTGATTTACTAATTGCAGGCTCTGCCTTGGAGACTGACTACAAATCTAATTAGTCGGTGGTCACTGCCACCGAGCTCTTCGCCAACAGAGAGGTCCTCAACGATGTCATCCTCAGAGGTGAAAACCAAGTCGAGGATATTGTCTCCTCTCGTTGGCTCTCTCACCCATTGAGTGAGGAACTCGTTGTTCGTGAACTCCAGGAGTAGTGCGTTCTCGCCACAGGGTTCTCTGGTTTCCCAGTCAACTTGTGTGTTGAAATCACCCATGACGATACACACTCTGTCTTCGACAAGTTCTCCTAGTAGCTGGTACAGATCTCTGTCCTTTTCAACGAGTTGGGCAGGAGGTCTATAAAGCACCAGGGTCCTATATTTGGCAGGACCTATCTCTAGGTCAACACCTAGTAGTTCATGGTCGGATACGATGTTGCAATCCCTCGAGTTGAGAGTATCCTTGACATACAACATCACACCGCCACCTTCTCTGTCTGGCCTATCTTTCAAGAAGAGCTGGTAACCGGGAATCGTGAATTCGCCTTCAAAGTCTCGGTTTAAGGTTTTTATCCACGATTCTGTTATGGCTACCATTTCGGGTTCTTCCGTCGCTACGAGGCCACGGAGCTCAGGAAACTTGTTCCTGATTGACCTCGCATTGAACAGAAGAACTTTCAGGGAGTCCCCGACTGTAGGACTCCCTACGCTCTTCCGTTTCCCGGCTTGTTTGTTGGCGAGGCACCCCTTTTTGCGACCTCTGAGAAGGTCGTTCCTGGAGTGACACGGGCATACTGGCGTACGTCCGCCCTCACTCTGGGCCGGATACTCCTTTCGGTCCTCTCTACGACATCCTGGATCATGTTCGACAGAAAGGCCTTTCCTTTAAAGGAAAGATGTACCCCATCCCTTTGGTAGAGATCATTTCTACCATAAAAGGTGTGGTACGGGTCCACAAAAAAGACCCCCTCTGCCGTACACAAATCTGCCAGGCGCCGGTTTAAAGACACATTCATCGAGTGAGCGGTCCGTGTTGGACCTCTCCTCGGGAGCATCCCGACTACCACGCGCTTGTGGGTTTTCAGCCCACAGTCGTCCACGGCACCCATGACCGTGTGGAGGATTTTATCTGTAGGGCCTACCCTACCTCCTCTCAGGTAGAGGTCGTTTCCACTGACCATCAGAGCAACGACTGAGCTCTCAGAAATCTGTGATTTCTCAGCCTCTACTCTGATGTGGTGGTTACCACATCCTGGCAGGCAGCTTACCTTAACGCTTGTGCGAAGGCGGGCCGCTAGCAGGGGCTGCAGGTCCCGTGCCTGGGAATCGCCCACAAGGATGACCCTGGCACATTTGCCTGCTGAGCTCGGATTCTTTATTTTCTGAGGCAAGCTCTCCGATTCCTCTCTCTTCCCCATCATGGTCTTTTCAGGCTTTTCTTTTTTCTTCTTCCTCTTATTCTTCTTCTTCTCTATCATCTTTTCCCCTTTGTCATCCTTTTCATTAACTTCTTCTACCCTTTCTTCTTCTATTTCTCTCTCTTCCTCTTTCTTCTTTCCCTTTTTCGTCTTTTTTTTCTTTTTCCCTTTTGGTGTCGCTGCCACATTCGGGCACGGGCTCTCTGCAGAGGTAGTGTTTGCCACAGGACTAGAGAGATCGTTTAATTTCTCTTCGAGCCTGCGGATCTGGTGGGAGTGCTCCTCCTTGAGCCTCTCGATTTTCTGTTCGAGGTCTGTAGTTCTTTCCCTGTAGTAGGCGACTACTTCCTCCACTTCCTTCTTTAAAATGCAAGTGGTGCATACACTGTCTGGGTGGCATTTCGCATAGCAGCCTTCCGGGAAGTCAACGCACCACTTGTCCTTCTTACATGTGGCACACGTGAATTTTAGCGCTGCTGGACCTTTCTTTCCTGCCATTTTGAACACTATTTCTTAAGCTTGTGACCAATCAATATATAAAAAGGGGTTGGTGAGTTCTCCCCGCGTGAGTCGCTCCCGCCTATTGATCGGAGTCGTTTCGGAGTCTTCCAGAAGGCACGTTCCATGTGCTGCTGTTCGTCCGACCGAGTCGTCAAGCCTCGGCGTGCCGTGGCTCCCAACCAAGCAGCACAGACGGTCCCTGAAGGGGCCATCGATTTCTCACCAGGTGAACAACAACGAAGCACACCCCTTACTAAACTCCTACTAGTTCCCTTCACAACGGCCAGGATCTCGGAGAAGCGTTCAATGGATATCCCGCCACACCAAGGAACTCGACCCAAGGCTTTTTATTGGCCTGGCAACCAACCTGGGAACAAAGGGCCGTCACCTCGGACCGATGCTACCAGAGGCACCCGTCAACGGGCACTAGGAACGGTCAATAATTACGCGCCAGGGAAGGGGTTAACGGGGCACTACCCTCATCCCATTCATCGTGCCCCAACGCCTAGGACCCCTCTAGTCCTAGTCTCTCGCAACCAGTGAGCGTCGATTGGCGTTGTTTATAGAGGTTCCAAAGCCTCTCTTCTGACGCGTGAGGTAGCTGCCAGGTCCTTATATGTAGATAGAGGGAAAAAAAGGAAAGAGTGACATGATAGGAGTAGGCTTTTTTTTTGTTTTTTTTTCTTTTTGTATAAGTGGGAAGTAAGATAAAAGTAAAAAAAAAGAGAAGGATAGAGTAGAAAAAAGAAAAGATGACGCACTTAGTCTGGAACCTCGTTTCCGACCAAACCGACAAGGGAAGCCCTGCCAGGGGTACCCAGAAGAGGTACCCCCGCCGACATAGCTCGAAAAGTCAAAGGTCCACACAAGCTCTCTTCCCGCGACAAGGGGGCGTCACCTCTCCCTCTGGTTTATTTAGAGAGAGAGAGAGGTCTGGGCCTTGTTCCTGGTGTTTTTCTGGCAAAATTGCTTTGAAACTTTTAAGGACGAGACTTTTCTTGTTGACTTCCTACCACAACAATGTCTGTGTGTGGGGGGAACTACTATTGTTGCTAATAGTAATAGTAGCTAGTACATGGTCATAGTAGTAATAATATGAATAATGTCACCATTTGACGCTATTGTAGTAAGAATTGATAAGTAGCAGATTATTATCTATTTTTAGATAAGAATACAAATCTTCCTTCTTAGTTTATTGAGCAGTCACAGCAAAGGATGATTTGATGGACACGGACATCGATCATTTTTCACATTATTAATCAGATGAAACAACATTTGGACTAACAATCCACCTTTAAAATGTAAAATAAACGCATTCAATCATAGTTAAGTAACAAGATAAAGTTAACACTTAATGATGTAACCAACGAATGCAAATAAAAATAACCGTCTTTGCATCGTTCACACGATCTTACTCAATAAGATACATCATATAACTAGGTCTACTAAAGTAGACAATATGGGGCGATTGCCTCGCAATATATTATTCAAATTAGGTTCCCCTCCAGTTCAAATGGGTTATTGTTAAGAATGAGGTGAAAAAGGATAATGGACACCACACACACACACCTGTGGGAGAAGAATTAATGGACTTAACTACTACCCTTAGGTATAAATGAACATAATAACAAATAATTACAAGTGATGTTTTGGGTGTTATCTATCTCCTTCCTCCCCTCGCAAGTTTATATGGGCACATTAGAAACTTTGAACGATAACGAGTAAATTTACATAGCCTTTGAAAAAAACAATAACGTTGCACCTAAGATTCATAATCCAGATGCAATGGGCGCACGGTTTGAAAAACAATGACGCTAAATATTTTCATATATAGTGAATTATTTGTCAAGACGGGTACGATGCCTCAGCCTGCGTGGGGATAGAGATTCTGATGACCCCGGTTCGTTATGGGGCTGCAGCCGTGCCAAAGCTAGTGGTAATTTTTTCTGGGCACGGATATCAGCACACTTCTGAGGGTTCACAGACTAAGATGTTTCTGGGACCTGTAGTCTCGTTTACTAAACCTGTACGGTTAGTCAGAGACTCTTCACTGGGGGTGATAGGCTCTATATCTGTCCCATCACGTATAATTACAGGGCTTGTACTACGAGCAGTTTCCTGTTTACTGGGTGGGGATGGTCTGTGGATAAGAGGAGTAGGTGCAGGTTGAGAGTGTACTGCCTTATCATCCATGGTAAGTGTGTTAAGTGCAGATGCAAAGGCAGCATCGAGGTCCTTGGATTTCCAATTACACCTGTCGTGGTATGACATTAAATTATATCAATACCATATTATATCTATGGGGGAGAGACCAATAACTTAAAGGCGAACCGACAAGGGAGACGGAACGCCATGAGTTTCGTCAGGAGGTTGGCGAGATAAGAGTGCAACGAGGTCAGGTATAATATGGGCAATGGCAAATCTCAAGGTTATTTAAAGAGGCATTACAAAAATATAATTTTATTTACACAAAAATAATGAGAGAATTGATGGGTAAAATTACCCCAGAGAATTAACGGGCAAAATCACAATCAGTAACGAAGGGGGGAATTGTAATTATAAATGAGACTATGAAGTTAGAACTTAAGGTATTACAGGAGGAGACTTCAAATGAGGAGGGGGAATTAACTCAATTGGGTTACTGAAGAGGGGGTGAGGGGTTGGCTTACGGATGTCTTCTGCACGTGAGGTGAGGCCGCTCGGAACTTCTGAGCGGTATGTTAAAGTGATGACGGTTCTCCAAAAAACATAAGGGGGGGGGGGTAACTTCCGGTCCAGGGGGGAGTATTTCGGCCACCCGAAGCGAGGGGCGAACGAAGGAGGGCTTCGACAGGAGTTGGTGAAAGAAGTCCGGAAAATCACTCGGTGGCGATTGTTAAGTGGAATTACCTCACTGGCTGGGGCTAATTACAAATACACAAAATAGTTCAGCTGTCACTTGGCTTTGTTTTTAGCACCTGACTTGGAACTATGGGGAAACTTCTGGGGTCCGGGCGAGACTTCTCAACTCTGTGTCTCTTCATGGGAGTCGAGCGCTATTTATGTCCGAGGCTCTCCCCGGGGTTGGGTGGCGGTAAGCGGGAAACAGCTCTACTCTCGAATGGCCTCGAATCTTCTTGCAGAGGCTATTCTGCCCGTGTAAAAGTGAATCGTGGTGGACACGGTTCGAGGCTACCGCTTGGGGAAGGGGGGGGGGGTACGCTTACCAATTTGGGCCTAACCGGGCCTTCTGCACGCATGGAAGTTCCGTCTGCTCAAGAGATTCCACGTGGTGTTCCCTCACAAACACCAACGGCTGGACGACGAAAGGAATTCTTTACGGAAACGTGTTCAGGGAAATTGATGCGGACATCATCTTAATTTCAGAACACGGGATCCACGCGCGCAGTGCAGAAATGAAAATCTGGAACTACGATGTGTTGATCACAAATTATTCGCAGGGGCGGTTCGAAGGAGCCGCTATTGTAATAGAGAAAGGGATTAAATACAAGCAAATAAGAAATCCAGAAGAATCCTACCTCGCGATTGAGGTCGAACTCGACATAAGAAAGTTGGTCATTGCTACCGGATATCAACCGCCAAGGAGAGATGTGTTACTAATTCACACTCTCACCGGCCTATTTGGCAGAAGAGCCCCCAATATATTAATGGGGGATCTGAACGCCAGATGCCCAGAATCCAGTTCCAGGACCTTCAACGGTATATGAAGAAGCCTGGACCTATTGCTGGACAGAAATATTGCCCAGCGAATAGGCCCCGACTTCCCCACCTTTGTCAGACCAGGAAGTGCCACTAAACCAGACATCTGTCTGGCGAATCGTCAGCTGCCGTTCAATTACTACATGGAACCAGTCCAGCTACCATGTAGTCACCATATAGGGTTCCTACTCACCATCAACAGGAACCCTATACAAGTTCCAGCTCTAGTCAGAAAGAACTACAAAAGAGCAGACTGGACACGGTACGCGCGACTTCTCGAGGCCTACGATCCGCCCAACTTGGACGAGGCAATTCTCGAGGAGATTGACGAGGCACTCGACGACCCCCAATAACCATATCATCAACGCAGATAGGTCCTGTATCCCTAAATCCGAGGATAGGACCATCCCTACCTACAGATGGACCGAATACTGAAAAAATTATACATTGAGCTGAAGTTATTGTAGGAAATCAACATCGTGAATGCATCAGTTCACTTAATGAAGCGAAGTAAAGAAGTCAAAAAAACTGAACCAGTTGATCCTCGAACAACAATGTAGAAAATGGGAGGATGCGATCGATAGCCTCGATCACGAAACGACTCCCAAAGATTTTTGGAAAAAGATCCGAAATCTCAAAGGATCGACTGGAATAAGAAGCAAAAGATCGAGATACAGAAGGAAGATGGAAACATCGAAACGGAAGAAGGAAGAATTGAAGAGATATTCCGAAGTTATTGGGAAAAAGATCTTCAGTATAACAAGAGTTGCCAGATGGGCTCCACAAAATTAAAAAAATTCAGTATACTAAGAGGAAAACGAAGACTATGACCTAGAGTTTGAAATCAATATCATCGTCGAGCTTAACGAACAAACACACAAGACGCACCTTCACCGCCAGGTGGATAAACAGCGCGATGGAGACGCCGAGATTACAGAAGAAGAACTATTCGGCGCGCACCGCTCATTCCAACGAAAAGCCCCAGGACAATCGGGGCTTACAAAGCTTAACTTTGAAAAGGCACCAGCCAATGTCATCGAAGGAATGAGAAGAATTTATAACGCCTGTCTGAACACGGGATACTTTCCAGATGCTTATAAAACGGCTAAGATGATTTTCTTGCCTAAGCACGGAAAGAACCCAACGTTGAAGGAGAGCTATCGGCCAATATCACTTCTAGAATTTGGCGGGAAGCTCTTCGAGAAGATCCTCAACAAAAGACTGGTGTCTCACCTGGAAGAGAACTTCCTCTTCAACCCACAACATGGCTGTGCAGCTGCACCTGGATAGGAGGGATACTATCATTTCTGCGTACATTCCACCGTCAGCTGACTTCGACGCGGGGGCTTTCCGCTGCGTCGTGGCACGGTTGCCGAGGCTCTTTCTCTTGCTTGGAGATCTGAACGGCAGGCATCCTCTCTGGGGAGATTACTCAATAAATCCCAGGGGACAGGTCCTTGCCGATCTGATCGAAGAGCTTGAGATAGGTGTCCCAAACGGGGATGAGTTTACGCATCACTGTCAGAGAACCACTTCATTTTCTTGCCTTGATCTATCTTTGTGCACTTCGGATGCACAGCCTGATTTTGATTGGGGGGTGGTCGATGACCTCTATGGTAGTGATCACTTTCATATTCAAATATCATTTTCAGGGCAACTGCCGCCTGAAAGCCCACCTCGGTGGTGCTTGGCGCAGGCGCGGTGGCCTGCATTTCAGGAAATAACTGAATTCTCTATCTCAGTCAAGGAGTTTAGGTCGGTAGATGAGGCCGTTGAGTTCTTTTCCGGCAACCTCATCGCCGTGGGCCTGACTACTATTCCTAGGACGTCTGGCCGTTTTGCACGACGACCACTCCCATGGTGGTCGGCCGAGTGTGAGACGGCCCTCAAACAGAAGTGTTATGCCTACATGCGCTATAAGCGCCGCCCGAACGATTTCAATGTCGGTGAATTTCGTTGTGCCAGGGCTAGGTTGCGGTATATTTCGAAGCACGCCCGCCGCTCTTCTTGGCGGGCATACGTGTCTTCACTTAACGGGAAGACCCCTTTAGCAGATGTGTGGAATCGAGTCAAAAGGATTCGGGGCAAGTTCTCGCAGGACCCCCCTCCCGTTCTCCAGGAGAATGGGACCGCAATCTCGCACCCCGCGTCCGTGGCGGAATCCTTAGCGACCGCTTTTTCCGCATTCTCTAGCCGGGATGCTGCTCCGCCAGCATTCAATGCACGTCGTGATGTCGCGGAAGGCCGCCGGCTGGACTTTACCTCCAGAGGCGGAGAACCCTTCAACGACAAGTTTTCTGTGAGTGAGTTGCGCTCCGCTCTCGCTTCTTGCGCGGACACCGCCCATGGTTTGGACGATGTCCCGTACGCCATGCTTCGACACCTGGGTGAGCGAGGCATGGTCTTTCTGTTAGATTTGTTCAACAGGATCTGGGTGGAGGGTCTTCTCGCAGACTCCTGGCGAATCGCTACTGTGCTTGCCTTTCGCAAACCGGGGAGAGATCACTCTACTCCGACCGGTTTCCGCCCAATCTCTCTAACCTCCTGCGTGTGCAAGTTGATGGAGAAATTGGTAAATGTTAGATTAGCCTTTTTCCTGGACTGCGGAGGTCATCTGTCTTCTACACAGTGCGGTTTCCGCAATTTCCCCATTGAGAGCCTGTTGGTCGATGCTGGGGAGATGCCACTCGCTCTGCGCCGCGTGCAGTGCATTACTCGCTTGTACGCGCGTGCCCGGCGACTCCCTCAGTTGCCAACAGCTTTTACTGCATCCGCAGCTGATCTTAACGGTGCCTATGCCACCGAGAGACGCCAGTCATACCCTAAGCTTTTTGGGTTTACGGCCAGGAAACTCCTTCGAGAGGTAGATATATCTCTCGGGCCGGTGGCGCCCCTGGTTCTGCCCAGGACGCCACCCTGGATGGTACCACATTTGGCTATTTGTCGCCACGCCTCTGCTCCCAAAGCTTGTACGGCGCCGGTAGTATTGCGTTCGACCTTTTTGGAGCACACCTCGTTTCACGCTGGAACCGTGCCAGTGTATACGGATGGCTCCAATTCCCAAGAGGGGGTCGGCTTCCACGCCGTAACCCCTCTGTTTGAAGTCTGCGGGGCTCTGGCAGGCGCTGCGTCTGCCCTCACGGCCGAGCTGGTGGCAATACACCACTCGGTACGGGAGATTACGCGACGTGCCGGTTCGGATACCGGATTTTGATCTATAGCGACTCACAAACCGCCCTGAGTGCTCTCGGGGCATTGGAATCTCCCCATTCCCTGGTTCGCGATATCTGTGACGCTACAGTTTTCGCGATCCGGGCAGATGTCGAGATTATCTTCTGCTGGGTTCCTGGTCATGTAGGAGTTACGGGGAATGAGCGCGCCGATGAGGGCGTTAAAGAGTCCGCGAGGACTCTGCGACCGGACTAGCGTTTTGCTCTTCCTCACACCGACTACATGGCAGGAATACGGGCAGCTCTTCGGACTGCTTGGCAAAGAAGATGGGAGACGGTCGAAGGGAATTAAAGTTGCCTGCCATTGCGCCGCAATGTTCTCGTGGACCTACCCCGCAATGCTGCGTCGGTTTCAGGTTGTTTTCTGTCGTCTCCGAATTGGGCACACTCGCGCGACGCACCGCTATTTAATGGAGCGGTCGTCTGCGCCTTATTTCGACGACTATTTTGTCCCCCAGACTGTTCGGCCCTTTCTTGTTAAATGTCCCAGTCTGGGTGATCTTTGCGCACAATACATGGCGTGGTTGCAACCGCTTATCCCTTGTACTCGAAAGAGAGTGTAAAACAACATAAGGCAGGGTTAAAAAAAAAAAAACAACCATAAAAAACGCGGGTTTTATTACCGGTTTTAGGGAGGGTCTTTTTCAAGTGAAATTTGAAAAAACCAGAGTTTGTTTTTTTTTTCAAAATTACACCGTTATTTTTCTTTCAAGAAATGAACACCACTTATCATTATTTTATTCAAGATGCATATTTATGTTTAGAATTCCAATAGATATATATCAGATTAATGTTAGTTCTCTGATACTGACTCATAATTCATCTCTCCTTCTACAGGGTACCCACAATTCTCAATCAGTGATCTGTTCTTACTATAATATAATTATTAAACTAAGTAATTATTAATATTTTTGAAATAGAGATAGCTATTCTTTTTCTGTTATTCTCATGTTTGTAGTGTTTGTTTTGTTTTGTTTTAAAGCAGAATAAAACTCGGGTTTGAGGGGTGTCTTTTCCAATATTTTTATTTTTTTTGCCAACCCTGACATAATGGTTTCAAATTTCGTTAGAATGGGTCGAATAGTTATGATGTTATTGCCGGTACCGGGATGGGCGGGGGCGCTACCGCCTGTCCTTTGTACTCGGGACGAGTGCGTGCACATTTGCTTGTTGACTTGTTGACTTTTGGGGGGAGGCCGGCCTTCTCCATTTCATTTAACTAGGTTTAGTTGTTGTTTTTGTTATTGTTTTTTTATTGTTATTGCTTCCTAATTTTTATTTCTTTTTATTGTTGTTTTCTTTTCAAATTTTTCAAAGTAGCCTAGAACTAGGCTGTTTGTTTATGGCGACTTATGCCTAAGTTGGCAGTCGCCAGATAGCCCCTTAAAAAAGAAAATGATGTTATTGCCCAAGAAAATAATTCCCGTGCTAACCTTGTGAGGACCTTGGCAAGTATATCATTCGAACAAGAATGTAAAACAACATGAGGATTTCAAATATCGTTAGAATCGGCTGAATAGTTATGATGTTATTGCAAAAACAAAAAAAAAAGCAAAACGGCGACCGACCGACCGCCGACATAGTGAGATGTAGAGTCGCCCGCGACTAAAAACTGCAATATCCCCCCCCCCGTCTTCGTCCCTTACTCATCTCCCGAATACGAGCGTGGCTTGCTCTTCGGGATGCATCCCGTCTGAGAATCATCTCGGCGGAATAATTGGAGACGACGGCACAATTTGGGGACGTGGAAAAGATGCATTCGAGCATTAGGAGGGCGCCTTGGCACTCTAATTCGACGTCATGATGCAAATTTTGATGATGATTAAATTGTTTATAACAACCCCCCATCCCCTGCAACAGCTCATCCCCTTTTCAACTGCAAGGTGGTAAAAGGCGTTGTGATAGAACGTGTTGAAGCTGCGTTTAATTTCAACTCCTACCCCGTATTATTAAAAAACCACGATGCTTCCCACGTGCATCTTCGATTCGAGGCTTGGAGTCTTATCTCAGCTACCGGATGCCAATGTTTAAACAAGGAGGTTATCGTCCCCCCGTTCGCCCCCATACGCCGACCACGCCAGATCGAGTTAGGCTTATGAACAGATAAGGCATTGTTCCCCGGCCCGGCTGTGCGTTCCCTCCAAGCTTCCACTCCATTTTCCCCCACGCCAAGGAGATGTCCTGGCTATTTATATGGAAACTTTACCACTAAGATCAGATTGGAGATCCAGATTTTCGTCGCGAAACATCACCACGACCCTCTCTCCCTTTGTGCGCCAAGGGACCTCGACCTCGAGATTCACCATCACTTGTCCAGAAGGAGGACAATATTCCTTGAGTGCCAAAGGTTCGAGCCTTTCTGACGACAAGTCCCCAAGGCTTCCCCCCCCCCCTGTTGTTCAAGGAGAACAGCATTAGAACAGCCATTGTTCGTTTTGAGCCCTTCGCCAAGAAACGGTTCTCATCCCCCCCTGTTGTTCAAGGAGAACAGCATTAGAACAGCCATTGTTCGTTTTGAGCCCTTCGCCAAGAAACGGTTCTCTCCCCCCCCCCTGTTGTTCAAGGGAGAACAGCATTAGAACAGCCATTGTTCGTTTTGAGCCCTTCGCCAAGAAACGGTTCTCATCCCCCCCCTGTTGTTCAAAGGAGAACAACATTAGAACAGCCATTGTTCTTGAGCCCGTAGACAAGAGACGGTTCTCATTCCCCCCTTTGTTCAGAAGAGAACAAAGTAGAACAGCCATTGTTCTTCAAGCCGTTCGTCGAGTAACGGTTCTCCTTTCCAAGACGCCTCGTCAGGATCCTTTTATCCCCCCCCTTCGGCTGGAACTCGCCAGCGGACCGAATACCTTCGTACCTTCCACTGCACCCTAATGAAAAGTTACGTAAGCCAAACGTCACCTTTTGAGTATTGATCCCTTTTGTCAATTCTATCCTGTGCTTTAAATTGTTTATCGAACCATCCCATCTCTTTAACTCTATATTTGTTTTACCTTTTTTTTAATCCCTTAAATCCTTGGATTAGCCCGAGTCTCCACGACCCTTTCCATTCTGTTTATGTCAATATTTTCTGTTTTTGTGTATTGTTTATAGTTATTATTAATAAAACTATTTTATTAATGATAGCAATATTATTATCCTTGAGCTCAGTTCCACTTCTTAAGCATTTTGAAGATACATAATATCGGCCGCCAGACAGTAAACGCACTCTAAAAATAATTAATGAAGTTCCCTCAACGAATAGTGTTATATATAGTATCGTCGGGAGTCATTCTACGACATATATATATATATATATATATATATACTATTTAAATTTGGTATCAGGTGTGTAAGGTTTAACGCTATATCTTTGCAAACACTGGTCTCAGTCGAGTAAAGCATAGTGTTATTCGTTATAATAATAGAATATAGCAGTTCCCTTTTGTTTTAACGATTGCTATCCCCCCTTTTTTTTTAAACTTAAGAAGCTGGAGTAGCTCAAGGAACGGTTATAATAATTTGTTTGTGTTTTTTTTGTGATTTTAGTCAGTGGTTATTTAGATTGAGAAACCAAGTACGAATAGGTCAGTGCCCATATTTAGGTAGGCTAATTCTATAGAAGCATAATTCTTGTTGCGAGGAATTTTAGTTGGTTGACTAGTGCGCCCCCAAGTGCAAAGATGACTCAGTTTGAAATCTTTAAAGCGCAAGGAGAATCCTGTGGACTTTCCGGAAAAGAACTAATTGAGTACATTCAAGAGGAGCAAAGAAAAGAGGAAGAAAGAGAAATACAAAGAAAAAAGGAAGAAAGAGAAATACAACGAGAAGAAAAAGAAAGAGAGGAACGGATAAGACAAGCTGAGCTTCAGATTGAATTAGCTCGGATTAAAGCAGAAGTTCAAAGAAAAAAGGTAGAAAAAGAAAGAGAAAGAGAGGAACGGGAAAGAGTAATCCAACGAGAAGAACGAGAAGGAAAAATACAACGAGAAGAACGAGAAAAAGAAATCCAACGAGAAGAAAGAAGGACGGACTCGCGCTCCTTCCCAGGAAAGCTGACAAAGTTTCCGAGCCCCGTAAAACCCCCAAACTTCTTTCCCCAAAACCAACAACGGGACTCCAAACCTCCCGTTAAGACTTCTCCTCCATCTCTCTTCCCGAAGCGACCAACCATATGCTTCACCTGTGGTGTAGAAAACCACATGAGCTGGAATTGCCCCCAAAGTTCTAGGCTTAAAAGCGGACCAGCCCACCAAGTTCACCAGATTAATGCGACCCCGGCTCCCCCGGTGGTGCAGACCCAAGCAGAAACTTCTCCCCCTCCGTCAGGCCACCAGGTAAATTTTGTTTTTGGTAAAAGTTCATCGGGAACTTTGAAATATGAGGAGGGCAGCGTGGACAGCTGTCGAGTATTGACTCTCGTCAGGGACACAGGATGTACGTGCTTCATCGTGTCCGACGAACTCCTCCCAGTGGCCTCTAACCACGAAAAATTTGCGGTGGTACATGACCAACTTGGGCGGGCGAACCGATTCCCCGTCGCTAGATGTTACCTGCAGTGTCAATATTATAATGGCTGGGCTGAAGTCATTGTAGCACCCATACAATTCTGTTCCGTACTTATAGGACAGAGCCCCCAAGTAAGTTTCGACCCTGTGTTTCAGGCCGCCCTTCCTCAAGGCCGAGATAAGAAAGAAGCCCAGGAGCCCGTCCCCATCAGAACCCCGATACCGTCCGATTTCTCGGAGACCCCTAACCAGGACTTTAGGACGGCAAAAGAGGAGTGTGAATCACTAACACCCTTAGGTGATAAGGCCCCAGACAAGGACACGGAGACTGTCCCTGGACCCCAAGAAAAAAAGAACCCCCAACGCGCCCATGGAGATACCTTCGTAGAACTGGACGAAGCATCGGCGCTTGAAGAGGATTGCCCCGCGGAGTCCCTTAATGTAATCCAGACAGTGTGCATCCAACCTGATGCCGATTACCCTCCTCCTTCCCTACCAGGCGAGTCTTTAGAACCCTCTGACCTGGATAGTGGCGCGCAGCTGACACCACGTCCGAATAGTCAGCTACAAGAACTAATTAAATGGAATCACCATTTACCCACCCTATTAGCTCTTTTCGAGCAACTGCGTGAAAATGGCCTCACCATTGGCCCCAGCAAATGCCAGTTTGCCCACGAAACCATCAAATATTTGGGTTTCAAAATAGGACAAAACAAGTTAGGTCCCCACGAGAACAAGATTAAGGCAATCGCCGACATGCCCCTCCCGATTACAAAGAAGCCATTAAGATCGATCCTAGGATCAGCTTCTCCCTATCAGCGATTTGTTCCGAATTTCGCTGCAATTTCGGCCCCCCTATGCCCCCTTCAGGAAAAGAATTTCTCCGATCGTTTACGTTGGAATGATGTCGCTGTTTCCCATTTTAATCAGCTCAAAAGTAAGTTCAATTCTGCCCCCATTTTTAAGTTGCCCAACCCGGAAAAATCCTTTGGGGTTAAGACCGACGTGATCAACGAGGGCATTGGAGGTGTACTCCTTCAATACGTGGATGACAGAACGAGTCATCCAGTTGCATATG
Organism: Ceratothoa steindachneri; assembly: GCA_963969495.1. Classification (NCBI taxonomy): domain Eukaryota; kingdom Metazoa; phylum Arthropoda; class Malacostraca; order Isopoda; family Cymothoidae; genus Ceratothoa; species Ceratothoa steindachneri. The sequence continues at coordinate 112,484,028 of OZ018328.1, forward strand.
CTAGTCGTCAATTATTACCACGCGAAAAGAGATATGCCACTAGAGAAAAGATAGCTCTATCAATTATCTGGGTCATAGACAAATTCAAGCTGTACTTGATATGTAAAGAATTTCAAATAGGAACCGACCACCGTCCGTTAGCCTATATTAGGAATTTGAGACACTCAAACGGCCGCATCATGCGCTGGAGTTTACTCTTGCAAGAGTATCAGTTTAAAATAAATTAGATAAAAGGTTCCGATAACCAGGTCGCTGACGCACTCAGTAGAAATGCGTTACCGAATAGCGTAGAATAATTGTATTCATAGGATTAGTATCTCCATGTAGGTATATACCGTCTTGTACGACTTAATTTAAGATTCTTTTGTAATATAATTAATTAATGTATATGTCTGAATTTTGTAACGCTCAATGTCTAATTTTTGTATGTATATATATTTGTTCTTATTAATTTACGTATAAATTATTTTGTCCCGTATGTACTAAGTTTATATCATTTCATTGTTCCATGCCCTTTTTTTTCTCTCTGATTAAGTTGTATTAAAGGTTATTTTCCCCTGTAATCTAAAGATCAAAATGATCATATGTATTGAGGTAATACTGGTTAGGTGCAGGAAGGTACGGTTGGTACAAGAAAACGAGTTCCCCACAACGGAGCTCTATCGTTGTCCCTTCTCTCTTTTTTTTCGAAGTGACAACTTCCCCTGGAATGGAGGGGTGTGATAGAACGTGTTGAAGCTGCGTTTAATTTCAACTCCTACCCCGTATTATTTAAAACCACGATGCTTCCCACGTGCATCTTCGATTCGAGGCTTGGAGTCTTATCTCAGCTACCGGATGCCAATGTTTAAACAAGGAGGTTATCGTCCCCCCGTTCGCAAGAGTATCAGTTTAAAATAAATTAGATAAAAGGTTCCGATAACCAGGTCGCTGACGCACTCAGTAGAGTTAGGCTTATGAACAGATAAGGCATTGTTCCCCGGCCCGGCTGTGCGTTCCCTCCAAGCTTCCACTCCATTTTCCCCCACGCCAAGGAGATGTCCTGGCTATTTATATGGATACTTTACCACTAAGATCAGATTGGAGATCCAGATTTTCGTCGCGAAACATCACCACGACCCTCTCTCCCTTTGTGCGCCAAGGGACCTCGACCTCGAGATTCACCATCACTTGTCCAGAAGGAGGACAATATTCCTTGAGTACCAAAGGTTCGAGCCTTTCCGACGACAAGTCCCCAAGGCTTCCCCCCCCCCTGTTGTTCAAGGAGAACAGCATTAGAACAGCCATTGTTCGTTTTGAGCCCTTCGCCAAGAAACGGTTCTCATCCCCCCCTGTTGTTCAAGGAGAACAGCATTAGAACAGCCATTGTTCGTTTTGAGCCCTTCGCCAAGAAACGGTTCTCTCCCCCCCCCCCCCTGTTGTTCAAGGGAGAACAGCATTAGAACAGCCATTGTTCGTTTTGAGCCCTTCGCCAAGAAACGGTTCTCTTCCCCCCCTGTTGTTCAAGGGAGAACAGCATTAGAACAGCCATTGTTCGTTTTGAGCCCTTCGTCAAGAAACGGTTCTCATCCCCCCCCTGTTGTTCAAAGGAGAACAACATTAGAACAGCCATTGTTCTTGAGCCCGTAGACAAGAGACGGTTCTCATTCCCCCCTTTGTTCAGAAGAGAACAAAGTAGAACAGCCATTGTTCTTCAAGCCGTTCGTCGAGTAACGGTTCTCCTTTCCAAGACGCCTCGTCAGGATCCTTTTACCCCCCCCCCCCTTCGGCTGGAACTCGCCAGCGGACCGAATATTCCTTCGTACCTTCCACTGCACCCTAATGAAAAGTTACGTAAGCCAAACGTCACCTTTTGAGTATTGATCCCTTTTGTCAATTCTATCCTGTGCTTTAAATTGTTTATCGAACCATCCCATCTCTTTAACTCTATATTTGTTTTACCTTTTTTTTAATCCCTTAAATCCTTGGATTAGCCCGAGTCTCCACGACCCTTTCCATTCTGTTTATGTCAATATTTTCCGTTTTTGTGTATTGTTTATAGTTATTATTAATAAAACTCTATTTTATTAATGATAGCAATATTATTATCCTTGAGCTCAGTTCCACTTCTTAAGCATTTTGAAGATACATAATATCGGCCGCCAGACAGTAAACGCACTCTAAAGATAATTAAGGAAGTTCCCTCAACGAATAGTTTTATATATAGTATCGTCGGGAGTCATTCTACGACAGGCGTAATAGGGGTAATGCCCCTGAAACCTGGAGGAACTGCATATACTCCTTGCCCTAATCAATGCCCGTAGTTGTTCACCGTCCTGACCCCAAAGCCTTTAGAAGGGAGGACCTGCAACTATGTATCTTTCACTATTCTCTCTACCTTCAATATTTTTACTGATCTGTTCTTACTAACTTTCCTCATGATTTTGCTTTCTAATTCGAGTAAAATAAAATCATTACGTTTTGAATTACCTTGACACGGCCTTTCCCGCCAGACCATCAGCGAACCACAGTCGGAATAATGCCGATGATACGAGGGGCGGTCAATAAGTTTTGCAATTCGGATATAAGGAAACGAGATATGAGGAAAATTGTTTTATTATTTTTCAATATAGCTACCCTCGACTTCAATGCACTTGCACCACTTGTCCCTGAGGCTTCGAATTCCCGTCAACCAGAAATCTCCCGACTGCTATTCAATCCACTCCTGGACGGCGAGCTGGACATCTTCATCGTCCCCAAACCGGCGTCCACGCAGTGCAGCCTTGAGCTGGTGGAATAAAAAGTAGTCGCTAGGGGCCAGGTCTGGACTGTAGGGGGGATGGTTGAGCTCCTCGAATCCGCACTCGCATAGGGCAGCTTGTGCAACTCTAGCCTTGTGGACTTTGACGACGTTGAAGTCGATCATGGGGCGTCAGGTTTCTAGGGACCCAACAGGCAGAGACCTTGGTCATGGCCAAATTGTCGTGTATGATGTTCATAACACTTCCATGTCATATTCCAAGTTCTCGCTCGATTTCTTCGACCTTCACCCGTCGATTTTCGAGGATGATCCTCTCCACACGGGCCACATTGTCCTCGTTGGTCACGTCTGACGGTCGTCCTGGACGGGGGTCATCTTCACGAGACTCACGACCATGGCGGAACTCCCTATTCCAGCGAACAATGATTGCATAGGAAAGGGCGGTGTCGGTATACACTGCAACCATGCGTTCATGGATCTCTTTTGCATTCTTGCCTTCCTTGGTCAAAAATTTGATCACTGCGCGGTGCTCAACCTTCTCCATTATTGAAAAATTTGTGACTGACGATCTGCGATCAGCTACTGCTTCTTAAATAAACGAGGCAGGAGCGTGCGCCTGCAGGTCCTGCCTTTTCATAACTTGTCCTAACACCCCCACAAACAGCCATCCCCCTTCCTCTGTTTTGCCCTTCCGATTCGCAAAACTTATTGACCGCCCCTCGTTTATTCGATATTTTGTTGCTTGATAGGCGGATCAAACGCTATTACGCGAATAGATAAAGTCTAGAGAGGTAAACAGTATGCGCCCACCCTAAACCAATTAGCGCGATTCTCGCCAAGATTTATACGGAATTGTTTCTGTTATGGCATGTCAAGTTCAGAAGCTCTCGTAGTTTCGCTCCAAATCTTGTGCTTTCTGATTTCACGCCAAAATCACTCTCAAAACTAAAGATTCGCGATGTCATATACCGAGATTTGTACTTAAATGTGTGTCATAAATATCATACATTTCCGTTGTGATTGCAAATATTCATTACTCGAGCCCCCCCCCAAAATATGCCCGAATCTGATCCTTGTACGCCTAATATCGCCATTATTCCTGTTTTAACTTTGTGCCCAATATCGTCATTTGCGCTAAGAACTTTCTCGCCCAACCTCGTCATTACCCCCCTTTAAAATTTGCATGCCCAATCTCAATAATAGTCGCGCTAAAAAAAAATCCGTGCTGTTTCGTTATTATTTGCGCTTAAAACTTTTGTCTATCACGTCATCATATTATTAAATAATTGCATGTCGCATCTCGTCATCTGCGTGCACAATCTCATTAATCCCGCTAAAAAAATTTGTATACTCAATTTCATTATTCGCGCGCCCCTCTGATCCGATCATTTCTATGTGCCCGATCTCTTTACTAAGGGAACTTAAACTTTGCCGAATATTATAAATCTCACTCAAGAAAATATATCTACTCCCAATGCCGCCACTTCCGCGCTCAATCTTCTCGGATCATGAGTGGTAAAACTAAATACTGTAACTTATTCCTCCTATATCGGCACCGCGTTTAATTTACAAGTCCGTTGTATTTCATTTAAATCATGAAGTTATGATAGTATAAGGTTAAATGTAGATGCGGGTTACTAATTTTGACCGTTTCTCGTACTCCCACTCCTTACTTTACTTAAGAGCACAATTTGACTCACCAACCCTTTCATTTCCTGGCCCTTTTAATTGCCTATATCTCTGTTTGTCTTATTGAGTGCCGAAATAAAACCCACCGAATCGAACGAAGGATTTTGTTTGTCTCTATTTCACCGAACTTGGAAAGTTAGTACAATAATGCATTTTCGAAGGGATATTTTGTAGTAAACGCTTGGATGCGATTTTGATTTTCTCTAGATGCCATAAAAATGGCATATGTTCAGAAAGTTCATTTCGTAACTTCTAGAGAGTCTCTCTCTTCCGGTTACCGAGATCCCTCAGTAGCCGGCTTCTTTAAACCACACTGTTATATAATTTTCACTTTCCTTCTTTATTTTCACTGCCTGGCTTTGATAAACCGCCGGCCCACTAACATTTCATTGTTATTATTATTTGAAACTGAGAAGCGTGAGCATTTCTGCTAGAGAACTCCTGAAAATGTTTATAAGGAAAGTGGTTAAGTTGGAAGAACTGAAAATGAATGAATAGTACATAGCCCGAGTAGCCACGAGACGGAGACTACTGGAGGTGCTCAGGACATGGAGAGCGCGCGTCACCTGAACCTACCCAGACTCTGTAAAGAAGATAGGTACCCTTATGGAGTACCACAATCATGGTATGTCCACCATATATACCGTGATTATTTTTCGGTTTTCAAATATGATTCAATAGTGTCCCCCTACTCTATTGTCCATGCGTCTCCCCGTAAGGGCCACGGCGATTTGCTTTCCTGGCCGACGTGCTGACGGGACTCAGTCCCCCGTCCGGCCCCAGCTTAGCCTCTTCGCCTTCTTTCTGACACCCTGTCTTCTTACCCTGCTTCCTCACTCTCCCTACAACTTTCTCTGATCGGCCTCTAATTTCACAGGGTAGACGCTAACCAGCTTCCTCTCACCCAAACGATCCCGGATCGGGCTGGGGGCGGGGGATGACCCCTCACCCTTGAGCCCCGGTTTGGGGTGGGGGAGTTTTTACAACCTGCTTCACCCCCACCTTCCTCACATACCCTTTCTCTCTCTCCTTTCACTGTCTATCAACTTAACGCTGAGCCCAAGGTCGAGTCGCCATGCTGAAGTTCTGCCTGGCCACTGGGCCGGAGGTGTGGCACCAAATGGTAGCAGCTGGCTTTGCTGGCCCCGTTTTACCTCTCGCAGAGCGGGCTACTGTGTAGGATGATTAACGTATGCGTCCCGTGATGCAAATAGGGTAACCATGCCCGATGATATTAAAAAAAAAAAATCACCTCCACTTCCCCCTTTACCACCGTTGGAGCCCCCCCTCGGGTAGCCCCTCCCCCTTTGTAATTTCTAAGGGGGCCCTTACTCTTGTCCGGCAGGCCTTCCTTTGCTGTCCCAGGGGACTGCCAAGAGAGCAGGCAGGCGGACCATAAATTGACCGCTCCAGGTGTAAGGGGCTCGATAAAGCCAAACCCCTTAGGGGTGCAAGGGATAAAAGGGCCCTGACTAAGACCAAAGATAGGGGGCCGTCATTCGGAGGTTACCTTGCATTTTCGAGCCCGCTGGCTTTAAACGCTTTTTAGTTATTCGCTCCACTAATGGCAGCATGTTGGCCAATGGCAACATGATCCATCAGAAAAGAGCAATAGCTAGCTTGCTTAGTAGAGAGTCGAAGGTGACGCGTTTCTCGGACGGGAGCCTTCTGGCGAATCCGTCGGATCCATCCAGGCGGCCAAGGTTAGTGCCCTTTGGACACTTGATGGCATCCCGGTGTGTGTGACACCGCACTATCCCATAAACTTTGTGAAAGGAGTAGTTTATGCGAGGGAACTCGCGGTCTACTATATAGATGACATCACAGGGATCGGTCAAGGTCTAACGTGTGATGAAAAGACAGGGAGGAGCCTCGAAAACCACCCTTAAGCTCTTCGTCACGTTCGACTGTGACAGGTTCCCTCAGTCGGTGCGTGCCGGTGGGTATTCGTGCCACTGCCGCGGAGGTACTACTACCCTTCGGCCACATGAATCGCTCCTGTCGACGTGCAAAGTCGAGCTTACCAGAAGTCTGTGTAAGTTGCTCCATGGCCGCACTTAGTCGAAATCGTGTGTGGCTAAGTGTGTAAATTGCAGAGAGTCGCATCCCGCTTCTTCGAACCAATATGGTGCGTACCTCTGATAAGAAAATCCTAACCGTTCAGCCCCAGGATCGTCTTCATTTCGCGAGGCTAAGGAGTTTGTCCTGGCGCGTCCAGCGGTGCATGGGACATCTTATGCCTCCTGGCTCCTCCAGGCCTACGAACATAGTCCTTTCCGCGCCCATTTGGAACCCTTCTGCGGGTTCTAGCCACCCTGGGCGCTCCCATGGTACAGCTGGCGACACAAAGTGTTCGCATCCAATCCGGCTAAAACAGGGCTCCCTCCCCCTCCCCCCAGCGTGACCATTTTCGGTAAGGGAAAAGGGCCGCGTGCCTCTACCGAGTAGTTAGACTCACAGGACGCAACACCCATGACGTTGTTCGGGAAACCTTTTTCCAGAGTTCCTAAAGCTGTACCCCGAAAGGAATACATCACTAAAGGGGCTTCTGCTCTTACACTGACACTCAGTGTTAGGCTGGGTGGCTCGAAAACGGTGGATCCTCCAAAAGAGGGACCCCCGCCTCCGAAGCCACACCGCCTGCCTAAGGCTTCGAGGCGGAGGGATGAAAAGACTAGTATGGCGAGCCAAACCTCCTCCGATAGGTCTTCGAAGGCGACAGCGCCTTTAGCGCATTGTCCGGCCAACACCGCCTCTCTTGCAGAGGTGTGGAAGCGAGTCAAGTTCTCGCAGGCTTCCCTCCTGTTCCCCAACAGACTGGGACCGCAATCTCGGATCCCCTCGGTGGCGGATTCCTTCGCAACCCCTTTCTCCGCATTCTCTAGCATTCGCTCCGCCAGCATTCAATGCGCGTTGTGATGTCACGGAAGGCCGCCAACTAGACTTTGCCTCCAGAGGCGGAGAACCCTACAACGTTTGGTTTACATTGAGTGAGTTGCGTTCCGCTCTCGCTTCTTGCGTTGACACCGCCCCCTGGTCCATACAAGATCTGGATAGAGGGTATCCTCCCAGACTCATGTAGAATTGCTACTGTGCACGCTTTTCGCAAACCGGTTTCCGCCCAATATCTCTTACCTCCTGCGTGTGCAAGTTGATGGAGAAATTGGTAAATGTTAGATTAGCCTTTTTTCTGGACAGCGGAGGCCACCTGTCTTCTGTACAATGCGGTTTCCGCAAGTGCCACTCCACTTCGGATTATCTGCTCCGACTGGTAAATGCCGTCTGTGAGGCCTTCCTTCGTAGACAGCACTACGCCACGGTGTTTTTCGATCTGGAGAAGGCCTATGTTACCGCATGGCGCTACAGTATTATATCTGATTTTATATCGAGGATCTTTTTTGGAAATCGTCGATTCCGCGGACGAGTGGGTGGAGCCCTCTCCAGTAGAGGAGGCTGCCCCCCTCCACCTTACTTGACTGATTTTGTAAGTGGTATGTTCCTGTGACTGGGGGAGTCGGGCCTACCCCCGACGCCGCAGCCCGCTTCCTTCTTGTTGCGCCTTTGCTTTCTTTTCTTTTTTGTCGTTTTTTATGCCTCTGTCCTTTTTTATCGTTGTTACTTGTTATTTACAGATTGTTATTTGTTTTTTAATATCGCCTAGTAGTAAGTAGGCTCTGGTGAGTACGTTTAACATTTGCCCAAGTAGGCAGTCGCCAGATGGGCTCCTAAAAAAAAAAAAATCGCCATGCCCTCTCGGAGTTTCATGTCCCACTCAATATAAAGAGTTTCTCACTTTTCTGATAAAATGAAAAGCAAAGCACAAGAGTTATTAGGTAGTAGCCGATTGAATTCTATGACTCAACGATAGGCCTATTTTATCTCCCTCATCCACACACCCGCGATTCTCTTTCTCCAATCCATTATTGTACTTGGTCGTAATTTCTATTCATGATGCTCCGTTCTCATTACCTTTTAAAATAACTCTCTTTTAACACCTCATTGACTAGGGTTCTTTCTTCGCCTTTATAGACAGTTCGACGCGCACAATCAGTTTGCAAAATGGGCGCTCGCTTGCATCATTAGCATAAGCAAACATTCTGCCATTCGCTCCCCCCATCCCCCTCTCGTGAGTAAACAGTCGTCTCTCCTTAATACGGGATTCTGCTGACGCCCTTTTTTTTTTCAACTTCTGAACAGAGATCAGCACACGGCGGCAAACTGCAAATATTGGCCGGATACCTATTTAATATTTTTTTCTGCTCTGTGCCACTTTCCTCATTTACCCATCTATTATCTCAGTCACGTACATACCCGCGCTGTTTGAAAAGTGTGATCTAAACTGAGTCTAAGAAGCATTTTTTTGCAGAAATAGTTTAATAAATTTTGCAGCATCGGAGAGCGATTAGACGCTTTGTTTAGCTCTGGAGTCGCTTACTTCCTCTCAGCGTCTGTATTATGCCGTAGTGCACCATGCCAAAACTCAAATTCCAATAAAGGCAGAATTTACCTTGGCAATGGAATCTGATCCGAGAGGTTGTTGGGTAAAATCGCTTCGCGATCGTCTTTTATTGTTTCAAATTCCTTCCGCCTCAAATTCTTTTCGCCATATTACTATATGTTTCGAGGAACAGGGCCGCTCAAATGGTCCGAAGAAACAGCCCTGAATTGGACCATTTTGTGTGTGTAGGGCGGAGAGTGAAAGGGATTTCGATAAGCTTTAATATCCTCATTTCACTCTAGCCTCTAATAGGCGTCTTATTCCTAACTACCCGCCATGAGATAAATGTGTAGATTGCCCCCCTCCCACCCTAGTCCCCGCATTTAAGCAGTCTCTGGCACGACCTCCCGGCCACCACAGTGCACGCAGATGTATCCCATTGGACAGGGAGCCTTGGAAAGTCGAGCACCTCCAAAGGACGAGGGACCCCCGATCGAAGTATCGATGCCGACCCCAATCTGAGAGGAGTTGCGGAGGGAGGCTCGTCGCTCGCCGCTCCCACTATCTATTTCTCTTAAGGAGACGATTTTGGTCGTGTGCCACCTACTCGCCGTATAAGGGTTTTGTAACCCCACCACCTCGTGATGGTGGCCGTTGGTGGATGCGTGATTTACATTCAACATGTCCGCGTCTTATCTTCTGGCTCCCCAGCAGGAGGATACCCTGTGTAGCTTGTTGCACTTGGTACCTGGGGGAGCTGTACATCCCCCCGACGTAAGTGCAACTTTATGATGGGCCATGGGAAACTTGATGCAGTTCCCCCCTCGCCCCACTACTTTACTTTTTATTAGTAATATTATTAGTTATTATTATTATTATGAAGTTTATATTAAATACACATAACAAGATTTAACTTTTGTCGACTACAAAGATTAGAATAACATTATTTTAATGTAGTTTTATGGAAGTCATTTTTATCGAAATGACCAGTTTTTGTAAGTTGCCAATTACTATTTTTGTCAAATTTTGAAGATTTTAACGAATTTCATTCTTTTATTTCTTATTTGCAGGTCATTTAACTCAATAAAATTTTATAAATAAAAGCAAAAATTTTAATTAAAATGCCAAGAGGACAGTAACATTTAAAAAAAAATCAAAGAAAAATTTCTTCTAGTGAAAAAACTATATATTTTTTATTTTGGATGTAAAATTGGCGACCAACATAAACCATGGGCACCACATATCTGTTGCACGACATGCTTTAATTCTTTATCAAAATGGTCTAAAGGAAAAATAAAAAGCCTTTAATTTGGTCTTCTAATGGTATGGCGAGAGTCCCAAGATGATGCCACTCACTGCTATTTATGTTTGGTAGACATACAAAGTAAGTAATTGTTTATTGTCCACTGTCCCTATATTTTGAATTAGTATACTGTAATATTATTTTTTTTTAATATAAAATTAATTAAGTTTAGAACCACTTTATTGTAATCACACATATGTACATAACTTTAAATTTTATGCATATAATTTCTATAATTTTAGGCAAAAAAACGAAGTCCGCTTCAGCTGTGGTATATCCCAACCTTGAACCACCTTCAGAAATTGTTTTGTCTAATAACTCTGATGAATCAGATATGGAATCATGTGAACCCGAAACTGAAATCTATGTTCCTGAAACTGTTGATACTACAAAACCTCTCATAACTTGATCTAGAAGATCTTGTAAGAGCTCTAAACTTAGCAAAGCAACAGAGTGAATTGCTGGCCGCGAGATTGAAAGAAAGAAATTTAGTAGCAGAAGATGTTTGAATTACTAAGTTTTGCATTCGATCAAAAGTGGAAGGCACAAATCAGAAAATTACCACATTCTTGTTCAGAATTTGATTAGGTCTTATAATGAGTTGGGATGTAAGTATGTTACTAAAGGTCCATGTTTGCATTCCCATCTGTCATTCTTTCCAGAGAATCCAGCAGACGTCAGCGATGAGCAAGGTGAAAGATTCCACCAAGTTATTGCTACTATAGAAAATCATTATAAAGTAAAATGGAGTCCTGCAATGCTTGCTAACTTCTGATGGACCCTTCACAGAGACAGACAAGATGTTGTACATAAAAAGAAGCTTAAATATTCTAAAAATATATGACTATTGTATAGATTTCAGCAATTTTGAAAAAATATTAAATCTTCAGTATTTTTTTAAATATATTTTTATAATACCTCACTGAAATGTATTAAAAGTGCTTATTAATTTATTTTGCTGAATAAGCTTTTTGTTTCCACTTATCTTTGTACTTTTTGCCAAATAAAATAAAAATAATAGCATATTTCATACCTCTATATACTGAATAATCTAATATTAATAAAAATATAAATGTGCAGATTACAAAAAGCTGAAGTCATTTCATGGAAAATAAAGGTCTTTTTCGTAATTGACGCAAAAAACTACAATAGAAAACTACTTTCTCATTTATGTAGCAAAACATTGTTGGACAGTGTTATTAGTAGTATTTATTATATATTATTATAATTATTTTGATCAGTATTAATTGTTATTAGTAGTGTTATTATGATTATTTATCATTTTAATATTATTATTTAGATGATTTTTATATTATTAGTATTTATTATTATTATTTATCATTTATTATTATTATGATTAGTATTAATTATTATTATGATAAGTTATTATTTATTATAAGTATTATTTCTTATTATCATTACGGCTTTCCACTCAAACTTTTCTCACTTCACTTTGTATCAGGAGGAGTGTTTCCAGCTATACAGAGTTCGGTCCGGTTGCCATTATACCTTGGTTCACTGCATGCTCTCATGGGATCATCTAGCACCAGGGTATGATGTTAATAGGCGATCACCCACCCTTAGTGGTCAGCCGAGTTTGAGACTGCCCTCAAACAGAAGTGTTATGCCTACATGCGCTATAGGCGTCGCCCGAACGATTTCATTGTCGGTGAATTTCGTCGAGCTAGGGCTAGGTTCCGATATGATTCGAAGCACGCCCGCCGCTCTTCTTGGCGGGCATACGTGTCTTCACTTAACGGGAAAGATCCCTTTAGCAGAGGTGTGGAAGCGAGTCAAAAGGATTCGGGGCAAGTTCTCGCATGACTCCCCTCCCGTTCTCCAGGAGATTGGGACTGCAATCTCAGACCCGCGTCCCCGTAAGGGGCGCGGCTATTTGCCATCCTGGCCGCCGTGCTGACGGGACTCAGCACTCCGTCCAGCCCCAGCTTAGCCTCTCTTCCTTCCTTCAAAACACTTGTTTCCTCTCTTTTCACACAACCTCTCCCACAACTTTCTCTGGTCAGCCTCTAATTTCACAGGGTAGATGCTGACCTTCCTTTCAGCCAACCGTCCCGCATCGGGGCTGAGGGGGTGGGGGACAATGTTCCCTAACCCCTGAGCTCCGGTCTGGGGTGGCTGGTTTTTAACTACCTGCTTCATCCCCACCCATACCTTCCTCACATCCCTTTTCCTCTCGTCTTCAAAATCTATCATTTATACGCCGTGTCTAAGGTGGAGCCGCCATGCCGATGGACTGCCAGGCCACCAGGCAGGAGGGGTGGTCCCAAATGGCGGCGCCTGGCTCTGCCGGGCTTGTAAGCACCTCTTGCAGTGCGGGCAACTGCAAGAGGTGATGAGCTATTGCGTCCCGTGGCAAAAATAGGCTCACCATGCCCATGGATGAATTTTCAAAACACCAAACCCCTTTAACTCCCCCTTGCTCATCGACGGAGCCGCCCTCGGGCAGCTCGGGCAAAAAAATGGAGGTCCCCCCCCCCCTGTGCTTGCACAGGGGACCCTCCATATTTCTCTAACCGGAGAGGAGGCTTACTCCTCTCCTTCGCCTACGGGTGCAGGGGACTCCCCCTCACCCCCTTCTCTGGAGGTGCTTTCGGGCACCTCCCTTTTCCAATCGGCAGTCCCCTCTTTTCTTTCCAAGGGGACTGCCAAGAAAGCCAGCAGGCAGCCCTTAGCCAGCCGCTCCGCATCAAAGCGGCTCGGTAGGGCAAACCCCCTTAGGGGGGAGAGGGAAGCCAGGCCCCTTCGGTCGCTTCCCTCAAAAGACCTGCTGGCAAGAATTTTAAACCTTGCTGGGGTCAAGGCCTGTGCCTCCCCACACAAGACTGGCGACACTGCCAAGGGGACCTGTGATGTCCTGGGAGGGGATGGCCAACTGGAGGCCCCTCCTGTGATAAACATGGTCCTTGAGGAGACCCAACCTCAGACGGTAAGGCCTTTCATGGGAGAGAATTCGGGCTCGGCGCCAAGCACCGAACCCGAATCCGCCCCTATGCAAGGTCCTCCTCAAATGGCTGAGGGCTCCGAGGCAGTAAAAGGAGGGGAGGGATCTCCTCCGACAGGTGCCCCTACGACAACCAGGACCTTTTCCATTTCGGAGAGGGACCTGGCTGAGGCCGGTCCATCTGGCCTGGGGGCTTCTGCCGGCGGAGGTGAAAAGCGGGTTCATTCCCCGCCCTCCTCTCCAAAAAAGAAAAAGACAAAGAAGACTAAAAAGACGAAAAAGACTCGGGGCTCCTCTCCATCCGCGGGGGCTGCGGGGACGGATGGGTCTGCTACCACTTTGGTAGGCGACCAAGCCAAGATCGGCACATCCGGCCCCTCTACCCCCTCGTGTGCGGAGCCCCTGACCAAGACTAACACCAAGAGTGCACAGGGCGGAGGCTCGATGACATCGGGGCCCCTCATTCAGAGGTTACCTGGCGTTTTCGAGCCCGCTGGCTTCAAACGCTTCCTCATTATTCGCTCCACTGATGGCACCATGTCCAAGGGCAACATGATCCATCAGAGGAGAGGATTAGCTAGTACAATTGGTAGAGTGCCGAAGGTGACCCGTTTCTCGGACGGCAGCCTTCTGGCGAATGCGGCGAATCCCGCCGAGGCGGCCAAAATAAGTGCTCTTCGGACACTTCATGGCACCCCGGTGAGTGTGACGCCGCACTCTACCATGAACTTTGTGAAAGGAGTAGTTTATGCGAGGGAACTCGTTGACTACTCCATTGAGGACATCACCCTAGAGCTGGCCGACCATGGGGCGGTCAAGGTCGAACGTGTGATGAGAAAACAGGGAGGGGCTTCGAGACCCACCCCTACACTCTTCGTCACGTTCGACAGTGACAAGCTCCCTGAGTCGGTGCGTGCCGGTTTGTACCGCTACCGCGTGAAGGCATTCGTGCCACTGACGCGGCGGTGCTATTACTGTCACCGCTTCGGCCATACGAATCGCTCATGTAGACGTGCAAAGTCGGGGTCACCCGAAGTCTGTGTAAATTGCTCCAAGGTCGCACACGATAAGTCCAAATTGTGTGTGGCCAAGTGTGTCAATTGCGGAGAGCCGCACCCTGCTTCTTCGAAGCAATGTGGTGCATATCTCCTGGATAAAGAAATCCTGGCCGTTCAGGCCCAGGATCGAATCTCATTCCGCGAGGCTAAGGACTTGGTCCTGGCGCGCCCAGCTCTGCCTGGGACGTCATATGCCTCAGTAGCTAGAAAGGCACCCTCTGCTCCTGGCCCATCCAGGCCAACGAGCACGGTTGTTTCCGCGCCCATTCGGAGCCCTTCTGCGGGCTCTACCCAACCCGGGCGCTCCCCTGGTAAAGCTGGCGGCAAAAAGGGTTCATACCCAGCCCCGGCTAAAACCAGGGCTTCCCCCAGCGTGACCGTTTCCCGCAAGGCGAAACGGCCACGCGCCTCCCTCGAGTCGTTAGACTCACAGGAGGCAACACCCCTGAAGATGGTCGCTAGGCCATCCTCAGGGGTTCCTAAAGCTGTCCCCCGAAAGGAGGACAGCAACAAAGGAGCTTCGGCTCCTTCGCCCACGCCCCGAGGTGGAGCGAGTGGCTCGGAGACGGTGGTTCCTCGAAAAGAGGCCCCCCCCGCCTCCGAAGCCGCAGCGCCCGCCTAAGGTTTCGAGGCGGAGGGAGGAAAAGACTCGCATGGCGAGCCCAACCTCCCCCAATAAGTCCTCGAAGGCGACAGCGCCTCCAGCGCTTTGTCCGGCCAACAGTGCCCGGGGTTCTGCCCCCGGGAAGCGTACGGCCATTCCCGTGAGGGTCTTCAATTCGAGGAGGGCCCCCGCGTCTCCTCCGAGCTAGGCCTGGAAGGCATATTCCTTCAATGGAATTGCCGTGGACTCCGGGCCAACTGGGAGGAGCTGCGGAGGCTCGCCTCGTCCCGTTCCCCGTTAGCTATTTTTTTTGCAGGAGACCATGCTAGGCGCGTGCCCCCTGCCTGCCCTCCCGGGGGATGGCCGGGCTGGGGGATGCGCGTTTTACACCCGGCATGATGTCTCCGTTCTTCCTTTCTCTTTAGATACCTCCTTTCAGGCAGTGGCTGTGCAGCTGCACCTGGATAGGAGGTATACTATCATTTCTGCGTACATTCCACCGTCAGCTGACTTCGACGCGGGGGACTTCCGCCGCGTCGTGGCACGGTTGCCGAGGCCCTATCTCTTGCTTGGAGATCTGAACGGCAGGCATCCTCTCTGGGGAGATTACTCCATAAATCCCAGGGGACAAGTCCTTGCCGATCTGATCGAAGAGCTTGAGATGGGTGTCCTAAACGTGGATGAGTTTACGCATCACTGTCCGAGAACCGCTTCATTTTCTTGCCTTGACCTATCTTTGTGCTCTTCTGATGCACCGCCTGATTTTGATTGGGGGGTGGTCGATGACCTCCATGGTAGTGATCACTTTCCCATTCAAATATCATTTTCAGGGCAACTGCCGCCTGAGAGACCACCTCGGTGGTGCTTGGCGCGGGCGCGGTGGCCTGCATTTCAGGAAATGACTGAATTCTCTATCTCAGTCGAGGAGTTTAGGTCGGTAGATGAGGCCGTTGAGTTCTTCTCCGGCAACCTCATCGCCGTGGGCCTGACTACTATTCCTAGGACGTCTGGCCGTTTTGCACGCCGACCACTCCCATGGTGGTCGGCCGAGTGTGAGACGGCCCTCAAACAGAAGCGTTATGCCTACATACGCTATAAGCGCCGCCCGAACGATTTCACTGTCGCTGAATTTCGTCGGGCTAGGGCTAGATTCCGGTATATTTCGAAGCACGCCCGCCGCTCTTCTTGGCGGGCATACGTGTCTTCACTTAACGGGAAGACCCCTTTAGCTGAGGTGTGGAAGCGAGTCAAAAGGATTCGGGGCAAGTTCTCGCAGGACCCCCCTCCCGTTCTCCAGGAGAATGGGACCGCAATCTCGGACCCCGCGTCCGTGGCGGAATCCTTAGCGACTGCTTTTTCCGCATTCTCTAGCCGGGATGCTGCTCCGCCAGCATTCAATGCACGTCGTGATCTCGCGGAAGGCCGCCGACTGGACTTTACCTCCAGAGGCGGAGAACCCTTCAACGACAAGTTTACTGTGAGTGAGTTGCGTTCCGCTCTCGCTTCGTGCGCGGACATCGCCCATGGTTTGGACGATGTCCCGTACGCCATGCTTCGACAACTGGGTGAGCGAGGCATGGACTTTCTGTTAGATTTGTTTAACAGGATCTGGGTGGAAGGTCTTCTCCCAGACTCCTGGCGAATCGCTACTGTGCTCGCCTTACGCAAACCGGGGAGAGATCACTCTACTCCGACTGGTTTCCGCCGAATTTCTCTAACCTCTTGCGTGTGCAAGTTGATGGAGAAATTGGTAAATGTTAGATTAGCCTTTTTCCTGGACAGCGGAGGCCATCTGTCTTCCGCACAGTGCGGCTTCCGCAAGTTCCACTCCATGTCGGATGCTCTGCTTCGACTGGAAAATGCCGTCTGCGAGGCTTTCCTTCGTAGACAGCACTACGCCACGGTCTTTTTCGATCTGGAGAAGGCCTATGATACCGCATGGCGATACGGTATCATGGAGACTCTCCACACGATGGTGGCGAGGGGACGCCTCCGAATTTTTATATCTGAATTTTTGCGAGATCGTCGATTCCGCGTACGGGTGGGGGGAGCCCTCTCCGGCCCAAAAGAGCAGGAAGAGGGTGTCCCGCAGGGAAGTGTCCTCAGTGTCACACTCTTTGCCCTGAGCATCAACGGCATCACCTCGGTGCTGCCAGAAGATGTTCTCGCTACGCTCTACGTGGACGACCTTTCGATCTCTTTTGGCGCGGCCCAGATGCCAACTCTGGAGCGTCGACTCCAACAGGCATTGAACCGCGTCTCTCGCTATGCCAAAGCGCACAAGTTTTGGTTTTCCTTGACTAAGACTAAGGTGGTTAACTTCTGTCGCCATTCACGGCTCCATCCCGACCCAGACTTGTTTCTAAATAGGGTTCGCCTCGAAGTGGTGGACTCCCACCATTTTCTTGGTCTTGTATTTGACCGATGCCTCACCTGGGGGGCTCATATTCGCACCATTAAGGTCTCGTGTACCCTCGTTATGGATATTATTCCTTCCGTGATGTTCAGCACCTGGAGTGTTCGATCCCCTCTGTTTGAAGTCAGCGGGGCTCTACCAGGCGCTGCGTCTGTCTTCACGGCCTAGCTGGTGGCAATACACCACTCGGTACGGGAGATTACGCGACGTGCCCGGTTCGGAGACCGGATTGTGATCTATAGCGACTCACAAAGCGCCCTGAGTGCTCTCGGGGCATTGGAATCTCCGCATCCCCTGGTTCGCGATATCAGTGACGCCATGGTTTTGGCGAGCCGGGCAGATGTCGAGATTATCTTTTACTGGGTTCCTGGACATGTAGGAATTGCGGGGAATGAGCGCGCCGATGAGGGCGCCAAAGAGTCCGCGAGGACTCTGCGACCGGACCAGCGTTTCGCTCTTCCTCACACCGACTACATGGCAGGAATACGGGCAGCTCTTCGGACTGCTTGGCAAAGAAGATGGGAGACGGTCGAAGGGAACTTAAAGTTGCGTGCCATTGCGCCGCGACTGTTCCCATGGACCTATCCCTCAATGCCGCGGCGGCTTCAGGTTGCTTTCTGTCGTCTCCGAATCGGACACACTCGTGTGACGCATCGCTATCTGATGGAGCGCTCGCCTGCGCCCTATTGCAACGACTGCGTCGTCCCCCAGACTGTTCGGCACATTCTTGTCGAATGTCCCAGTCTGGGTGATCTTCGCGCACGACACCTGTCCCGGTACCGGGATGGGCGGGGTCGCTACCGCCTGTCCCTTGTTCTCGGGACGAGTGCGTGTACTTTGACTGGTGGACTTATTGACTTTTGGGGGGAGGCCGGCCTTCTGCCTTTTATTTAACCCGATTTAATTGTTGTTGTTTTTGTAATTGTTTTGTTATTGTTATTGTTATTTCTTTTTATTGTTTTCTGTTTAATTTTTTAAAGTAGCCTAAATTAGGCTGTTTGTTTACGGCAACTTATGCCTTAATCGGCAGTCGCCAGATAGCCCCTTAATTAAAAAAAGAAAAAAAAAATTGTTTGTTCGAACCTTGACTATGGATTCGCGTTTTACGCATCTGCAGCCATGAGTGTATTGATGCCCTAGATTTTACACTTGCTATCCGCCGACGACAGTGCCTTATGCGCTTGCTCGCGATGCCTCCCGCCTTCCTTAGACGTCAACGGCTCTCACTGCAACTGCGGCCGATATTGCTGGTTCCAATGCCGCCGAGAGACGCGTTATACACTAAGCCCTATGGGTTTAGGGCTAGGATACTCGTTCCCGCACTCATCTAGTTTTCGGGTCGTTGACGCGTCTGTTTCAGCCCAGGCCACCCCACTAGAGGGTATCACCATTAACCATTTTTCGCCATTTCTGCGTCAAAAGCTTTTACAGAACCGAGTGTATTGCTTTAAACCTTTGTGAAGAACATTTCGTGCCAGTGTACATGGGTGGCTCCAAGTCCGAAGATGGCGTTTATTTATATGGCTTCTCTGCGTCTTTCCTATCAGCCGTGCAGATTGTAAAGCACCCCCTCGGTTCGGGAGATAATGTGTCTTGCCTGGTTCGGAGACCATATCGTGATATACATATAGCGACACACAAAGCGTCCTAAACGCTATCTAGGCATCGTAATCTTAATACCCCCTGGTTCGTGGTATTAGTGATATCATGGTATCATGGCAGGAACATGGGCAGTGCTTGGCAAAGAAGATGGGAGATGGCCAAGGGGAAGTTAAAGTTGCGTGTCATTGTGTCGCGAGTGTTCCCATGGACCTACTGCCCCCCCTCCCCTCCCTCCCATCCCGCGACGGCTTCAGGTTGCTTTAATTCGTCTTCGATTTGGGCACACCCGACGGACACACCGCCATTTGATGGAGCACTCGCCTGCACCTTATTTTGACGACTGACTGCGTTGTCCCACAGACTGTTTGGCACATCTTGTTGAATGTTCCAGTCTGGGGGATCTTCGGCGCACGTTATCTGTCCCACTGGGACGAATGGGGTCGCTACCGCTTGCCCCTTGTACTCGGGATTGGTTCGCGCATACACTTTATTTGGCTGTTTTTGTAGGTCGCACGTTCCTGCGCCGGGAGAGGCGGGCCTACCCCCGACGCCGGAGAGCGCTTCCTTCTTGTTGCCTTTTTGCTGATCTTGTTTTTTTGTTTTATTTGTTCTTTTTTTATTTATCTTTATTTGTTTTTTAATCTCTGTCGTATGAGTACGGCGACTTTTGCCCTAGTAGGCAGTCGCCAGATGGGCCCCCAAAAAATCCTGGATATGTAAGGATTGTGCGGAATGACCTGGCGACCACACCAGTGTTTTGCACTCACTTACTCTGACTACATGGCAGGAATCGGGTCAGCCCTCCTGTTGTCTAGCATTTAAATGGGTGTGAGCCGACTAGAACCTAAAGTTGCATCCAATGCTCCCTAACTCTTTCCTTCACGGTACCCTCCAAAGCAGGGTAGGCTTCAGTTTGTTTTTCGTCGTATTCGAGTTAGGTACTCTCATATGACGCACCGATGAAGCCCTTTCCCTGCATGTTCGTGTTACGACTGCGTTTTTCCCAGACAGTCGCCTTGGACATTTTTGTTGAATGTGCCTGTCCAGAGGCCCTTCTCGCACCTTACTGGCAGGAGTATGGTCGCAACCGCTGCCCCCTGTGCTCAGGGTGGGCTCCTGTACACAGACCTGTGGACTCATGACCTTTTGGAGGAGGCTGTCTGCCATTTTATTTGGCTCCATTTTGTGCTCCGGTGATAGACGGAGGGAGGCGGGTGGGCGGGCCTGACCCCACACCCGACCGTGCATTGTTTTTAGTCGCGGGTGACTCTACATCTCATTATGTCGGTTGGTCCCCATTTTGTTTTGTTTTTGTAATAACATTGTAACTATTCGGCCGATTCTAACGAAATCTGAAACCCATATATTGTTTTAGATTCTCTTTCGAATGATATAATTGCCAAGATCCTTCCAATGTTAGTCTGGGAATTATTGAAATTTTGGTCAGCAGACGTTGTTTTTTTTTGGGGGGGGGGGTTATTACTGCATTGTTTTGTTTTTTTTTGTTTTGTTTTTTAAATTTAGCACATAAGTTGGCCGAATTGATTACGGTGACTTATGACCTTGGTGGCAGTCGTCAGATGGACACTTTAAAAAAATCCTGAAATTATGAGCTCATTGTAGCTCGGGTCTGGTGATGCCTCTGCCTCCAAAGCTTCTTCAGCGCCGGGAGTATTGCTTTTGACCTTTTTGGAGTACACTACTTGTCACGCTGGGCCAGTGCATTTTACACGGGTCTAAAGATCTGAAGCTTGGGTCGACTTCTAAGGTGTCTCATCTCTGTCTGAAGTCAGAGAAGATACCAGGCGCTGGTCTATTTTCACGGCCGAGCTGGTTACGATACACCGTTCGGTACCGGAGATAATGCGTTGTATCCGGTTCGGTTCCTGGATCGTTGAATGCAGTGGCCCTTATTATAATATTTTTTAAATATTATAAGGGTCCAAGTCCACTCCACAGCTCAACTAAACTGGCAAGTCTCCTTCCTCTATGTTCCTATATCTCAATCTTACCAGCTTCAAGATGCATGAATCAATGCATTCAGGCTAAATCCCCAAGATCTTTTAAGCCAAAAAACTTGGAAGCCTAAGACGCAACGCTACGAAAATGAAACAAGGTATGTGGTTATTGACAACAATGAGAATTCCTCAATCAGAATTGAAAGAAAATATTTAAGCCAAAGCAAAGGCTAATAAAGTGAAATTGAATAGTATGCATCTAATCAGAAACCGATTAATAGTGGCCGAATCGAATTTGCAGGAGGATGAAGTCAATATCAGAGGGAGTAGTTCATTGAAAATGGTTGTGGCCGATGCGTGTGGTGTCTTACCAGTCATGGTAAGGAAAGTAAAGGGGAAAAAATACAGAAAAACGAAGAGATTAAAAGTGTGCATATACCAAACCTTCGGCCCACAAATTCGTATGTTGACAGGGAGAAGATTAGTTTTCTCGTGTCGTCTGGTGTCTAAAAGACTACAGATTAGCCTCCTCCATACAAATTCCCCTTTTTTTACGAACCCCCCATCCCAAACTTTTACTTTTTAACCCATTAAAGGCTAGAACCCTAATTTTATATTATTTTCTAAGTAATAAAAACAAAATAAACATTGAAAAAAGTAAAATATATATATTTTTTTTAAATAACTAAATAAATGTCCAATTTGGGAGACATCTATCTGCCTACTTGTGATACCTCTTTCTCTAATATATATATATATATATATATATATATATATATATATATATATATATATATATATACATACAGTGGCAGTTCATATATCCGATTTTCATTCAATTCGATTATATCATGTAATAAATATTGCGTAACGCCCATGTAATAATAGTAGTAACTAAATATGCAAGAAATTGGAAAATATTACTGTTAGGTACACAACTTAAGCATCCGACCATCCGATATTAAGTCTGGCAAGGAACTAATTAAAAATTTTCTACTGCGCGTCACGTGGGTAAAATCTTCAATAATATTGCGCCACGTTTAAGCGCTATAACATTGTACCATAATCATTTCTACAGACGTAACATTTCTTTAGCATCCTAAAAACAGAAAATAAAAATAATGTATTCAATTGCGATTTAATGCCTTTTAAATTTGCGTCCCCAAAATGGGACTGTAGAGGAATTAAAACGTAACATCACCCGTAGGGTCAAGCGGACATATATATTAAAATCCCTCTTCGGAGAGAGCGAGAGAAAAGAACAAGAAATTGAGGTGCGTGAGAACGGTAGGCGTTTTACTAACAGTCAAACTGTCGAATGGCTCTGATCTCCCCGCCTGGTGGGTAGTCGACTCGAGCTGCACGTCCCAAGGAAGCCGAAAAAGGTCATTAAGCAGCTGTAATAAGAATCTGGCCCCAGCGAAATTGAGGAAGAAATCCATCTAAATGACGGCTTGAACAACTCGCTAGGCAAAACACTCAGTTAATCACCGAACTCAAAAGATCCGATTATCTACGAGGTCAGGAGGCCCACGGTTAGAGCGCCAAAGAGCGGCGTAAGAACAAAAGACCACCGAGGGGAAATAGTGGGACGGTTGTCGGTGCCTCTCCTTGAGAAGCAGACCTGGGCTCCGCGGTGTCACCCCCTCCCCCCTCGGGCTCTCCTCAGTGGCATTACCCCGTGCCCCTTAGTTGGGGCGGTCCCCGGGCTATAAAGAAGCCCCGGGGCGTAAGGAAAGAAAGAGATTATTATTCTGTTAGAGACGATAGAGGGCTAGATTTTTGTGATCAGTCCCTCGCCCTGTTCCGGACTCGATTTCTAAGATTTATAAGTTCGTCTCGTTTTCTTATCGGTGCCATACCGATTCATCCCTCGCAACTTAGCAAGAGATCTGACTGGATCGAAATTTCTAAGTGCCAAACAGGAATTTAGGGAGCAAGATAAAAGAAGTTATCAGCTCACCCTTGAGGGACTCTCAAATCGAACTCTCAGTAATTTTTAAAGAAGAACAATTGATTCCCAAGTAAGTTCCCTTTAATTACTTTCGGGATCACCCCATATACCAAAACCCAGTTTGGTAACCCGGCGAAGTAGACGAGGATACAAGAAGAACTCGAGAGCTACAAAGAAGAGGACTCTTTGAGCCAGAGAGCACAACCCCTCTCTCCATCTTTTAGACTTATAACCGGATCGATAAAATCATAAGAAGAGATCAACATCGGTTTTTTCTGTCACCGTGACCCCCCCCATCCCCCTCATTCCCCTTCATCGTGAAGTCTCGAGCCTCCCGAAGACTCGTGGAAAAATCCAGTATAGCGACATCCGTCAACCCCTGTTCCAATCAAGGTCATGTAAGTCCGAATGACAATATATATTTTCTTTTGATTAATTAGGATTTTTAAAACTGTCCCAAGTCACTAAATAGTATTTCGTGACTTGTGTCATATTTTACTTAGATTAGGGAGAGTAAATGGTGGTTTAACTCTGTAACTTAGAAGCCTCCAGAAATTAGCTATCTGGCAATTGGTTTGTTTACGTGGAGCCTACTATGTTTTGATCAGAGCTCTCGTCAGGAGTAGGCCAATATTCGAATCGTGCGAACCATGTTAAACTGAGAGAATTTCGTGTAAATATAAATATTTGAGTTGATTGATAATTTAAAAGATATATATTTTTGGTTAAGTCTTGGTGTTTTACTGGATCCTTACGTGTTGACCGGCTCTTTCCTTAAAACTGATTAAACGCTGTGGTACTCTCCTAATTAGGTAATTAGACTCCTTTAGACTGGCTCGCTAAAAGTCAGTAAATAAATAAATACTTTGACAAAGAGGTATTGTATCGGAGTAAAGGTTAAACGGCTAACAGTTGAAGAATAATTCTTCGACAAAAGTGCGGAGACAATTGCTCGAGAGGGATGATGGCCGTTAATGGGTGTGATAGAACGGGTTGAGGCAGCGTTAGTTTCAACCACCTATCACATATTATTTAAAACCACGATGCTCCCACGTGCATCTTCGCTTCGAAGCTTGGCGCCTTATCGCAGCCACCGGATGTCAATGTTTAAACAAGGAGGTTATCGTCCTCCCGTTCGCCCCCATACGCCGACCTCGCCAGATTGAGTTAGGCTTATGGGCAGATAAGGCATTGTTCCCAGCCTCGGCTGTGCATTCCCTCGAAGCTCCCACTCCATTGTCCCCCCACGCCAAGGGAGTTTCTCGACTATTTAGATGGAAACTTTACCACTAAGATCAGATTGGAGATCCAGATTTTCGTCGCGAAACATCACCACGACCCTCTCTCCCTTTGTGCGCCAAGGGACCTCGACCTCGAGATTCACCATCACTTGTCCAGAAGGAGGACAATATCCCTTGAGTGCCAAAGGTTCGAGCCTTTCGTGACGCCAAGTCCTCAAGGCTTTCCCCTCGTTGTTCAGAGGAGAACAACATTAGAACAGCCATTGTTCTTGAGCCCGTAGACAAGAGACGGTTCTCCCCCCCCCCTGTTGTTCGGAAGAGAACAACGTAGAACAGCCATTGTTCTTCAAGCCGTTCATCGAGAAACGGTTCTCATTCCCTAGACGCCACGTCAGGATCATCTTATTCCCCCCCTTCGGCTGGAATTCGCCAGCGGACCGAAAATTCCTTCACGTCGCCTTCCACTGTACCAATAGTATAAAGTTACGTAAGCCAAACGTCACCTTTGAGTACTTAACCCTTTTGTCAATTCTATCCTGTGCTTTAAATGGTTTAGCGAACCATCCCATCCCTTTAACTCTATATTTGTTTTACCTTTTTAAATCCTTTAATCCTCGGATTAGCCCGAGCCCACACGACCCTTTCCATTCTCTGTTTATGTCAATATTTTCCGTTTTGTGTATTGTTGATAGTTATTATTAATAAAACTCTATTTTATTAATGATAGCAATATTATTATCCTTGAGCTCAGTTCCACTTCTTAAGCATATCGAAGATACATAATATCGGCCCGCCAGACATTAACGCACTCTAAAGATAATTAAAGAAGTTCCCTCAACGAATAGTTATATATGGTATATCGTATATGGTATGAGTTAATTATAATTAAATAATTCCAGAAACTTCAGATAAGCTCAAGCTCTCTCTAAGGCAATGGTTCCTTCCGTCCCCTAATCGACTGAGTTTTATTAATATTTTTTAGAAACGACGGCTGCTTAATTTAAAGATTCCCGCCGGATATCACCTCGATTTCACGACATTTGCTGCCTTCTCCACCCTCCCTGCCTTCCCTCTTAAAAAAAATAGGTTCATATTTAGCTTGTTAGTATAATACATAAGTGATGCTCCGAGTTAACTTACGCCAGAAGTACCTGAAAGAGAAATTACCGAAATCTCGAGGCGCTCTAGGTACAATTTATTAGGTTTCACATTGGAATTTTTTTTTTTCAATAGTTACTTGAAGATGGCTTAAAAGAAAAAATGAAGATTTAATCAGGCACTCGACGACCTCAATAACCATCTCATCCACGCAGATAGGGCTTGTGTCCCTAAATCCGAGTATAGGACCATCTCTACCTACGAGTGGACCGAATATATGAAGGAATTATATCGTGAGCTGAAGTTATTGTATGAACTCAACATCATGAATGCATTAGTTCACTCAATGCAGCGAAGAAGTCAAAGAAGAATTGAACCAGTTGATCCTCGAACAGCAGAATTGAAGATGGGATGACGCGATCGATAGCCTCCATCACGAAACGACTCCCAGAGAATTTGGGGGAAAGATCCGAAATCTCAAAGGATCGACTGGGAAGAAGCATAAGATCGAGCTACAGAAGGAAGATGGAAACATCGAAACATAAGAAGGAAATATTGAAGAGATATTCCGAAGTTATTGGGGAAAGATCTTCAGTATAACTGAAGGGGAAAACGAAGACTATGACTAGAGTTTGAAAACAACATCGACGACCTTTACGAACAAATACACAAGACGCACCCTCACCACCAGGTGGATAAACAGCGCGACGGAGACGCCGAGATTACAGAAGAAGAACTACTCGGCGCGATCGGCTCATTCCAACAAAAAGCCCCAGGACAATCGGGGCTTACAAAGCTTAACTTTAAAAAGGCACCAGCCAATGTCATCAAAGGGATGAGAAAAATATATAACGACTGTCTGAACACGGGATACTTTCCATGTGCTTATAAAACGGCAAGATGATTTTCTTGCCTAAGCATGGAAAGAACCCAACGTTGAAGGAGAGCTATCGGCCAATATCACTTCTAGAATTTGGCGGGAAGCTCTTCGAGAAGATCCTCAACAAAAGACTGGTGTCTCACCTGGAGAACTCACTCTACAACCCACACCAATTCGGGTTTAGGAGCAAGCGAAGTACGGAGATGGCGATTAACGTCATTACGGAAAAGCTAGCCCAAGCAAAACGGGAAAAGAGTAACGTGGACATTGTTTGTCTGGATGTATCAAAGGCGTTTGATAATGTGTGGCAACGGGAAATGCAGTACAAGATCTTACGACTGGGCCTAAGTGAAAACTTAGAAAAAACTCTTTGACTATGTCATGGAGAGAGTGGCGTACATCAGTTTAGGGTGCACGGACGAACCAAAGTTTCCGCTCACTGCGGGCCTCCCGCAGGACGCACCTAGATAATCACTTGTCCATGGAGGAATGCGCCTTGGCAAGCTCTAATGACAGCAGCAGAAATTGAAAATCTTAACACCTACGAGGCCCGGTGGAAAATCCGCACCAACCAGGAAAAGTTCAAAGTAGTCCCCATAGGCAGGAGACTACTTTATGACGTCAGGGTGGGGGATAGACGATATCCCTACACCACGGAGTGCAATGTACTCTGAATGAAGATTACCTCATCCGGGTACAAGAAACACCTTTCAAGAACGAATCACCAAGGCCACTGCTGCCTTCAAGACTATATAGGTTCAGAAATCTTCGTCGAAGCAACAAGAAAAAGATCTACAATGCACTTGTAAGATCGACGCTGTTATACCCCGCTTCCGCCCTCTCGTGTGTCTCGAAGACACAGAAGAGGGCACTACAATTGGTGCAGAATAAATGCACGTACCTAATTACAGGTACACGCAGAATAGAAAGAAGACGACAAGAAGAGCTGCACCGGAAGGCTGGGTTAAGTCTCGTTAACATTGTCATAGAAGAACGGACAAGGAATATGCTGGAAAAGGTTAATCGTGAATTGGACGATGAAATCGTCCAAATGATTGACCAGAATAGAAGAGCAATAAGTCGCGCCAGATTTCCAAGCTCCTCCGGCTTTTAGCTGGCAGAGCAGAAGTGCCGTTCTACGCATTATGATAGAAACGTTTTACCCCAAACCAAGAAAAAGCTAACCTAACTGTGAAACCTCACCGATTTCTACAAACTCACCGATGAAGACCGAAACTTACCGGAAAAGACATCCACGAAGAAACAAAAACACAAACTACACACATTACAAAATATACGAAAAATCACAGACACTAAGCAAACATTTAAGTAATTAATAATGCAATTATCACCATAACAGCAAATACGCAAATCATATCCAAAGACATTAATTGATTTGAAGACAAATGGCTTGAACACCATATTTTATATGTATATATATATATATATATATATATATATATATATATATATATATATATATATATATATATATACAAACTTAAAGACAACAAAGGAACTACAAAAAAAAATAAAGCGATAGGCCTGATCACCAGGCACTAGCATCACTTTGCACCCTTCCACACTTCTTTCTCTTTTCACCACTGGTCTACTTTCCGCTGTAGGTCCACACACCCTTTCTCTACCCCCCGCACCTACATATACTCTTACACCATTTTCTAAGATTTAATCAAAGTATGATCCATTCAATGAAATCGCTGTCGGCCTCCAGGCGTCGTTCCAACATGTTGCAGGCCTTCGCGAAGGTCCCTCTGTTTTCTGTTTAACTGGATGAAAACTGTGGACATCCCGGACCTAAGCTCCACCTTGATGGTGCACCGGGACTGATTGGGAAGGTGTTAGGAGTGATGTGGTCAAATAAATTATCTGACAGCCAAGCCTTGGTCCTCCTGCTTGTGTGGCAGACGTACTGCCTTCCCCCTAGATGCAGGGCAATACCAAATCCTCCAGGCACTTGATGTAGCCCTCCGTATTGAGTCTGAGGCCCAGCAGAAAGATAAACTGGGGCATAACGTGGCCCTCGTTACTGACAACCTTAAACACAATGATGTGAACAGGAAACTTTGTCTTCATGATTATCGGTACATCTTTGGGGGACACACCGAGCCAGCCGTTTTTTGCCTAGTTCACCACACCGAGTCTTGGCAGAAATTGTTTTCGTCTGAGAAGAGCCAAATTATGCCAAACTTAAGGGGCTACTTCAGTTTGTTTACGGGCTTCACAGCACGTTCTTTCCGCGTGTCCTTCAGCTTCTGCGCCAGTAGCTGGCCATTTCTCGCCTTGTTGAGTGGTAGTCCTCATGCTCTAACTGCCTGATGAGAGACTGGCACTCCCTTATCCCTGCCTATGGACCTCATTGACTTCCTGGGATCGTTGTCAATGATGGCCTGGATCTCAGAGACGAAATCGGGGCTTCTTTTCCCATGAGAGTTGTGAGGCTTCCGACCTGCCGTACCCCCTCGGTATCACAGCCTGAATCATCCAACTCTTCCCTGACCCTCTGGCCCGTCGTCAGATTGACACCCCAAACACTCGCAGATTTCCCATTTGAGCTCCCAACGTAATTACCATATGCAGGGCTTGACTTTTCCAAATTTGTATAGAATTGAATTAAGCTATGGTATGCTTCCTTCACATTCGATGCACAACTGAGTCTACTAGTATAAGAGGAATAGCAAACTGATGCCAACGGCATCAAATTACCTGTATTTTTTCTACAGATAATATTCTGTTGGGGGTGGGAGGTAAATGACTAAAAAACATAATTCACTTGTATTTATTTGTATTGAATGAGAAAAAAATATGCATTTGCATTATTAAGCCACTCATTTGATCGTTTTCCTTCATGATTTAAAAAAGGAGCTTGTAAAAACCTAATGCCACCCATACATTTCCACTTCCCCAATCTTCGTCACTTTCTTTACCGATCTCTCCCGACAAACCTTTTGACCTGCTTTTTCTTTAAGTAACTAAATAAAAGTGTTCGTTGCGGAATCGGGAAGTCCGGCAGAGTTGCGACCCTACTATTTCGTTTGGCTACTACTATGCACCTCTTCAAAGACATTTTTGGCGGATCTCTTCTTATTGGTTTTCTCTTCTTTTTTTTAAATAAGCATAGTAATGCGAAAATGAGAGATTTTTTTTCTTCTTTCCAGGAACCGCGTTCTACGGCTGCCCCTAAGTAACATCACCAGGGGCCATTGCGAGGTGAGTTGTTTATTATAAGTTAGTATTATTTGGCTGTGCCACCCTTAGTACGAACTTACTACGTGAGCCGCAACATCGTCAAGGGGTGGGGAGGGTATGGCTAACGCCCCTTCTAAAGCTTCTGCAGAGGGTACCCTGCGTATAGACTGACCGGGGGCGGGGCCGGGCAGGGGTCTCTTTCGGTCCATACTCGGCTATAGACCAACTGGGGACGTAATTCTGCCGGTGCCAGGGTTCTAATTTTTGGGCGGGGCGTTGTGGAAAAAGGGACCCGTGATTCGGTCGGTCTATAACCCCCCGTAACTTGTTACACTTGGTATTCGAAGGAGACGGACGTGCCCCCAGCCTGACTGCAAATTAGGTCATCCTCGTCTGTCACTGGGTTGACTTGAACACTGATGGGTCCTGGAAAGTTGTTGGTGCGCTTTCCCATCGCCCACACTCACCACTACTTTACCATTTTTTATTATTAGCATTATAGTTATTATTTAGTGTCATTTTTCTATTCCATATTTGCTATTAGTATTTATGATGTATTATAATTATGATTTATAATAATTATTAGTATGTTATTTAATATTATTTATCATTTAATAATTATATTATTTAATGATTTTTATATAAGTATTAGTTTATTTTATTATACTTTTATTTATTATTTATTATAATTATTTTTATGTTTAGTATTAATTATTATTATGATTAATTATTATTTATTATAAGTATTTGTTATTATAATGATGGTGTTTCGGTGGACTGCATGCCATCCTGGAATTACCTAATAGGCGATCACCCACCCTACTAGTTAGTGGACCCACCTATCTCTACTTCTCTTTATTACATACCCTCTTACCCATTTCCCAACTTACTTTTCTATCCACAGAGGTTCTGGCTGCCTGGTGCACTCTCCTGGCAGTGGGATCCCAACCTGCTGCCAGGGCCGAAAGCCCGCTGGCAAGGGAAAATATTAGGTACGGCATGTGTTGGGCCGTCGACTCTGCTCATCTTCCTCCGGTACACATATAAGGTGCCCCCACCCCTTTATGCTTTCTCAGGTGCGCCTCTAACCCTCTTCTACCAGAGAAGAGGAAACCCTCTTCTCGACCTACGGATACGGGGCTTTTCCCCTCACCTCCTTCTGTGGAGTTCCCCATGGACGACTCCATCCACCTTTTTCTCTCACAGAATACTGACAAGAGCGGAGCCAGATGGCCTAAGGTGAAACCGCCATGCTGATGGGCTGCCTAGACACCGGGCGGGAGGAGTGGCCTCTAATGGCGGCAGCTGGCTTTACTGGCCTAGTATTCACCTCTCGCAGATCGGGCTTCTGTGCGGGGTGACTAACGTTTGGGACCCAGGCAATTATAGAGTCCGCATACCCACTGATGAAGATTAGACTCCCCTTTTACCCCCCTTTACTATCGTCGGAACTGCTCTCGTGCAGATCCACGTCAGCAAATGAATTCCCTCCCCTCTCTGTGCTTTCTCAGGGGACCGTCCAAACTTCTACTGGAGGGGAGGCTTACTCCTCTCCTAGGCGTACGGGCGAAGGGCACCTCGTCCTTATCCCCCCTCCTTGGAGTCTACCTTGGGCGACTCGATCTCGTTTCAAGTGGCAGTCCCTCCGTTGCTTTCACAGAGAACTGCCAAGAGAGCAGGCAGGCGACCCATAATTGGCGGGAGCGGCTCAATATGGCAAACCACCTGGGGGGAGCAAGAGATAAAAGGGCCTTTCACCCGGTGCTCCACCAGGGCAAGAGCCCCAGACCAAGATACAAGTGCGCAGAGCAGAGCCTCGATTACGTAGGGGCCCATCATTCAGACTACGTAATGCTTTTAAGCCCTCAGGCTTCAAACGCTTACTGGTTCTTCACTCCACTAATGGCAGCTTGTTGGCCGACGAAAAGATGTTCCATCAAAGAAGAGCCCCAGCTACCCTGATTGGTATAGAGAGCCGAAGGTGAGCCGTTTCCCGGACGGGAGCCTTCTGACGAATGCGTCGGATCGCTCCGAGGCGGCAAATATTAGTGCTCTTTTGACACGAGTGGGACGCCGCACTCTACCAAGAACTTCGTTAAGGAATAGTTTATGTGAGTGAATTCGTGGACTAATCTATAGATTACATCAGATTAAAGCTGGCCAACCAAGAAGCGGTGAAGGTCGAGCGTGTGATTAGAGAACATGGAGGGGCCTCGAGCCCCTCCCCTTCCCCTACACTCATCGTCACGTTCGACTGAGATAGGCTCTCTAAGTTGGTGCGTAACGGTTGTTATCGCTACCGCGTTAAGGCAGTCGTATCACTGCCGTGGAGGTGTTATCTCTGCCATCTCCACTAAAGCCAGCAGGCAGCCCATAACTGACCGCTCCCTATTGAAGCGGCTAGGTAGGGCAAATCCTATTAGGGGGGGGGGGGTGGAGAGGGAAGCCAGGCCCAATCGGTCGATTCCCTCAAAAGACCTGCTGGCTAGAATATTAAACCTAGCGTGAGTCAAGGACTGTGCCTCTCCAGACCTCGACTTGTGACACCGCTGCCACTGGGACCTGTGATGTCCTAGGGGGGGGGGATGGGCAACTGGAGCCCCCCCCCCCTGAAATAGACATGGTCCTTGAGGCAACCCAGCTTCAAACGGAAGGGCTTTCCATGGGGGCGTATCCGAGCTCGGTGACAAGCACCGAACTCAAGTCCGCCCCTATGTAAGGTCCTTCTCAAACGGCTCGGGTCTCCAGGGCAATACAAGGAGGGGAAGGATCTCCTCGTACGGCTGGTTTCCCTGCGACGGCCAGGACCTTCTCCATCCCGGAGTAGTACCTTGTTGAGGCTGGTCCATCCGGCCTAGGGGCTCCTGCCGGCGGAGGGGAGAAGCGGGTTCATTCCTCGACCTCCTCTCCTTAAAAAAAAAGACGGATGGGTCTGTTGCCACTTCGGTAAGCGAACAAGCCAAGATCGGCACATCCGGCTCCTCTAACCCCCGGATGCAAAGCCCCTGACTAAGACCAAAAGTGCTAGTGCGCGGAGCGGAGCCTCGATTACATCGGGGCCCCTCATTCAGAGATTACCCGGCGTTTTCGAGCCCGCTACCTTCAAACGCTTCCTGGTTATTCGCTCCACTGATGGCAGCATTTTGGCTAAGGGCAACATGATCCATCGGAGGGGAGCTTAAGCTAGTGTGATTGGTAAGAGCCCAAGGTGACCCGTTTCTTTGGACCGGAGCCTTTTGGGGAATACGTCGAATCCCTCCGAGACGTCCATGATTAGCGCCCTTCCGACACTTGATGGCATGCCTGTGAGTGTGATGAGAAAACAGGGAGGGGCCTCGAGACCCACCCCTACACTCTTGGTCACATTCAATTGGGACAAGCTTCCTGAGTCGGTGCATGCGGTTAGGATCGCTACCGCGTCAAGGCATTCGTGCCACTGCAGCTGAGGTGCTACTACTGAACCGCTTCGAAGCAATGTGGTGCGTATCTCCTTAAGAATGAAATCCTGGCCTTTCAGGCTCAGTATCGTCTCTCATTTCGCGAAGCTAAGGACTGGTAGTGGCGCGCCCGGCGCTACCTGGGACATCCTCAGTCTCAATGTTGAAAAAGAGACCCTCTGCTCCTGACCCCTCCAGGCCTATGAGTACGGTCATTCCCACGCCCATTCGGAACTCTCCTGCGGGTTCTACCCACCCCTGGCGTTCTCCTGGTAAAGCTGGCGGCACAAAGGGTCCACACCCAGCACCGGCTAAAACCAAGGTTTCCCCCTTTCCCCCAGTGTGTCCGTTTCCCGTAAGGCGAAACGGCCACGAGCCTCCACCGAGTCGTTAGACTCACAGGAGGCAAAACCCTGAAGATGGTCGCCAGGCCATCTTCCGGGATTCCTAAAGTTGCCCCCCGAGAGGAGGACAGCGAGAAAGGAGCTTCGGCTCCTTCGCCCACCCCCAGTCGTGCGCTCGGTGGCTCGGAGACTGTGGATCCTCGAAAAGAGGGCCGTCCGCCTCCAGAGCCGCAACGCCCGCCTAAGGTCTGGAAGTGGAGGGGGGGGGGAGACTCATGGCGAGCCCAACCTCCCCCAATAATTCTGCGAAAGCGACAGTGCCTTCAGCTCATTGTCCGGCCAACAGCGCCCGGGGCTCTGCCTCCGGGAAGCGTATGGCCTTTCCCGTGAGGGTCTTCTCTTCGAAGAGGGCTCCTGCGTCTCCGAGTTTGGCCTGAAGGGCATATTCCTTTATTGGAATTGCCGCGGACTCCGGGTCAACTGGGAGGAGCTGCGCAGGCTCGTCTCCTCCCATTCCCCGTTAGCTATCTTTTTGTAGGAGACAATGCTGGGCGCATGCCTCATGTCCACCCTCCTGGGGTATAAGGGTTTTGCGACCCCACCACCACGGGATGAGGGCCGCTCGGGAGGATGTGTGATTTACACCCGGCATGATGTCTCCGTTCTTCTCTTTGCTTTAGATACCTCCTTCAGGCATAGCTGTGCAGCTGCACCTTTATAGGAGGTATCTGTTATTTCCGCGTACATTCCACCGTCAGCTGACTTTGACGCGGGGGACTTCCGCCGCGTCGTGGTACGGTTGCCGATGCCCCTTCTCTTGCTCGGAGATCTAAACTGTAGACACACCCTCTGGAGAGACTACTCTATCATTCCCCGGGGTCAAGCCCTTGCCGACCTGATCGACGAGCTTGAGATGGGTGTCCTAAATGTGGATGAGTTTACGCATCACTGCCTTAGAACCGCTTCATTTTCCTGCCTCGATCTATCTTTTTGCTCTCCGTATACACAGCCCGATGATTTTGATTGGGGAGTGGTCTATGACCGCCATGGTAGTGATCACTTTCCCATTCAAATATAATTTTCTGAGCCACTGACGCCCGAGAGCCCGCCTGGTGATCTGCATTTCAGGAAATGACTAAATTCTTTATCTCAGTCGATGAGTTTAGGTCGGTAGATGTGGCCGTTTATTTCTTCTTCGGCAACCTTATCGCCGTGGGCTTAGCTATTATTCATAGAATGTCTGGCCGTTTTGCACGCCGACCACTCCCTTGGTGTTCAACCGGTTGTGAGACGGCCCTCAAGCAGAAGGGCGAATTTCGTTCGGCTAGGGCTAGGTTCCGGTATATTTCGAAGCACGCCCACCGCTCTTCTTAGCGAGCA
Source organism: Ceratothoa steindachneri (assembly GCA_963969495.1). Taxonomy (NCBI): domain Eukaryota; kingdom Metazoa; phylum Arthropoda; class Malacostraca; order Isopoda; family Cymothoidae; genus Ceratothoa; species Ceratothoa steindachneri. The sequence goes on from OZ018328.1 coordinate 112,518,339, forward strand.
TACGTGTCTTCACTTAACGGGAAAGACCCCTCTAGCAGAGGCGTGGAAGCGAGTCAAAAGGATTTGGGGCAAGTTGTCTCAGGACTGCCCCTTCCGTTCTCCAGGAGAATTTGACTGCAATCTCGGACCCGCGTCCGTGGCGGAATCCTTCGCGACCCTTTCTCCGCATTCTCTAGCCGGGATGCTACTCCGCCAGCATTCAATGCACGTCGTAATGTCGCGTAAGGCCACCGGCTGGACTTTACTTCCAGAGGCGGAGAACCCTTCAACAGGTTTACTCTGAATGAGTTGCGTTCCGCTCTTGCTTCGTGCGCGGACACCTGGGTGAGCGAGGCATGGCCTTTCTGTTATATTTGTTCAACAGGATCTGGGCCTCATCCCGGATTCCTGGCAAATCACTGCTGTGCTCGCCTTTCGCAAACCGGTGAGAGTCACTACTCCAGCCGGTTTCCGACCAATCTCTCTAATCTCTTGCGTGTGCAAGTTGATGGAGAAATTGGTAAATGCATAGTGCGACTTCTGCTAGTTTAAACCAACTTCGGATGCTCTGCTCCGACTAGAAAATTTCGACTGCGAGAAATTCCAGCGCGAATAGGACTACGCCATGGTGTTTTCGATCATGAGAATGCCTATAAGACCACATGGCGATACGGTATCATGGAGACTCCACACGATGGGGGCGAGGGGACGCTTCGCAATCTTTATATCTGATTTTTTGCGAGATCGTCAATTCCGCGTACGGATGGGGAAACCCTCTCCGCCCTCTGGTAGGGTATCACGCAGGGAATTGTCCTTACCGTCACACTCTTTGCCATGAGCATCAACGGTATTACCTCGGTGCTGCTGGGAGATATTCTCGCTACGCTCTCTACGTGGACATTCCTTCGATCTCTTTTGGCGTGGCCCAGATGCCAACTTTGGAGCCACGACTCCAACAGGCATTAAACTGCCTATCTCGCTATGCAGAAGCGACCAGGATTTAGTTTTCCTTGGCAAAGTGTAAGCTGGCGCACCTCTGCCGCCATCCTCCCCTCCACATGACCCAGACTTATTTCTAAATGGCGTTCGCCTGGCAGTGGTGGACTCGCACCGTTTCCTTGTTCTTTATTTTACCGACGCCTCACCCTGCAGGCTCATATTCGCAGCCTTAGAGTATCTTGTCCCCGCGCCATGGATATTCTTCGCTCGGCGACGTTCAGCGCCTGGGGCGCTTATTGAGCTAATTCTTTACTTTTTTATCGATCCTTTGTTCGTTCGAAGCTCTACTACGAATGCGAGTTTTATGCATCGCATCAGATGGTGCATTACGCAAGGTGGACTCGATCCACCACACCGGCCTTCGTCTAGCGACCGGTGCCTTATTTACGTCCCCCTTTTGAGACCATTCTTGTCGATGCGCCGTTCACAGTTAATTATTTACCTGTACGCTAGAACCTAGCGCCTCCCTGAGTTGCCAACAGCTCTCACTGTATCTCCAGCTAATCTCGACGGTGCCTATGCCGCTGAGAGACTCCAGTCATAGCCTAAACCATTTAGTTTAGGGCTAGGTAACTCCTTCGATAGCTTGGTATAGCTCTCGGGCCGGTGGCGCCCATGCTTCTCCGCAGGATGCTACACCGGAGGGTACCACCTCTGACTATTTTTCGCCACCCCTCTGATCTCAAAGCTTCTATAGCATCGGGAGTTGTGCGTTTGGCCTTTTTGGAGCACACCTCATGTCACGCTGAAACCGTGCCAGTGTATATCGATTGCTCCAAGTCCCAATAGGGGCTCGGTTTCCACGCCGAGTCCATTCTGTTTGAAGTCAGCGGGGCTCTGTCAGGCGCTACATCTGTCTTCACGGCCGAGCTGGTTGCAATACATCGCTCGGTACGTGAGATAACGGGACGTGCCCGGCTCGGAGACCGGATTGTGATTGATAACGACTCACAAAGCGCTCTGACTGCTTTCGTGGCATTGGAATCTCCGCAGCCCTTGGTTTGCGATATCCGTGACGTCACAGTTTTGGCGAGCCCGGCGGATGTCCAGATTATCTTCTGCTGGGTTCCTGGACATGTAAGAATTGCGTGGAATGAGGGCTCCAAAGATTCCGCGACGACTAGGCGACCAGACCAGCGTTTCACTCTTCTTCACACCGACTACATGACAGGAATACGGGCAGCTCTCCGGGTTGCTTGGCAAAGAAGATGGGAGACGGCCTATGAGAACTTAACGTTGCGTGCTATTCCGCCGTGACTGTTCCTATGTACCTATCTCCCAATGCCGCGATGGCTCGAGGTTGTTTTCTGTTGTCTCCGAATTGGTAACACTCGCGAGTCGCACCGCCATTTGATGGAGGATTCCCATCCGCCCCAGACTGTTCACAACATTCTTGTCGAGGCAGGCGCACAGTCTGTGGATCTTCGCGCTCGTTACCGGCAGCATCGCTACCGTTTGTCCCTTGCTCTTGGTTGCATTCGATAGCGCCAGGAATAGGCGCTTCTCTATTTGGCCTTTTGTTGTTTTTCCGTAACTTATGCCCTTGATGGCTGTCGCCAGATTAGCGCTATTTTTTTTTTTACACGCGTCATAAGGGTTCCAAAAGCCGTTCTTAACGATTTCTCTCTCCTATCTTTCGCGACGCGATTCCAGGGACCAGCTACTCTAGAAGAGCACACCAGTCATCACTACGAACACTCTTGTATCTTCCCATAGGAAACGGCTATAATTCACACCCATTCAGGATTTATAACCTTAATCATCTCTATTGCCCGAACTAAATATCGGAATTGCATGCATCATCATCGTTCAACGACCCTTCTGTGTGACCCATAAACACCATTTTGGTGCACTACAAAACTAATTGAATGCCTCTTTTTTTTCGACAGGTGGATTCTTTAATTTTGAGTCCTACCAGTGTGAACAACTGCGTGTCAAGAGGCAAATCTGAGGTAAGAAAGTTCCATAATCCTTGCCCACAGTTAAGCCCCCTCTTGCTGGTCCTCCCGGCCCCTTGTCCACTATTACTGCCCACTCACTGTTTGCAGAACATGCAACTTTATTTCTCCCACTTTCTTTTATATATATATATATATATATATATATATATATATATATATATATATATATATATATATATATATATATATATATATATATTCACAACTTTCCTTTCAGGTCTCTCCTAGAGGAGGTCGGTTTCCACGCCGTATCCCCTCTGTTTGAAGTCAGCGGAGCTCTGTCAGGCACTGCGTCTGTCTTCACGGCCGAGTTGGTTGCAATACACCGCTCGGTACGGAAGATAACGCGACTTGTCCGGTTCGGAGACCGGATTGTGATTTATCGCGACTCACAAAACACCTTGAGTGCTTTCGGGGCATTTGATCTCCGCATGTCCTGGTTCGCGATGTCCATGACGTAGGAATTGCGGGGAATGAGGTCGGCAGTACACAATTGAAGTGTGCACCGGCCCCATCTTTTATGGGTGCTTTCCTTGGAAGGCTTTCACGCTGCCTGGGTGTGTCTACAAGTCCCTACGAGAGTAGATATTGCGTGTAGTGCTTACTTGTGTGAGGTTGAGGTAATCTAAGATTAGGTGTTGCATGTTGTTGGTACCCCGTAAGGGGCACGGCGATTTGCCTTCCTGGCTGCCGTGCTGAGGGGACTCATCGCCACGTCCGGCCCAGCTTAGCCTCTTCTCCTTCTTTCAGACAGCCTGCATTTCTACCCTACTTCCTCACTTTCGCTACAACCTCTACCACAACTCTGGTCGGCCTCTTAATGTCACAGAGTAAACGCCGACCAGCTTCCTCTCACCCATCGATCCCGGAACGTGGCTGAGGCGGGAGGGGACAACCCCTTTTATTCCTAAGCTCCGGTTGGGGTGGTGGGTTTTTAACAACCTGCTTCATCCCCACCCACACCTTTCCCACATCCCCTTTCTTTCTCCTTCCAATCTCTATTGATTTTACGCCGAGCCCAAGGTAGAGCCGCCATGCTGATGGGCTGCCAGGCTACTAGGCGGGAGGAGTTGCCCCAAATGGTGGCAGCTGGCTTTGCTGGCCCCGTACTCACTCCTACACAGCGGGCTACTGCGTAGGGCGATTAACGTTTGCGTCCCGTATTTAAAACAGGGTCACCATTACCTCTCCCCTTACCATCTCGTCAGAGCCGCCTTCGGGCAGCTCCACCGAAATTTTTTTCGCAGGGGACCCTCCAAAACTCTTCAACTGGAGAGGAGGCTTACTCCACTCCTTTGCCTACAGGTGTAGGGGATTCTCCCTCATCCCCTTCCCTGGAGGTGCCCTCGGGTGACTCCCTCTTTCCAGCGGCAGTGCCCCCTCTACTTTCTAAGGGGACTGCCAAGAAAGGCAGGCCCTTAGGGGGAGGAGGGAAGACATGGCTCGTCGGCCTCTTCCCTCTAAAGACCTGCGGGGTCGCTTTTTGCGTTTAGAGGGGAGTCACCGTACATGATAAGTCTAAATCGTGTGTGGTCAATTATGTCAATTGCCGAGAGCCGCATCCCGCATCTTCGAAGCAATGTGCTGCGTATTCCCTTGGGAAGGAAATTCTGGCCGTTCAGGCACAGGATCGTGTCATTTTGCGAGGTTAAGGACGTGTTCCTGGCGCGCCCAGCGCTGCCTGCTACATCCGATGCCTCAATATTAAGAAAGACTCCCTCTGCTCCTGGCCCCTTCAGGCCTACGAGTACGATCGTTTCCGCTCCCTTTGGAACCCCTCTGTGGGCTCTACTCACCCCGAGCGCTCCCCTGGTAAAGCTGGCGGCACAAAAGGTTCACACCCAGCCCCGGTTAAACCAGGGCTCCGTCCCTTCCCCCAGCGTGACCGTTTCCCGTAAGGCGAAACGGCCGCGCGCTTCCCCCGAGTCGCTAGAATCACAGTAGGCAACACCCATGAAGTTAATCGCCAGGTCATCTTCCGGGGTTTCTAATGCTGCCCCCAAAAGGAGGACAGCACTAAAGGAGATTCTGCTCCTTCGCCCACACCCAGTGGATGGCTCGGAGACGGTGGGTCCTCCAAAAGAGGGATCCACGCTTCCGAAGCCGTCCCGCTCACCTAAGCTTTCGAGGCGATGGGAGGAAAAAACTCGAATGGCGAGCGCAACCTCCCCCAATAAGTCCTCGAAGGCGACAGCGCTTTGTCCAGCCAACAGCACCCGGAGTCCTGCCTCCGGAAAGCGTACCGCCAGGCCCCTGAGGGTTTTCTCTTCGAAGTGGGCCCCCGCTTATCCTCCGATCTAGGCCTGGAGGGCATATTCCTTAATGGATTATCTGCGGACTCCGGGTCAACTGGGAGCAGCTGCGGAGGCTCGTCTCCCCCTCCCCGTTAGATATTTTCTTTTCAGGAGTCCATGCTGTGCGCATGTCCCCTGCCCACCCTCCCACGGTATAATGGTTTTGTGACTCGACCACCACGGGATGGGTGCCAGGCGGGAGGATGCGCGATTTACACCCGGCATGATGTCTCCGTTCTTCTCTTTGCTTTAGATACCTCCTTTCAGGCAGTAGCTGTGCAGCTGCCCCTAGATAGGAGGCATACCATTATTCCCGCGTACATTACGCCGTCAGCTCACTTCGACGTGGGAGACTTCCGCCTCGTCGTGGCACGGTTGTCTAGGCCCTTTCTCTTACTCGGAAATCTTAACGGTAGACACCCCCTCTGGGGTCAAGTCCTTGCCGACCTGATGGCCAAGCTTGAGATGGTTGTCTTAAATGTGTTTGAGTTTACGCATCACTTCCCGATAACAGTTACATTTTCCTGCCTCGATCTATCTTTGGGCTCTCTGGATGCACAGCCTGATTTTCAGTGGGGGGGTAATCGATGACCTATATGGTAGTTATCACTTTCCCATTTAAATATCATTTTCTGGGCCGATGCCGTCTGAGAGCACTCCCTTGTGGTGCTTGGCGCGGTGCGCCGCATTTCAGGAAATGGCTGAATTAACTGTCCCAGTCAAGGAGTTTAGGTTGGTAGATGATCCCGTTTATTTCTTCTCCGGCAACCTCGTCGCCGTAAGCCTAACTACTATTTCTAGAACGTCTGGCCGTTTTGCACGCCGACCGCTCCCGTGATGGTGGTCCCCAAACAGAATCGTTATGGCTGCATGCGCTATAAGCACCACCGAGCGATTTAACTGTCGGTAAATTTTGTCGAGCTAGGGCTACGTTCCGTTATGTTTCGAACCACACTCGCCGCTCTTCTTGGCGGACATACGTTTGTTCACTTACGGGAAGACCTCTCTAACAGAGGTGTGGAAACGAATCAAAATGATTCGGGTCAAGTTCTCGCAGGACCCCCCCCCTCCCGTTCTCCAAGAGAATGGGACGGCACTCTCAGACCCCGTTACGGAATCCTTCGCGACCGCTTTCTCCATATTATCTATCCTGGATTCTGCTCGTCCTGATGTCGCAGAAGGTCGCCGACTCGACTTACCTCCTACGAGGAGAACCCTTGTACGGTAGGTTTACTTTGAGCTAGTTGCGTTCTGCTCTCGCTTCGTGTACGGACGCCGCTCCTGGTCTGGACGATGTCTCATCACGCCGACTACATGGCAAGAATACGGGCTGCTTGGCAAAGAAAATGGGAGACGGTCGAAGGCAACCTAAAGTTGCGGGCCATTGCGCCGCGACTGTTCTCATGGACCTATCCCCAATGCCGCGAGGGTTTCTGGTAGCTTTCTGTCCTCTCCGAATTGGAGACACTCGCTAGGCGCAGCGCCATTTGATGTAGCGCTCGCCTGCGCCTTACTGTTAAGACTGCCTTGTCTCCCAGACAAGGCATATCCCAGTCTGTGTGATCTTTGCGTCCGCTACCCCTCCCGCTACCGGGATGAGCTGGGTCGCTATCGCTTGTCCATTGTACTCTAGACGGTTTGTGCCCACTGACTTTTTGGAGGAGGCTGACCTCCACTTTATTTTACTGGTTTTTTTGTAGGTTGCACGTTCCCGCGTCGGGGGGAGGCCGCCCCCCCCCCCCGACGCCGGAGCGGGCTCCTGCTTGTTGCCTTTTTCCTTTTTTTATTGTTGTAGTTTTTTGTTTTTGCATATTTTATTTTAATGTACCCTAGTACTGGGCTGTCATGAGTATGGTGACTTATGCCCAAGTAGACAGTCGCCAGTTTTTATTTTCTTTGAGTATTTGCCTAAATAGCCTAAAATTAGTGTGAACTTTAATTTGAGTTGCTATGCCCTTAACGGCAGTCGCCTATCTAAATCCCCTTTTAAAAATGGTATTACTCGAGTGGTGTGGTTCGATGGATGGAGGGTTTTTCGTTTTCACTCAGGTGAGCTTTTGCGATTTCCTTTCATAATTTGTGTGGTGACAGTGTGTAGGTGCGAGAGAGAAGAAATGAATAGACCAGACATCGGAACATTTCATTAGGGCCTCCTTGGTTTCCTCGATAGGGTCCGCCGTTGAAAAATCGCGTGGGCTCGACTGCTGGCCGTCGATTATCTTAAGATTGTAGTTTGGGGGGATGCGAACTAGTGTAATCCAACGCTGGTGTGTTCGTTTTACAGAGGACAATCAGAAAATGAATTTAAAGGACAGGAGTAACCTGAGAATACACAGCCACTCTAAGAGCAAAGGAACCCTGATCAATGGGGCTTGTGTTTGCACCCTTGGTACTGGGTTCAAGGGTTTCCTTGATTTATTAGAGAAGGGACTAACGCTCCCAATATTCGAATCCGCACTTTGTGTGAATTGGACTATTGGGAGCAATGTCGCAAATTCAGTTTTTCCTTTTTCGCTCAGACTTTACATAATTGCTGTGGTGCTGCTGAACCCAAGGTTTTCCTTAATAAGAGTTCCGCCACTAAACATCTAATGTACGGACTTCACCTAGGCATCTTGGGGCCAACCAAGTACACGGATTCCAGTTTTTGTTTACCAGGGATCTTAAAACTTTAAGTACTTAGAGGTTAATTTATCCCCTGTCATGTGTTCAGAAGCTAATATTGCGCATAATGTGCGTAGTTCCAGTACCTGCAATACATATACTATTTGCTCCTGAATTTTAATCCGAACTCATTTGGATATTGCAATTTATAAGCCAAGTTATATGAAATCTACTAACTAGGCTTTGTACTCTCTTGGAGTAATTGAATATTGAACCTAATTCTGCGTGATAAATGCTGAGTTCTCATGGAAGGAGGAGCGTTATTGCATGGCAAAATATCCCTTGTATTGATCTCTTGTTCTTTATTTCCCAGAAATTCAATTGCCGAAATCACATTCGCGTGATTCAGCCAGTAAGGAATAACCGTCTGTACATTTGCGGCACTAATGCCCACCATCCGAAGGATTGGATTATTTACGTAAGTATTCACCCTCAGGCTCGTTGATGGCCTATTTCGACCATTTTTGCAACTCCTTAGATAGTTTATGTCAGTAGGCCAGACCAGAATGGTACATTATTAATTTGTTTCTCCGTTTAGAGGATTGATTAACTTATTTTTATTCATCGAATTTATATTGTATACATGAATTTTCTTTCAATAAAGTTGTGATCTAATCGGTTGCTTATTTTCGTCGTTTTGGGCTTGTATGGTTGTATTGCGCGGGGCACTCGCGTAAAATCACGTGGCCTCAGCAACATTTCTGTTACTGTTTAGCTTTATAAGTACGAAATAAAGCCATTTGTAACGAGGGTTCGAACAGTTTCGTTCTTGGACATGCATGTTCAGGGAGGATTCATGTATTTCTTTCTGTCCATATTTTCGAACACCCCCCCCCCCTCTCTCTCTCTCTCTCTCTCTCTCTCTCTCTCTCTCTCTCTCTCTCTCTCTCTCTCTCTCTCTCTCTCTCTCTCTCTCTCTCTCTCTCTCTCTCTCTCTCTCTCCTCTCTCTCTCTCTCTCTCTTCTCTCTCTCTCTCTCTCTCTCTCTCTCTCTCT